>CM021102.1:459585740-459955069 GCA_007115665.2 Sequoiadendron giganteum
ATGTACCATTTCCTTCTCAAAATAATATGCACTTTGGATAGAGGGGCAAGCCTCCAATACTTCAATCCTTAAAGGGAATTCAGCTCCAAGCCCTAGTTTGTGCATATTTTTTATCGCTGCATCAAATTCCACCATTTTCCTTGTCACCTCCAATAGGATGAGCTTATTTGTAGGGTACCTTGGTAATCTCAATGGTACTACTAGTGACCCTTGTATCCTGACATAAGAAAACTTTAGAAATTGAATAAACCATTGGCCATATTTTATCATCAACTCCATGGCTTGTGCTGAAATTCTTACATGAAGGGCGTCTTGCAATAACCTTGTAATATACATAAAGAATGCATCATTTACCCTTCTATAATTTGGTGTATTAAACTTGAGTTGATAGAAAACATCATAGATCCTATCTTAGCCCAAGGCTCCTTTACAAGTCAAACCCTTATACTTATTATTTTTGGCCAACATCTACACAAGTTAGGATGTCATGGTGAATTTCTTAGTGTCTTGCATATTCTTGAGTTTCTCATCTAGGTTATCACTTATGATCCCTGCCCAATGATAATGTATTAGTTTCACTATATGTGAGATAACATAGACCATCCAACTCCTGAATATGAATGTATCTTCTAATCTCATTACCCTACCTAATATGGTAAACATATCATTGTACTCCAATTTTAATTCACTCATGTGTAATTTCTTGGGAAACTTTGAGTAATGTGACTTTGGTTTCAATATCCATTTATTGTTCTTTATTAAAAAAGCCTTGTCAAGATCCTTTGCATAGAAGTCCTCGGCATATTTTATGTTGATCTTTACCAACTTATGGTTTGAGCCTATGTTAAAGGTCTTTGTAGTGGACTCCTCAGTCAAGCTGGCCATTATTCTACCTTGAGGTCCTACAATTATCCTCTTGTCTGAATCATAGTGCCTAACACATTCTAATACCAGCTCTGTATACTCCAATGTGGGTGGGAATCCTTGTACTTGGGCCAATCCTCTATAGGTGGTGATTTGTGCCAGCTGAGAGGGTGAATCCTCAAACATTGTATACTTGAATTCATCATAATCAGCATGCCCCATATTAGTGTCATCGATTTTACTCCATGTTGAAAGGATCTTGGACTACGACCAAATGCCCTTGAAGTGATACTTCATCTTTTCAGCCCTGGTTCCTCAGAACCAGCTTCTAATGTTTTTTCCTTAGATCCCTTTGTCAGACTAGTCTCAACCTACATCTATTAGAAGAAGGAAATAATCACCAATATATACACATGAATAAACACTAGACCCAACTATATTATCAAGAGAATCCATGAAAATGAGATAAATAACCTTTAAAAAATCATGGAAACCCTAAAATACCATCACAAAATATTAAGAAGTAAACATTAAAATACTTCAAGATTTTCACCCCTTTGGGGGTTTTAGTCATAGGCAGATTTTGGGTAATCCATCTCTAAGTGGATCCTCTGAAGGTTTAAACACTTGGGGAATCCACAAAGGAATGGATTTTTTGAAAAGATATATCTAGCTTAATCCAAGACGATATCTCCACAAAAATTAGGGAATCATTTATACTCTCATGCAAACAAAAAATTTAAAGATTCATTGTCAAAAGTTCAAAAACTTCATGTCTTGGACAATTTTCTGGGAATCCGCCCCTAGGCAGAATCTCCAAAAGGAATAAGACTCAGAGAATTCTCTAGTGGGCAGAATTTTTGAAGGATCACATTCAATGTGCACTGAAGCCATCAATTTCTACCCAATGACGCATGATCACTTCCTTCTTAATGATAACATCATATCCAAGCACACCTTCACTATTAGCAAGACTTCAGGATTTTCACACTCGGACGAATTCGGGGAATCTACTAGCAGATGGATTTTTGAAAAGAATGGCTCTCCAAAAATCTGCAGCGTGAGGAATTTTTTAAAGAATGTGAAATCATTCAAATTGCATTCTAAAACAAACAATAATTCATCCAAGTCCACCTTGATTCCATATTCATGCACAAAAAAAACTTAGCTAGCACTTCAGAATTTTGAAGGGTGAACAGATTCAGAGAATCCATGAGGTAATGGAATTTCTGAAAGATTAACCATCAAAATTCAAACATACATTCCACATTAAAAATCAAATTGGTCACTAGGATTATCTTATTACCATCAAATAGAAATCAAGGCACAATCTAAACAAACTAGGGCACGACGAATCTCAATTAGGGTTTCACAATTCCTTAATCAATCCTATCATAATAAAGAAACTACATATTATGCATGGCTATACACCTCATATGGTATCAAATGCAGCACATTCAAAACCCTACCTCATATAAAACTAAAATTCCCTTATTCGTGACAACAAATGAAACTTGAAGAGCAACCATGGCAGACTCAAAACCCCAATATGCATGAACTTTGCAATTGATGAAATTCTCAAGAAAGCTCATGAACGATCAAAAAACTGCTCTTATGGACCCCAAGCGAGATAAACACACCCAACCAAGATAACACACATACTCGCAATCTCAACCAACCATTAAAACACAATAGAAAACATGGGAAAATCATTAATCCCATATACAAAGGCAAGGCCAAGTCAAAGTTACAAAACAATGGAAAAAAACCCTACCTTTGGGTGTCAAGAGATAGGAGGATTTTAAATTAATGCTCCTATGAATCTAAGTTAAGTCACTAAGAGAAATGTCATCATACAAATCATAATCACCAAATCATTCGAGGAGGAGACAAGCTCTTCAAATATAGAAAGAAAAACAAAAATAATAATGCAACACTGAAACAGAATTAGATCACCTCTCCAAACCACATTAAATGCATCTGTGTATATCAAATGACAAATCACAAATATAGCGAAAAGGCACCTTAGACATCAGAAATGCGACTGGGCAACGGATTAAAAAAAATTGGCAGGGGTTGGATTCTCTGAATGAAGAAACCCGGGGAAATCCTCCTGGTGGCGGATTTTACAAATGGACAGACCTTCAAGGAATCCTCCCGGAGGTGGATTTTTTGAAAGAACATCCCTTTGGGAAATCTTGAAGAAGGTAAATTTTCTGAAACTCCCCTAATTTGCAAAGTTTCAAGACTTTAATCAAACATGGTTGAAGAGATGAAGTCCAAGGTATCACTTAAGATCAAAATATTACAAATGAAGACGCCAAAAGTGTAGATAAGTCAATAGTTTAACCAAGTGAAGAAAAATAAAAAAATCAAAGGAAATTATCCGTTGAGGGGAAAAGTTCAAACCTAAAGAAAAATAGGAAACAAAGAAAGAAGAAGAGGGTCCCTACCTCTAGTGGGGCATCTATGCAAAAAGTGCACAACAAATGGCAACTTCTGCTAGGGAAATTCTCCAAAGTATTTCGATGACAAACTACAATCAAGAACCCAAAATTTCTTGTTTCGATCCTCACATTAGGTAAGTTAATAAACTAAAGTCCCAAAATCAATGAACAAGCTAGCCCTTCCTATGTTGGAAATGCAAGTGTGTGTAGATGTATTAACTTCCCTCCCTTAGCTACTACAAAGAAACCAAGTTTAGCCAAGTTAAGTTGTGTAAAGATTCTAACTCCAAAAGAAACTTGGATAGATCCTCACTTTCAATCAGGTGTCCATAGCCCTGACGAGGTTATCATTGTGATTCTCCCAAACATAGTTCTACTGCCAGCCAAGCATCCATTGCCCTAGTAGAGATATTCAGATCATCCTCAAAAGTTGAATATCTTCTTTTGATTTTAAATATTTCCCTTTTCTCTCTTTCTAATTTTCTCTTTACTCTTTTTGTTTCAACCTATAAGCAATGAAGCTCACACTCAGGGCTGAGAATCATAGTGGCACTGAAGCATAAGTAAGATATTTCACTTAACAATACCTCATAAGGAACCCAAAAAAACTTGAGGATTCTTACGATATGTGTGTAAGATGTAATATTTGAGCATATTCAGGAACTAACTCAATCCAATGACTCCTTATATGTTTAATACATGTGAAACTGAATAGAGGATTTCAACCATCCCATCCGGAGAAATGACTAGAGTTTATAAAATAAATACTCAAAATAGTCCTAGATAAATGGATAATTGTTGTGCAAGCAAGACACTTCCCAAAACCAAAGAATAGGAAAACGTAAAAACCAAAGCAAAGAAAGCGAAGTGAAAGCAAACCAAACCAAACAAAGCGAAGAAATAAAACATCTAATCTAACTATATAAAAGGATGAGTTGGAAGTAACTTAGGAAAGAAAATAATGCTTCAAATGCTGCCCATTGATTGGCAATGGGACATCTTCTCCAATGAGGCTTTTAAGACAAAAAGCATTATCTCACAGGATTGTAGAAATTTGATAGGGGTCAAGCCATAACTTGTCAAACTTACTGTTCTCCCATTTATTTTCATGTGCCTTATCCCAATACAAAACCAAGTCTAAAATCCTTGACTTCAGCCTTTCAATCAAACCACCTTTTAAAAATACCCTGGTGTTCAAAAAAATAAATTCAAGGCTACATCTCTTTTCTCTTCCAGGTGAATCAGATCAAATAGATAGACCTCTAAATGCTCTCCTTCCTCGTAATATTCGTTAACAAAATGGAGAGTGGATATTTTCAATTGGACAGGGAAGACAAGTTCAAGTTCATAAACTAGGTGATAAGGGGAGGTCCCCCATGAGGCTTTCTACTGGTTATAGTCAACCCATAGAGAAAATATTAACTATGCATGAAATTCTCTTGGATTCTTGTCAACTAACTTATGAATGATAGTGAGGAGTTTTTTATTGGTGGATTCTGCTAAGCCATTTCCTTGAGGGTAGTAGTTAGATGCAAACTTAATTATGATAACATGATCAAATGCCCACCCAGATAATTTTAATGATGTAAATGCAAGTCCATTGTCACACATAGTAGCGAAAAGGAAATCAAAGCAATTGATAATCCATGCTTCAAGAAAGTTTATAACTACCTCTATTGTGCATTTTTTACAAGGAATCACCTTAGTCCACCTAGTGAAGTAATCAGTTGTAGCTAAGACATACATGTCTCCAGTTGAATATGGTGGGTTGATAGGACCGATGAAGTCCAATCCCCATTGAGAAAAAGGTCTTACCTCGATCACACGTTGTAGTGGCAGAGAAGCATTTATGTCCCTGGTGGTAAAAGTTTGGTAGACATTACAAGACCTTAAATAATTGTATGTGTCCTTAAATATGGTGGGCCAATAATACCCAACACACATGATCCTAGTTGTAGTGACCATACCTGATCCATGAACTATTCCATACCTATTGTGAAGCTCATTCATCACCTTGGTGGCCTCCTCTTTTCCCAAATATTGGAGGTATGTCCCTTCATGATTCTTCTTTTAGAGGAATCCTCCTTTCAGCATGTAACTCATGCTCTTCAAAAGTAATATTCTCCATTGTACTAGATTCAGGTGATCAAGACAAGTTAGATTTAGCAAATAGTGAACAAGGCCATCATACCATTCATTGGGTGAGACATCTTGGAGGTGATAATGTTGTGCTACAATATTAGGACTTTTCTTAGCCATCGTCCTTGTCAAAGCTTGTCTTCTCACCCGTTGTATTGGCTAAATTTCAATGTCGTATTAACATGAGCTTTACTGTTGGGTTAGGCACAATGGCGAAGACCTTGTTCCTCAAAATGTAACGTCTGAATTTATTGACCCCTCTCACCAGTGCATAAGATTTATTTTCCACACTCGGATATTTCACTTCAACATCTCTAAGAGGAATACTCATGAAGGCTATTGGGTGTTCGTTCCCCTCATCTAATTTTTGTGTTATAATGTTGGCATAGGAATGTTCTGATGCAAAATAATATATATAAAAGGGTTGCGTATAATTATGACTTACTAATATAGGGGCAGCAACTATGGCCCTTTTAATTTCTTCAAACACCTGCTTAGCTTTAGTAGTCCACTCCACTTTTGCATCCTACTTCAACATTGCATTCAATAGATTCACTATTTTCGCAAACCCAGTGATGAACTTCTGAACAAAGTTGATCTTCCCAAAGAAGGAAGTCATCTCCTTCTTACTAGGAGGGGGTTGTATCTTTAGAATGGTCTAGATCCTTTCAAGATCAAATGAAATTTCTTTCTCATAAATCACATGTCATAAGAGATTTCCTTCAGTTACCCCAAATATGCATTTCTTGGGATTAAGCAAGATATTGAATTCTCTGCATCTTTGAAATACTTTACATAGGTCTAAAATATGATATCCCCTATTCTTAGAGAAAATAGTCAGATCATCCATATAAATAATAATACACTTACCGATGATGTCCTTCAATTCTATATCCATTGCCCTTTGAAAAGTGGCTCCTACATTAATTAACCCAAAGGGCATTCTCCTATAAGAAAATGTACCCCACTTGGTGATGAAGGAAATCTTATGTCTATCCTCATATTGCACCATGAATTCATTGTATCCAAAGTAACCATCCAGAAAGGACATCATTTGAGATCCATTCATAATCTATAATATTTCATCTAATGAATGAACTAGGTAGTTATCCTTTTTTGAAGCATGATTGAGATTTTTGAATACTACATGATATAACCTTATCTCCCCATTCTTCTTACAGACCAAGACTAAGTTGGCCACCCATGTTGAATGTCTAACTAGGAATATGATTCAGGCATATAACATTTTTTGCACTGCCTTTTGGATGATGGGCTCCAATAAGTCATTAATATGCCTCTATCTTTTTCAGAATGGCTTTGCTCCAGGTTTCAAGGGAATGGTATGTGTGATTATATATGTATCATAATTCTTTAGATATTCATAAATTCAGGCTATGAAATCTTGATATACATGTAATGCATCTATCAAACCTTTTTCTTTCTTCTAGGGTACATACTTTACCTATGAATACATTTTTGACATCCCCCTAAGTACCCATGTTATGGGCTTCACATTGGTTGGCTATTGAGTCTCTCTTTGTCTGTTGGTCTCGATCCCTTATTTTTTCCAAGTCAAAGATTCACTCTAGCTATACCATACCCCTAGGGTTCATATTGGTTTTCAGATTAATGACCCCCCCATATCTATTTTTTCCTCTTGAGGTTCAGTTTCATCAATTATTTTGTACGTAAAAACATCAGAACTAGTAATGAAATATAAAATATGCTTATCATCCTCAAACACCTAAAAATTTGTTACATTGTCTGGTACAGAAGGGACTGGTATGAGTTCTACTAAGAATTTCTTCAATCCTGACAAGGATAATGGTTTGACAGTGTTGGTTGCCTACTCCAAGGCATCTGCAGTATGATTCTTGCTCCTAGAGATCAACTAAATATTGAATGCATCAAATCCCTCAATCATATCCCACACTCTATGCCTATAATTGGTCATTCTCTTGTCATGACATGAATATTTACTTTTAACTTGTTTGACTACTAACTCAGAATCTCCAAATACTTGCAGTATTTTGACCTTCTTCCTCAGAGCCATGAGTAGTCCATGCATTAATACTTCATACTCAACAACATTGTTAGTGTATTGGAATTGCAATCTATGCGCAACAAAGAAGGTTTTACCTATCATGCTTATTAATTCAAATCCAACACCTTCCCCTTGCTTACACTTAGAGCCATCAAATCGTAGGGTCCAAAATTTAGAGGAGGATATACCTTTGGAATCCTTTGTATTACTTCTAATGGATGAAGGATTTTCTTGTGCAACTGGTTGTTTACTCTTTTGATCCTTCTAAATTTCCTAGATCTTGAGTTTGACTGCTGGAGTTGGATTGATGCACTTCTTGATATGTTCCATAGATATTTAACAGAGACAATATTTGAGCTCCAAGTGTGAAGCATTGTGAACTTTGCACCAGTTAGAAAGTAGTTACTCATCAAAATTCATTTGTCTTCCTAGGTTTACTTTGTCTTCAATGCACTTTTGAATGAACTCCTTGAAATTATCCAGTAAACCAGGATTTCCATCACCTTGGTTAGAATCTTCATCTGATTCCACAAGGGCCTTAGTGCTACTGGAGCACTGATTTAGTTATTTAGGTACATCATGCATCATGAGTACCTCCTCCTCTTTTGATTCATCAATAGTTGCTACTAGGATATTATTTCCCAAACTCGCCTTAGCAACCAACACTTCATTTGATGTGTTTTGATATTCAATTATCAAGAACTTCAATGTTGGCTCTCTTTCAATCTTGATCTGGTTGGGGACTCCCTTCCATAGTAGCCACATATGAGAATGATCCGTAGAGGTTTATCCATTAAGCACTCTCATGAAATCTCTCCCCAGAATCATCCCATAAGCATCTGGTATATCAACCACTTGGATATTGATGACTTGTTGCACACGTGGGTCTAATGCAACCTACATTGGGATCATATTGAGTTCTCCTACCACACTTAATTTTGTCTTTTCTAACTGAGTTAACTTACATTGGGAAGTAGCAGGGGTGATGCCTAGAGCTTTAAAAACTAAGAATGGCATAATATTTGTTGATGCTCTGGAATCCAGTAAGAAATTGTGTAGATTATTTCCAAATATATGCACAAAGATTAGAAAAGGAGGAGTTTCTTGCTTAGCTTGCAACAGTCTTACAACAGAATCAGCCTAAGCCACTTGGTTTTTATCCTTTTCTTTGATCTTGTCTCTTGCTTGTACTTGAGGTGATCCTTTGTAGGCTAACTAGTTTGATTTTGAACTGGCTAGGAACTCTGTGTATTTCCAACAGCCTCCTTGACTATTGGTTTGGTAAAACCAACACTTCTTGATGGTAAGATATAGTGCAAACCTTGTAGATGCATCCTCACTCAAATATAATAAGACACCACTCATAATAGTAGGGACTCTTAACAACTCAAAAGAAAAAATACTTACCTTTACTTTTTTGAGTTCCTCTACTACATACTCACCCATTTGAGTCACGGTCATGCCATTCTTGGGTTTCCTTGACTTTTCTCCTTATTTATCTTTAGCAGCACCAAAATATCCTCCCTTGGAAGCATCGAAAGATCCTCCTTTGAAGAATTATTTCTTTGGTACATGAGAATGAGAAAAATTGTTGCTTGCATTTGGATCAAGTGGTGTGCTAAAATTTTTAGGTGCAATAGATGTGGTGAAATGCCCTTCAACCTGCCTATTCCTTAACTCATATGGCTTGGTTATTTGATGGAAAATTTTCACTTCCTTTATTCTATTTTCATCCTCATAAATGAAATGATTATCAATAGTACCATTCTCTTCAAATAACTGAGATATAGAATCCCCATTACATACTTGATCTGACTCCACACATTTCTCCATGAATTCCTCCTCAAGTCCATTTTATTCACCTTTGGGGAAAGGAGCATGGTTTTTCACCAACATTGGAGAATCATAAGGGTCAGATGGAATAATTTCTTGCCTAGTGCTAGGAACATTTTGGACCTCCTTCTAGAATATGATCATTGTAGTCTATAATTCATGGCACTCAAATTCTAAATGTTGTGTGGTTTTATGGAATATGTAGTATCCTTTTAGAGAAACTTCTACCAAGAGGACTGTGCTTGTTGACTTCTCTTGATTATCAGGTTGATCCAGTGGCATAGGGACTCCTCCATTATTAGGTCTAGTATTCTAGGCCCTATTTTGTCTTGGAGGTTGCCTTCTATCAAAAAATTTCCGTGAAGATTGTCCTCTATCATAACCTTGGCCATGAACTTGTATAGGTTCATTATTGTCTTTGTCATTACTAGACTCCTTATTGTCCCTCTTATCTCTATTGTAGCTATATTTTATACCTCTTTGGGCAACGTACAATTGGCTATTCTGATTCCTCAGGTAGGTGACCTTTGTGGATAGCTTATTTACTTGTTTTGTAAGCTCATCTAGTCTCTCCTTATCTATAATACTTGGTGTTGTCATTGAGCTTGTATAATTTTGCAAATAAATTGCATGAGATCCCTAGGTCAATGATTGATTTAGCATTTCAAAATTCTATAGATAGCCTGGGATGTTGTCCTACTACTAAGGAAAAGTTTCTTGACCTACATTGTGTGAATAATTTGGTATAGGATGTGCTTGATTCAATGGAGGTTATGGATGAGGAACTATAGACAGTTGTGGGACTAGATTCATGATTGGAATCTGATTGGTTAAGGCTTGGTTCATTGTTTGAACTTGTCCTCGATGAGCAATTGGCCCTAATGATGGAAAAGGTCCTAAAAAATGTTGCATTAAATCTATACTTTCCTTAGCTACCTTTGTATATACATATAGCAAGGTAGCATGGGGATTATGCTTCCACTTCACAAATATGGAGGTGAGGCTATCTAGGGCATCATAATAAACCTCTTTGGCTATGGAATCATCTACAACATAGGGTGGCTACGACCGAGTGTAAGCATGATGAAACCTATTGTTGAAATACCCTATTGGCTCATTAACCTCTCTCTTGACCTTAGTGAACTAAAGGTATAACTCATTAGCACTGATGGGAATATTGAAGTTAAGAAAGAAGGCATTCTCTAGCTGAACCCAACTAGTTATAGATCCATCTAGTAAATTATTGTACTAGTAAAAGGCCTCTTCACCTAAGGAATATGGGAAGAGTCTGCATGCAACATCCTCATGATTAATTCCCATATCCCTAATGATAGTCTATAAAATCCTAATGTGCTCCTTAGTTGTTCTATTGGGATCACCAACATGGAACTTAGTGTAAAAGTGCTCTGAATTTTTAGGCATGACATTGTAGTTGTTGAAGAGAAAGGGTGAGGGGTTTTTTCCAGGAAAGCCATTGGTCGTGGTTGTGGTTGATGGATAGTGGACTAGGGTTGTTGAATGGGAATGGATTCAAAATCTAAGGGTGAAGGGATTGATGATGATGAGGGTGGGGAAGATGACTGTGTAGGTGATGATAATGATGCTCCCCTTTATCTGGCCCTTCTTAACCTAGTCAGGGTTGGTAACTCCTAAAAATCCTCTTCCTCTATTGTGGATCTAGTCCTTCTTCAGAGTCTCTAATGAGAGATGATTGGTGAAAAATTCTCTAGCTTGCTTATTCACCCTCCTTCTAGCACCAATATATTGATGGTGTTAGAAGGAGAAGGGCGTGAAATGAATGAAGAAATATCTTTGTTTTTCCCTCCTTCCAGTGCCAATTTGTTGATGGTTTTTTCTACATAGCAACAACTTAGACAGAATATAATATCCTATCTCTCTTGAAAGGAAAATATCTATTAGCAAGCTTCAAGAGATAACCCAAAGTTATCTAATGTCAGGTCTTCATAATGCAACAAAACAACTCAGAGATAAATGTGAAAATGTTGGTAATCACAAGGGGCCTTACAAACAAAATGTTGAAGCTTCAATGTTCATCAAATTTAGCAATATAAGTGATGCTTTATGAATCTTACTCTAATAATGATTTGAAAGAAATAGAAAAGGATAAGGGTTTGAGAGAGATATCTAGTCTAGAACCTAAGATCAAATATACAAACAACATAGTGCTTAAGATGGACCAATCTTCAATAAAACCAATCTCTGCTTAACCAAGATGAAATCCGTAGTGTCACAAAGATAGTGCAAAGGAATCTAATGATTTTCAGATTGCAAATATTCAAACATTCATTCAAACATCCACAACTAAACTTGAGCACAAAATAGAGTAGGCTCAAGCTAACTTTACACAATAATCTAAAATCAACATATCACTAAAAGTATGGACCTAAAGATTCCTCAACAACTCAAACACTTTATCATAAACATAAATGAGCTGCAACTAGTTCTAACATTAAGCATAAACTAACTTAAAATGAAATAGATAAGAGTCACAAGAACCATGCACAGATGAATAACACATAGAAGAACACCAAAGATCAATTTCTCCAATTGTATTAGCTTCACCAAAGATTTGCAACAACTCAAATTCCTTAGAATGTAACAACTCAAAAACTACTAACTATTCTCTTGCCAACTATCCACTATCAACTATCAACCTTACAAATGAAGAGGAAACCTCCATTATAGAAATTTGAAGTTAGGTCAGCCCAAATTAGGGTTTAAAATTAGGTCATCCATATCGATCGGCCTTAGCATTTTAAAATTCCCCATAATTTGAATTTACAATAAAAATTCTGAGGTCATCCCAAAAGTCAACGTCATAATTTAATATATTTTTTGGCATGGAATCCAATGTGGGGCTGAATTATATCCTTTGTATGCTCGATGTATATGGCACACTTATCAAGGTGTTCTAGGTTGGTCGTCCTCTTTATCCTTTCTCCCTTCTTTCTTCTAGAAATTTCTTTAACGTTTTCAAGCAATAGGTCAAGGTCGACCTAAGTTGGGGTTGCAATTAAATTAATCCTTTCTTTTATTGAATTTAATTCTCCTTCATACTTTGCCAAGGTTTTCTCAAAATCAAACTAAATTCCTTGGTATCTATCCAAAATGGAAATGTAAATGGCAACATCCTCAAGTTAGTCTTTCATGATAGGCCCACTATCACTTGGAGAGTACACCTCATGCCAACATTTCTAAAGTTGTTTAACATTTAGATTATTTTTACCAAAATTCCTCCTTCCAATGACAATCTCCAAAAAGGCATTGCAACTATCAAAAATCTCCTTCTCCTTGTTTTGAGCCTTCGATATTTTATTTGGTGCCTTCAACCTGAGCTCATTTCTGAAGTTAAAGGCCTCTATCCATTCCATAATTGTACGAATATTCCCCATTGTGAGGATACCTTCCTTAACCAACACATTTGTAGGGAATCAAAGTATTTTTTCTAATTTTTTAACAATTATGTCATCTATATCCTTACAATCAAATATAAATTGTGTCATGTCTTCAAAAATGAAAGATTCCTTTTCATACATTGGTAGTACCTTTTCAATCATGGTGTTACCTCTTTCACTTACACTCTACAACCACTCTTGGGTATCCCTCACAGAAGACTTCAACCTTTCAATCTCTAACATTGTTTCCTTTGATAATAAACCCTCTAAGAATGAGGATCCTTCACTAATTTGTGTGTACATTAGCTTCACTAGATGTTGAACATAATTGTATACTTCTTTAAATTGCTTCTACAATTTTTCCTTCCCTTCAGTTTCCTTGTCTAATCTTCTCATAATGGCTTGAGATGACTCCTGGAATCCTTCCTTCTCTTTCCCTTTTGTGGTGGGACCCAAATTAATAGTTTTCAGTTTGTAGTATGAGGGCCTCAGCTCACCTTTGTACTTATTTTCTGCAGGAGTAGCAACATGGATAAATATGTTGTTAAACTCATCCCTGTAGAACTTGGAAAATTTATTGCTCTCTTTCTCTCCTTGGGTTGTCCCCAAATTTCCAAAAACATGTCCCAGTCTGGAGTCTCATCCTCCACAATTATGGATTTTTGCTTCAATCTCTTTTCCAACCATTCTAGGGCAGTTGGTTGCTTTGTCTTTGCATCCTTCTGAAAAGTACCCTACTTTGATTGATCATGGGAAGGACTATGCTCAATATTCTCAAAATTTACATCATCTTTCCCCTAATTTTGGTGTTCCTCATCTCCATCATGTTCATCCTCACCTTCAACCTCAGTAGATGGTATACCCATGTTCTCTTGGAATGAAGGTTGAGAAGGAATTTCAACTGTCACCTCTGAAGTAGCTTCCTTTTTATGTGCCTCTTTCTCCTCCAACTGCTTCTTAAAATCACTCAACTACCCTTCTTTAGGTGTAGGAATTTCTTCATCTTCTATCTCTTCTTCAAGTTTATTGGAAACATTTCCTTCCCCAACATTACCCTCTTGATTAGCAGTTTCTTCATTAATCTATACATTTTGTATTGGAGATGAAGGAGGAGAATTATTTTATGTAGCTACATTCTCCATATTTCCTATAGGATCATTAGTAGGTACCCCTTTAGTGGCCACCTCTTGCTCATTATTCACATTCTCAATTGGAGTTGCCTTTGGTCTAGGATAACTTCTCCTTACATATACTTACTACTTATCTCCAAAACTCTCAATATCAACCACCTGGACCCGAGTTGTCTATTCCTCAGTAACCTTGGCCCTTTTAGATTTAGCCATATTTTGACCCTCGATGGCCAGTTTCCTCTTTTGAGAGGGTTGAGGCTCTTCAATATCTTCCTTAGAAATATCCTTTAAGGTCCTCCTTTCTTTTGCCACTGGCTATCTCTTTTCCTTTCCTTTGGCTTGTCTCCTTGTTCTCCTTTTGATAATAAATTGTGGTTTACCCCCTTCCTCTTCTAAAGGGAGCTCTACTGTATCACCTTTAGCTATTTATTCTTCTTCCTTGGAATGATACTCAAGGTCTCCCATCAAGTCATATGTGAATTTTTTTTAATCTACCTCTAACTCTAGAATCTTGTGTTTTACCCACAGTTTGGAATATCTCACAATAGGAGCATTAATCACATTGGGATCTACAACTTTATCCTTAGACCAGTTGATAGGAGGGAGTGGTGTATCCTTGTATTTCTCATAATCAAGGTGTTGCAAGGGATCCTCATCGTAATCTAATTTTTCTAAGACTTGGGAAATTCTATATAATCTGATCATTCTTAAGGAAAACCTTGAATACTTTCTCCTAATAACTCTAAATTCATCCTTGCAATTAGCCCAATAATCCTCTATATGAATTTTGTGTTAGTATTCCCTATTTGTGTGTGAATATAGATTAAAATGTACCATTTCCATCTCAGAATAATGTGCACTTTGGATAGAGAGGCAGGCCTCCAAGACTTCAATCTTTAAAGTGAATTCAGCTCCAACTCCTGGTTTGTGCATATCTTTTATCACTACATCAAATTCCACCATTTTCCTTGTCACCTCCAACAAGATGAGATTATTTGTAGGGTAACATGGTAATATCAATGGTACTGTTAGTGACCCTACTTTGCTGGCATAAGAAAACTTTGGAAATAGAATAGAACATTGGCCATATTTTCTTATCAACTCCATGACTTGTGCTGAAATTTTGACATGAAGGGAATCTTAAAACAAGCTTGTAATATACATAAAGAATGCATCATTTACCCTTCTATAATTTGATGTATTGAACTAGAGTTGAGGGAAAACATCACAAATGTTTTCTTCACCCAAGGCTCCTCTACAACTCAAACCCTTATACTTATTGTTCCTAGCCAACATGTACACAAGGTAGGATGTTATGGTAAATTTCTTAGTGTCTTGCACATTCCTGAGTTGCTCATCCAAGCTATAACTTATGATCCCTACCCAATGATAATGTGTCCCTTTCACTATCTATGAGATAACATAGAACATCCAACTCCTGAATATGATTGCATCTTATAATCCCATTACCCTACCCAATAGGGTAATCATATCATTGTACTCCAATTTGTAGTCACTATTGTTTAATTGCTTGGGAAGCTTCGAGTAATGTGACTTTGGTTTTAATATCTAGTTACTATTCATTATCAACAAAGTCTTGTTAGGATCCTTTGCATAGAAGTCCTATGCATCTTTTATGTTGATCTTTACCAACTTATGGTGTGAGCCTATGTTAAAGGTATCTACAATGGACTCCTCAATCAAGCTATCCATTATTCTACCTTGAGGTTCTACAATTATCCTCTTGTCCTAATCATAGTGCCTAGCACACTCTAATACTAGCTCTGGATACTACAATTTGGGTGGCAATCCTGCTGCTTGGGCCAATCCTGTATATGTGATGATTTGAGCTAGCTGAGAGGGTGCATCCCCAAAAATTCTCTGCTTGAAGTCATCATAATCAACATGCCCCATATTGGAGTCACCAATTTTACTCCATGTTGGAAGGATCTTGGACTTCGATCAAATGCCCTTGAAGCCATACTTCATCTTTTCAACTCTGGTTTGGGGTTCCTCAAAACTAGATTTTGATGTTTTTTCCTTAGAGCCCTTTGTTGGACTAGTCTCAACCTCCATCTATTAGAAGAAGGCAATAATCACTAAGATATACACATGATTAAACACTAGACCCAACTATATTATCAAGAGAATCCATGAACATGAGATAAATAACCTTTAAAAAATCATGGAAATCCTAATATACCATCACAAAACCTTAAGAATTAAACATTACAATACTTGAGGATTTTCACCCCTTTGGGGGTTTCAGTCAGAAGCAGATTTCTAGGCGGATTCTCCGAAGGTTTAAAGTCGGATTCCCCAAAGGTTCAAACACTTGGGGAATCCACAAAGGAATAGATTTTTTGAAAATATGTATCTAGCTCAATCCAAGTCGATATCTCCTTCACAAAAATTAGGGAATCATTTATACTCTCATGCAAAGAGAACATTTACACATTCATTCTCAAAAGCTCAAAAATTTCAAGTCTTGGAGGAGTTTCGGGGAATCCGCCCCTAGGTAGAAATATTCGAAAGGAATAAGACTCGGAGAATTCTCTAGGGGGTTGAATTTCTGAAGGATCGCATTCAATGCACACTCAAGCCATCAATTCCTACCCAATGACACATGATCACTTCCTGCTTAATGATAACATCATATCCAAGCACAACTTCACTATTGGCAAGACTTTGAGATTTTCACACTTAGATGGATTCGAGAACTCAACTAGTAGGTGTATTTTCATAAAGGAATGGCTTTTGGGAAAATCCAAAGTGTAAGTAATTTTTTGAAGGATGTGAAATCATTCAAAGTCGATTCTAAAACAACCAAGAAGTCATCCAAGTCCACCTTAAGTCCATATTCATGCACAAAAACAACTTAGCTAGGACTTCAAAATTTTGAAGGGTGAACAGATTTAGAGAATTCGTGAGGCAATGGAATTTTTGAAAGATTAACCTTCAGAGAATTTGAGTATAGGTGGATTCTTTGAAAGACTTCAATTCATCAACGTTTCTTAAATTTTCAATTTCATGCAAAAAAACTATGTGCTTAATTTACATTTTGATCAAAAATTATGATTCTAAATCATGCCTATGAGTCAAAATTCAAACATACATTCTACAATGCAAATCAAATTGGTCATTGAGAGGCTCTTATTATCATCAAATAGAAATCAAGGCACAATCTAAACAAACTAGGGCATGATGAAGCACAATTAGGTTTTCATAATTCCCAAATCAATCCTATCATAATAAAGCAACTACGGATTATGCATGGCTATACACCTCATATGGTATCAAATCCAACACATTCGAAACCCTACTTCATATAAAAATCAGATTCCCTAATTCATGACTGCAAATGAAACTTGAAGAGAAATCATGGTAGAATCAAAACCCCAATCTATATGAACTTTGCAAATTATTAAATCCTCAAGAAGGATAATGAATGACCACAAAATTTCTCTTATGGACCCCAAGCAAAATAAACACACCTAGCCAAGCGAACACCCATACCTACAATCTCAACCAACCATTAAAACATAATAGAAAACATGGGAAAACCATTAAATCATGAATACAAAGGCAACGCTAAGTTGAAGTTACAAAACAAAGGAAAAAAACCCTACCTTTGGGTGTTGAGAGATAGGAGGCTTCTAATGGATGCACCTGTGAATCTGAGTTAAGTCACCAAGAGAAAGGTCATCACACAAAACACAATCACCAAATCGTTGGAGGAGGAGATAAGCTCTTCAAATGAAAAAATCAAAGAGAAAATAACAATACAACACTGAAAAAATATTTAAATCACCTCTCAAAATTGCATTAAACACATCCCCATACATCAACTAACAAATCACAAATACAACGAAAAGACCCCTCAGACTTCATAAACGTGACTAGGCAACAGATTCAGAAATTCTAGAAGGAGTCGGATTCTTTGAACGAACAAACCCTCAGGAAATTCTGCTTGTGGCATATTTTCCAAATAGAAAAACCTTCAAGGAATCCTCCTGGAGGCAAATTTTCAGAAAGAACATCCCTTCGGGAAATCTGGCAGGAGGCAAATTTTTTGAAACTCCCTTGATTTGCAAAGTTTCAAGATTTAAATCAAACATGCTTGAATAGCTAAAGTCCAAGGTATCACTTAAGATTAAAATGTTGCAAATGAAGGCACCTAAAGTGTAGATAATTCAATAGTTCAACTAGGTGAAGCAAAATCAAAAAACCAGAGGAACTTATCCCTTAAGGGGAAAAGTTCAAACCTAAAGAAAAATAGGAAGCAAAGCAAGAAGAAGAGGGTTCCTACCTCTGGTGGACCGTGTGTGCAAAAAGTGCACAACACCATTTTACTCTCATCGGCTATTCTCTCATCAAATGCATGGTATTGGTCCCTAGTCAACCTTCAACGTTGATCCATTTGTAATGTTCTACACAGCAACAAAAAATTGTAGACTAAGAGACAAAAACTATTTTTTTAATTAAAAGGAATTTCTATAGCAATAGAGTTATAAAGAGAAAATAAAATAGAGTTTAAGTAATGAATTGTAAAAAATAGATTTCTATAGTTTATATTCAACTTGTTGATTAGATTGCATAACTAATAACTAGATGTGTATAGATGACAAAATGTTAAAAAAATTGAATAAGAGACAAACTATTTTTTTAATTGAAAGGAATTTCCATAGCAATAGAGTTATAGAGAGAAAATTAAATAGAGAGTATAACTAATGGATTGTAAAAAATAGATTTTTGTAGTTTATATTCAAATTGTTGATTACATTGCATTGCACATCTTTCAAACTCAAAGCATCACTTCATATTGAATAACTAATAACTAGGTGTTGATAGATGACAAAATTTTAATTACAATATAGTTTTTACAAATTCAACCTAAGCAGTTATGCAATTACTTCACATTACATAACTAATAACTAGGAGCAGTTGCCAATTGCATTTTCTTTTCATGGCATTCCATGAGACCACATTTCTTTGAGGAATTTTTTCAAGAAGTTCACTACCCTGTATATGCTACCACATTTTTCATACATGTATACCAAATAATTTTATCAAATTATTCATTTCCTTGTTGCTATGGATAAAATCCTAAAACAATTGCTTTCGAAAAAGCTAAGGATGCTTGGAATTTTTTTATCAAAGCATAATAGTAAGCAATATCATAGACAAGGCAGCAAACTAGTTGAAAAATGCCTCAAAGAAATGTGGTATCATGGTGATGGAATGCCATGAAAATCCATAAAAAATCACTTGTCATGGAATTCCATCACCATGAGACCACATTTCTTTGAGGAATTATTCCCAAAGTTCATTTACTTTTCTATGCTACCACATTTTTCATACATTTCTACCGAAGAATTTTATCAAACAATTCACTACCTTGCTACTATGGCTAAAAGCATAAACCAGGTGATTTCAAAAAATCTATGGATTCTTGGAAAAAATCTATCAAATCATAATAGTAAGCAATAATTTATGGTCTCATGGTTTTTTTTTGGCACGAAAATTAGCATGATTTTACTTGTAGTTTTTTGCAAGTTTAAAACACATTTTTCTGGTAATTTTGTTGTTTGAAATGGGACAAATGTTTGTGGTCAATTTTGTGCACTTTTTAATTTTATGATTCTGACAGTTAGTGAAAAAGGTTGTGTTCATGAAGGAATGGAAAAAATTTGTAGAGGCTTTGAATTATACATGTACTGTGCAATGGAATTGAATAATTTAGCAAACCATTTTTCTTCACAGGGCAACATTTTCTTATGGAACAGTTGACTGAGATAGCTCTTGTTTCAACTAACCATCCCCTCATGAAATCTCATTCTTATTATAATATTGCATGATCTTATCATAGTAAAGGTGATTATGACACAATTGGCCACTACTACATGGCATCAGTCAAGGAAAGCCAGAGGCCACAAGATTTTGTGGATATGTTCAATTGAAGCTAGGAGATCTTAAGAGCTCTCTCTCAAATTTTGAAAAGGTTTTGGAGGTCCACCCTAGGAACTATGAGAGCTTAAAAATTGTAGGCCATATATCAACAAGGACAGTCAGAGAAGGCTTTGGAAATTTTAAGAAAGGCAACTCACATAGATCCACATGATGCCCATGCATTTATCAAGATGGGTGAGTTATTAATATCGAAAAACCTCGGTGTAGCCTTAGATTCTCTTAAGATGCCAGAATATATTAAACAAAAATTGTTAAACAACATTGGGGTTTTTCATTTTGAGCGTGATGAACTAGAGTTGTCTCAAAAAAACTTTTATGGAGGCATTAGGAAATGATGTTCTTTCTCTACATAAATCTTTGTGGTCAGTTTTGGGAATTTTTTACTTGTAGGATTCTCGCAATTAGTGAAAAGGTTACTTTTCATGGAGTGGAAAAGATGCATAGCTCCTTTGAATTATACCTATACTATGCAATGGCATTGAATCATTTAGCAAACAATTTTTTCTTCACTACAGGGAAACATTTTCTTGTGGAACAGTTGATTGAGACAACTCTTGTTTCAACTGACCACCCTCTCATGAAATCTCATTCATATTATAATCTTGCACAATATTTCCATAGTAAAGGTGATTATGACACCATTGGCTGCTACTACATGACATCAATCAAGGAAAGCCATAGGACACAATATTTTGTGGATAGGTTCAATTAATATTGAGAGATCTTAAGAGTTCTCTCTCAAATTTTGAAAAGGTTTTGGAGGTGTACCTTAAGAACTATGAGAGCTTAAAATTTGTAGGTCATATATATTATTAGCAAGGGAAGGCAAAGAAGGATTTGGAAATTTTAAGAAAGGCAACTCACATAGATCCACAAGATACCCATGCATTTATCAAGATGGGTGAGTTATTAATATCGGTAGACCCCAGTGTAGCCTTAGATTCTCTTAAGATGCCAAATTATTTTCTAAATAAGAGAAGAGAAGAAGTGCCCATTCAATTGTCAAACAACATTGGGGTTCATCATTTTGAGCATGATGAACTAGAGTTGGCTCAACAAACTTTTATGGAGGAATTAGGGAATGATGTTTTGCCTCTACATAAATCTTTGTTGTCAGTTTTGTGCATTTTTTACTTGTAGGATTATCATAGTTAGTCAACAAGGTAGTGTTCATGAAGGAATGGAAAATATGCATAGATCCTTTTAATTATACTTGTACTATGCAATGGTATTGAATCATTTAGCAAACCATTTTTTCTTCACTGTAGGGCAACATTTCCTTGTGGAATAGTTGACTGAGATAGCTCTTGTTTCAAATAGCCACCCTCTCATGAAATCTCATTCATATTATAATAGTGCATGATCTTATCATATTAAAGGTGATTATTACACCATTGGCTAATACTACATGACATCAATCAAGGAAATCCAAAGGCCACAAGATTTTTTGGATAGGTTCAATTGAAGTTGGGAGATCTTAAGATTTCTCTCTCAAATTTTGAAAAGGTTTTGGAGGTCCACCTTGAGAACTATGAGAGCTTAAAATTTGGAGGCCATATATATGCTTAGCAAGGGCTAGCAGAGCAGGCTTTGGAAATTTTAAGACAAGAAACTTGCATAGATCCACCTGATGCCCATGCATTTATCGAGATGAGTGAGTTATTAATATCATCAACCCCAATGTAGCCTTAGATTCTCTTTTGAAGAAGATCAGAGAAGAAGTACTCATTCAATTGTTAAACAAAATTGGGGTTCTTCATTTTGCGTGTGATGAACTAGAGTTGTCTCAAAAAACTTTTATAGGGGAATTAGGAAATGGCATTTGGGTTGAATTCATAAATAAAATCTCTAGTGCTAATTTTGTATTTTTTCATATGCTCTTTAAGGATATGAAATTTTTCCATCAACTAGAAGAAGGTGGTGTTTCACTTGAGTTACCATGGGATAAATTCACAACACTATTTAATCTTGCTAGGTTGTTTGAACAACTACATGATATTGAAAAAGAAAATCTTTTATATAGGCTAATATTGTTCAAGTTTCTTGATTATGTGGATGCATATGTATGTCTTGTAGCCATGGCTCAGGCTCGGAATGAGATCCAAATAAGCTTGGAATTTATTGGGGATGCACTTAAGATGGATAAAAACTCATCAAATTCTTTATCTATTCTTAGAAAAATGGAACTAAACACAAATGATTGGTTTAAAGAAAAGAAAAAATTAAATTTGCACAAAGTGAATTAGATGCAAAGAATTCTTATGTTGACATTTCACTTGGAAATTGAAATTATTTTGCAAATTTTTGCAATGAGAGTATGGATCCAAAGGTGGAGGCACAACATCTTGAGAAGGCTAGAGAATTGTATTGTAAAGTGTTGGCACAAAGACTAGGAAATGTTTATGCTGCAAATGGGGTAGCCATTGTGCTAGTTGAAAGGGGTCAATTTAATATTGAAAAGGAACTTTTTACACAAGTATAGGAAGTTGTAGCAAGAAACATCTTTATTTGGATGCTTGATGTGTGGGTAAATCTAGCACATGTTTACTTTGCACAAGGATAGTTTGCGCTTGTAGTGAAAATGTATCAAAATTGTTTAAGGAAATTCTATTTTGGCACTAACACCAATAAATTATTGTATTTATCTCTAACACATTATGAAGCGAAATAGTTGTAAGATTGTAAAAGAAAATTATTAAGAGTAGTAGATTGTAACTATTGTAAATTGCCAATTAGAAAGTTATAGATGTGTTTAATGTAATGAGGGTTTTGAATTACCTTTGAATTCTCTACAGAGGGCATCTCCAAATTTTAATTCATTGTAGAGGGCTTCATCGACTTCAAATTCGTTGTAGCAAACTCCCAATTCCTTGCTTTTTCCTGCATTTTCAGAAATCTCCAGGTCCTCCAAAAACTTTATCACCCATGCAAGTAGCTGTTATAATTGATCAAAATGCCTCAGTGTTAGGCTAATCTACAAAAAATGAATGAAGAAAGAAATATTTATGTAATGAACATGAATAAATGTAAATAAGCACCAATACATTGGCGCACACAATACATCGTGCCAATAATTGGCCAAAATGTGTTTTTAAATTTTTTTCTAATTTGTATTTGGTGACTAACTATTTAGTCATTTTTTTTATTTTTGTGACTAAATAATTTTTTACTCAACGATTGAATTAATCTTTTATTTACTCATTTATAGTTGAGTTGCAAAAAATTAGTAGAATTTAGTCAATTTTTAGTTCTTGCGACTAAAAGTTTTAGTCACCTAGTCATTTATTTACCAAATTCTACAAGTGCAAATACTAGTTAGAGTGCGTTAGGGTTAGGGTTAGGGTTAGGTCAAACTAAAAAATTACAGACAACTAAAACAATAAAAGATAGCTAACTAAAACAACAAAAGTTAGCCAGAAAAAATAATAATCTCAAATATGACACTATGACCTTGTCAAAAAGCGGATAAATAATCAAACACAACACTATATAGAAAACCCTATAAAACACAGATAGAAAATATGTGAAAACCCTCAAACACGTTGATCTACTGATGTCAAACATGAAAATTCTATCAAATACAACACTGTGACCCTAGAAGATGCTGCAAAATCATTAAGCGTGACAATCTGTAATAGCCAAACATGTCACTGTAACTTGCATATCATCAAATTTGATAAAAAAACATTAGATTAGGGATGTGCATCCCATCAAGCATGCCAAAATGTGAAGTGGGCTTAATGGAAAATAGAAATGAAGCATGAATTATTCAACTAACATTAGAATTCACAATACCCAAATCAAGAACAATGATAAAATCCCACTTACAAATGAAATAGAATCAAGTTAGAAATCAACAAAAACAATGGAAAACCAATTCAAAATTGAAATAAAAAATGTGCAAACCTATTATTCCTTTTTTAATGCTTTACAGTATGTTGGATTGCTCAATCATTAGCTCCCATGATTACAAAAGCTTCAAATGATGACCTAGATGATGATAAATTGCTCAAATGCTCGAATGCTCAAGTTATGAATTAGCTCAAATGATTCTAGGTGTTGATTATGGATGAATGGAGGTTGTTTAATAGATTTTCAAGATTTAGACAAATCATAGAGAATAGATCTTGAGATCAATGGATGAGAGTAGATCAAGTAGGATTAAGAGCCAAGATTAGTTTGAGCTCAAAATATCTCGATAATTTTAGGAAATCGATTTAAGATATTTTGAAATGAAGGGTGAAGATTAGATCAAGAAAATTAAAGGTTGAGGATGAATGAGAAGGTTGAGATATTTTACGATATTTTGAAAAACAATATTTCATGGGAATGTTGCTTTAAGAGGGAAATTAGAACAATTAAATAATTCAATATTTAATTATGGAGGGTTAGGATATTCCCTTTTGATAAAGAATATTACATGCAAGTGGGAAGGAATGTTAAATAATTCAATAATTCAATATTTTTTACTCATGAGGCATTAGAAGAAAATTATATTGTGGTTAATTAAATAATTAAAATTATTCAATTAGGGGTGATAAGAGGAAAAGTAGTAAAATATAATGAAAATTAAATAATTAAAATTAATTAATTAATAGAGGAAATAGGTTAATTAATGAAAATGGTGTTAAAATGGGAATTAATGATGAGTTATGAAAATGCAATATTAATAATGAATATGATGAAAATGATGCCAAAATGCAATGTTAATGATGTGTGATATGAATTAGTAATTTTTCCATATCTACAATGAAAAAGGGGAGATTCTTGCATCTTGATAAAGATTGGTTGGCATTGATCTCAAAGGTGTGCTAAGCAACTAAATATTGCATATGCTTCAAAGATAGTTGATATGTAGATATATTATTTCGTGCAAGTCAACATTGCAGTATATGGAAGAGTGGTGATTCGATTGATGTCTAAGCGTGATGCAAAGGATAGTGTACATGTTCTAATGAGTTTATAGTAAGCCTGCATTGACATATTTCTAGTTTGTTGTACCACACTTTGTGAAAGGTTACAAAATATGTGTCTAAGGAATTCACAGTGTATATCCTAAGATAGAGACACGGTGTTTTGATTTGCATCCTTCCACAAAGCAAGATTTAGTCTTGCAGTTAAAAATATGATTTGATAGAGATGTGAAGGTGTTATATCCAAGGTTTGAAGTCATCACACCTTTTGCAATGAAAGCTATGTGACAAATTTTTAGTTTGTACTCTGGTAGTGAGTAGTGATGATGAAGGCTTGTTGGAATTCTTTGTATTCCTCTAAAAGTGAAGATTCAACCATGTATTTATAAAGATATATTCAGTGATGTTTACAGAGTATTGCATTGAAGTTTCAAGTGGTTTGATGGTGCACAAGTTTATTTTATCAGTAACAAAGTGTTATCATTGATTTTGGATGCTTATTCTTCCACATAACATAAGTTTGGGTACTTGCGTAGTAGAAGAATATACAAATTAGTTGCATAAAATTGTGTGGAAATTCTACATGTCTCAGAGTACCTTGGGTTTGAATCAAATGTAGAAATTTCTTGCTTACAATATCACACAGTTGTTTCAATTCAGTTTGTGAAGATATGCCTTCGATATGGCCAACTTAAGTATGTTGGTGATTTGTGCCACAAGTTTATATTTATCTGGAAATCAAGGAGTGTACGTAGATGTTGTATGAGTCATGTAAAATCATTTGGAAGAAATGTAAATAATATATCATTTTTATATATTGCTAATGAATATGACGACCTACATGTTACAAGTTTCATATTTCTTGTTTGTGGTCAACTGAATTTGTAATTACAAAGCGTGCAGATGATCAATATATATTGAAGATAAAAAAAAATTGGAGATGAGGATGGAAGTGTGTGGAGATGTCTGAGTGCATGAGCAGAGCATGAAAATATCTGATACAGACCTTATGAGTAGAATTGATGACTATCAATGGTTCAAACCATAATACCGGTCATATTTCAGTTGTTATTTCTTTTAATTAGGGAGTAGTAGCTTCCTTGGGTTTCAACCCCTAAAGCAAAGCAAAAGAGTATTTGCTTCCTTGGTTTGTATCCAAAAATCAAATTGTAAACTATTTTAATTATGAGGTTGGATTGGGATAGTAAATCCTAGCAACATTTCTCATAGTGGTTTTTCCACATAAATCTAGTGTCATTTGTGTTCTTGTTTGGATGTTTATCTTCTTTCATGTAATGATTAAGTAGGTGAATTCTTAATTGGTTTAACTCAACATCAATAGTTCTCAATTGGGATTGATTTTATAGCATATTGATTCACCCCCCTCTTGGTATTCTGATGTGTTCAATATGAACTGCACAAAATACCTACAAATGTGAAGGATTACTTCACTATAAACTTTTCCATTACAAGGGAGCCATATGATGCAAGTGTCATATTCATCTGCACTTGTGTCTCAAGTGAACATATACCAAAATGGGTGAAATTTTCTAAAATTAGGGTAGCATCCAGGAGAAAAAAATTTGCAGAGAGAAAAGAACTCTCTTCACAAAAGGATAGGCCAATAAAATGAACACTATCCACCTCATTACATGAACTAAAAAAAAAGAGAAATTTTCTAGCTCACTTGGTGATGCAAAGTATGTCAAGCCTATTTTTTGATCTGCCCAAGAAAGATCTTCCTCATGCAATTCAAATGAAAATATTTGAAGCTCAAGAATTCTATGAAATTGAGCAACAAGAGCATCACTCTCCTAATAGATGTGTGATTTCTCAATGGTGAGGTTTTTAGCATGTTGGTCCCATGTGAAGCATTCTAACTCAATCATAGTATCCCTAATTTCAAAGTTCACATATTCATCTTGATTGAAGAGCTCATTGCTACATTTAGGTATATCAGAAAACCAATAAACATCATAATTACTTATATTGATGCACACTTCATCAACACATACCTCAAATTTATGAGACACTTCAGGTAAAGAACTAAATTCTTCATATTGTCTCTCTATGTTATTTTATTATTGATAGCTAGCTGCAACAAAATCAAACTCTTGTCATGAAATGGTTGTCACATCCTTTGGTTCCTCCTCAGTCCTATGCTACTCAAAAATATCCTCTTCTGTGAATGAAGATCTGGTATCCAAGCTTGAACAAAAATCCTCTAATTCACCCCAAAAGAGGTCCTCCTCCTCATAATTGCAGACATCAATGGATAGGGAATTTTAATCCACTATAACAAAGGTTAAATAGGCCTACTACTCCAAGACCTTGGATTTTTCTTCATCCAAAGCCTAACCCAAGCTGCTAGAAGGCCTCTACTAATGTAGGTATAGGTGAGCTTTCCTCTTTTTCAATAAAAAAATGGAGGTCATTAAAAGAGAGGAATGATTCCTCTAATACATCTATTTTCTTTACCTATTTAGTGTCTTGTTGTTGCAACTGATCATCTTTAATTGTTTCTTTTAGTAATCCAAGATACTCATTGTCTAGAGAAAAATAAGGCTCCTCAAACATTAGCTTCTTCACTTCTAACCTGGAACCTCTCCCTCTTATATTCTTTCAACCAATTAGGATCCCAAATAATAGGTCCACCTTTGCAAAGTGAAATAGCAATGGAGGCAGAAAAACGGTCAAAAAGACACTTATAATCTTGTTGGGGTTTTGGAGGGGGCTATTCAATAGGAACAAAAAGTTGATCATCCTCTAGGATAGGCTCCTCTGAAGAATGGGGGCTCTCAAAACTTTGGATCTCCATCATAGCAGATCTACTTGATGGCTCAAGAGGTTCAATAGGAGTTTCAAGGGTCTGATTAGGATTCTCGAAACTCAAAAAAAATATGCTTATGTACCTCTTGCACAACAAGTTGTTCTAGGGTTTTCAGAGTATTAATGGAATTTTCAAGACGCTTTTTAAGGCTCCCCAAACTTATAAAATTATGTTTATAACTTTCCTCCTTAGCTGGTTGCTCTAGGATAGCTAGAGGTGCCTACCTAAAACTAGGCACACAAGGGGTTCCCTGAGTCTTAGGCCTTTGTGCTAGACCAAGGGAAAGTCTCAATTTCTCTTTCCTAGAAGCAATATTCATTGCACTACACTCTTCTTGTTTCCTTTCCTATACTCATATCTCAACTAAGCTTTCATATTTTGTTGTGGATAGTGAGTTTGATGGATAAGCTCATCATGTTGTGGGAAATGATCTTGTTACCCCTAATAGGATTGATCAGCCCACTCTTCCTTCTGTAACTCAAACTCTACCTCCCTAATCTCAACCAGTTGTCTACTGATATCCCTCAAAATACATGTGAGTTCCCTCACATCTCCAACATCAACACTTTAGGGTCAAATGGGAGAGTAGATAGGTTGATTTGCAACATAGTGAACCTCTTGGGGATGCTGATAAGAATGTGTAGGCATCCAAGAAGCTTGAGCATGGGGGTGGATGTTAAGTATTTGCAAAATATTGATAACCCATCACAACAAGGCTTTATGGAGAAAAGCTAGTGGTATTTCTAGCCTGATATTGCTAATGGGGAGGATAAAAGATGGAATTTTCATGAAATGGATGAGTTTATATATGATTTCCATAATAGTTTGACATTTTTCAGCATAGGGAAAATATTTTGCATTGATTCAAAATGAAAGCAAAGGACTGCTCAACCAGAGATTTTGAGTACATACTAGAAAAGTCACCCAAATGAATTGCAAATCTACCAAGCATTTGTAGAATTGCCTCTTCAAAGCTGAAGGACACATGAAATCTTTCAAAAAAATGATATAAAAGTCATTAGACTTTAATTTTTCCTACCTAGCATGCCAAAAACTATTATGTGACTGGTTGGGAGAAATTGCATTGCTTGAACCAGTAGATTTATCTCAAAGTCACCATGGTTTTTTGTAGAGCTGCCTCTTCAAGGAGAGATGTTGACAGACACACCAAATCCTTCAACAAAATGATTTAAGATTCATGAACTAGTCCCACTAAGTGCTCCAAAAATTGTTGTGTGGATGGTGTGGAGAAATTGCACTACTTGGACCAATAGGTTTATCTTAGAGTCAACATGGTGTTTTGTAGAGTTGTCTCTACAAGGAAAGATGTTGAGGGACACACCAAATCCTTCAACAAAATGATTTAAGCTTGATGAATTGGTCCCATCAAGTGTGCCAAAAACTATTGTGTGGGTGCTGGGGAGAACTTGTATTTCTTGAACTAGTTGATTTATCTCATAGTTTCCATGGTGTTTTATGGAGTTTCCTCTTCAAGTAAATATGTTGAGGGACACACCAAATCCTTCAACAAAATTATTTAAGCTTCATGAACTGTTCCCACTAGGTGTGCCAAAAACTATTATCACATAAAATTGCACCCTACTAAACAAAGGCTCAATGTTCTAATGACACAATAGAAATGACCTCAAGGTGCAACACCTTGTGGATTGAGGTCAAGTCTCTAGAGAAGGCCAACTTCCTCTTTTGATGCAAGTGTAGATGTGTTGGTCCAACCTAGCACATGGAAACCTACCACTACCCTACTCTAATGGTTCACAAGGGAAAAGGGATATGAGTACATTAAAGGGAAATAGGAAGTGATACACCAAGATATAAATTTATTTCCTCTTGCTTCAAACAACATCATATACCAATGAAAATAACCCAAAAAAAATGTTCAAACATGCAAGAGGCAACAATGATAATGGTTAAATTTTTTTAACATAAGGCACAAAAGTAATCTTTACAGTAGCAACATGCAAAATGTAGTTTCTACAAGAGAAAAAACATAGAGGATCTAGAGGAAGAACCCTTAGAATGAATATAGTACCTACCTTATAGATTAGGTATAACTCAAAATCGGTGTCCAAGAAGCAAATCCAACACTCAACACCCATACCCTTGCATTAAATTTGGCCTAAAATTGCATCCAAAATCCCTCATGAAATCAACAATCTAGATATCAATCACATTAGAAGGGACACCTACCAGAAATATATGCATATGGGTGGCAATAATCTCATGTGTAGTTGTTAGGAGATGTATTGAATGTTATCCTCAAGCCCCAAAAATTAAATCAAGTAGTTGAGTAATTTTTTTGAGCATTAATGAAGTTATGGTAGAAAAACATGCCATTCCATGGAATTATCAAGCCTTCTAGACTGAAAGAACCACACAGATGAGCATTAAATGTTTTGAAGCCATGAATAGATCATCCTCGTCAGACATCAAGCATTGGACTTGCCAAGGAACGTCTGTTGAAAGGTCGGAGAGAATAATTTTTTGATCTCAAAAGATAGAGGAGAAGCCTTGTGGAGCATTAGGCATTACGAAAAGGAATTATGTCTTATCGAAAAGACAAGATGAAAATTAGAATAAAATCCTAATTATAAAAAATTGAAAGCAAAGATCAGGGATCAGGAGGAAGGCTTACTTCTTATCAAAAGAAAGATGTACGAGAGAAATTTGATCCCCAAAGTCCAAAAAAATGAGACTTAGTCGAATCTTTCAAAGGATCCATCGAGACTTTGTTGATCGGGGAGAAGACATATAACTTATGCTTAATGTGATAAAATTAAGAGGGGATCCCAATACTTGACGCTCGAAGATAAGTCATCAAAATTTGGGGGCCAGGAGAAAAGCATTATGTTATGGAAAAGAATAATACAATAGGTAGACAAAAGCCTAATCACTAAAAATTGAAAAGTGAAATCGAGGATCGAGGATCAGGAAGAAATCTAATGCTAAGAAGAAAAGATGATAGGAGGTAGAGAAGAAGGCCGGTCCACAAAGATTGAAAAATTGACCCAAGAAAATTTTGAAAGACCTAATCAAAACTTTGGTAATTAGAGGGAGGAAATAAAGCTTATGAAGGGGAATTAATAAGAGTTAAAGGTTAAAGTCGATGGACGAAACCCAAAAAACTTAGGTAGAAAATGGAAAGAAGAAGCAAAATAGATGGAGGATTAGGAATGATAGAGAAGGTATGCAGATAGGCAAGTAAGTGAAAACTCAAAAGACCGAAACTTCGGTACTTAGTCAATTTTGGAACTTTTTCAAGGAATAATTCATGCAAGATGGCCCATATAGGATATCTCAAAGTGGTTTTAAATGATGGGTCATATAGGATGGCATGAAATGTCAATGATAACACTTAGTTATATAATTCTCATGAGTTGATATTTTCCTTCATGATATTTACTCTTTTGTAGCTTATTTAGGCATATAAGAGGTGTACACATCTAAAAATGGTCATTATAAATCAAGCCTATTAATTAATTAAATATGATTTATTTAATTAATCTTCTAAATTCATCTACATATAAATAAATTTAATTATTTATTTATATTGTTCATTTTTCTAATTCTTCTAGTTTAATTAAATAAATAAGTTTATTTAATTATTGTTATCTTCTTCTTAATTAAGTTAAATAAATTTCATTATTTATTTATATTAATTATCATGATTTTAAATTTGAATTTTCAAATAATAGAATATTCTCCTAACTCATCCTTCACTCCATATTTAAATTAAATATTGTAAATATTTAATTTAATAATTTTTTCCTCACCTTTCACATAATTAAATATTGTAAATATTTAATTACACATCTTTTTCACCTCTCACATAGTTAAATATTAATTATTTAATTACGGAAGCTTCTAAATTCATTGTCATGTGTAATTAAATAAATTTATTTATTTAATTAGGGATTTATCTTCAACTTTCAACCAACTTTCATAAATGAAAAGAAAAATGGTAATTTGTTTCCATTTTTGAATGAGGATGGTTTTATGGGTTGAAAACATTCCTCCATTATTCTCTCAACCTTCCATCTTTCACTCAACTTCCAAAATCTCCCACCGTTCATCTTGACAGGCTTGAACTTGACCGTTGATCTTTGCCAACTAGATTCTTGCCTCCAAAAATCTATAAATATAGCCCTTTTGTGAGTAGATTTCATCCTAGATTTTGTGAATTTAGCGTGATTACTATAGTTGCATTTGAATCAGCATTTTAGCATAGCATCTCAAGTTCATAGCATTTTAGTTTGTAGCTTCATAGCTTAAATCATTTAGCAATGGACATGCATCTTGCATAAACTCGTTCTCCTAAGTTGTCATTCCAACAAACTGATGCTTACACTAACTAAGAGCCAATAAATTGCATCGAATCCTTGGAGATAGAGGACAATGAAACACTTTTGAAGGAGTTGTTATTTAGAGTTTGTTTGATCTTTTTAATTAGTTTCCATTGATTTAATGTTTCATTGGTGTGTTAGTTTATCTTATTAATTATTCCACATATTCTCACACACATTTTTGGTGCCCATCGTGGGGCCTTGCCCCATTTTTAATCTTTTTGTTGTATATTTTTGACAGGTGACGCACTGGAGCTGCGGTTTCGTGCATATAAGTCATAGTTTAGCACATACAAGTTGCGTTTTAGTGCATATGAGGACTATTTTAGCGCATTGATGACCTGTTTTAGCACATTTTCTAGTTCCTTTAGTGCATTTACTGACTATTTTGGTGCATCCCTGATTGTTCCTTTATCACATTTTTTAACTGTTTTAGCGCACTTACCAGTTCTTTTAGCGCATACAAGGAGTGTAAAAATAAATCCCGATTCTAACACCATTCGCGGATAGAGTTTTTTCTTTTTTGCATTAAGTAAAAATGAAGCAATCCTAGGATAGACACTTAAATCTGGAATTAATTGATCCTAGGATAGTCACCAAACGTTATTTTATCTTGGTTAAAATGAATCCAATGCTTGTTGTGGAGCAACATCTTCACTTAGTGTAGAAAATTGTCATTTGGATTTAAAACTGAACCACTTGTTTGTTGTGATTGTTGGGTAATAGGTTTATGCTTTCCCCTTTATTGGGTGACCAAAACACTAGACTTACCTTTTTCATTTCTTTCATTTCATGTTTTATTAAATCCTTTAGAAGGCCTGCCATAGTGGGAAAAAGTACTCATCCTCCGACAATGAACTAAGTGGGAACAACCAAAGGTACGTTTTCCAACCTACTCTAATCAAAAGTGAATTTTGGGGAAACCCATATTCAACGGAAGTGAGCAAGATAACCATCCCCAAAATATTTGTTTTAAAGATTGGGAGGTCTCTTGAGGGATTTTATCTATTGCCACACCGAATGGATACCTTTACTACAAACCATAGTATAGAAAGCCAATTGTGTTAGTATCCAAACATCATAATAATCACAGTGCAAGCAGAGTGAAGAATTTTCCCCCAAGACACTCACCATATAATTTCCATAGATTTTTTTCTCGAGGGATTGAGAAATCTAACCTTGAGTACGCACCTGGAAAAGACAAAAACGCGAGCGCCCTTTATGGGGTGACACGGCTATGTGAGTCGACACAATTTTAAGATGTAGGTTATGGTTGCTATGATGACCTTTTTGACAAATAAGAGTGAGTCTGTCTGAAGTGCTTATTTTTTTCAATACTCGTGAAAATCTCAAGAACATATACTCTTTGTTTAGATTTTAAGATTTGCAAACAACTGTTTTCCACTATATGTCATGTTTTTCCAAATTTAAGTCAGATAAAGATAATCCAAAAAATCAAATTGTCAAAACATGTCTATCTTAGTGCAATAATTGGATAGTTTAGCACATCCCTGGTCTATTTTAGCGCATCTATGCTCTGCTTTGGTGCATTTGTGCTCTATTTTAGCACATATGTGCTCTATTTCGGTGCATTTATGCTCTATGTTAGCACATCTGTGATCTGTTTCAATGCATTCATGCTCTATTTTAGTGTATTTGTGCTTTGTTTTAGCGCATACCTACAATATTCCAACACATGAACTAGATAGTTTAGCGCATCTACTAAAAAAATTAGCCCATTTGTATTCTGAACTTGGGTAATTTTCTGACACCCAAAAAATCTGCCATTCAGTCTAGTCTTTTTCTATGCTCAGGGTCTAGAAGTCTACAACTTTTTCCAAGAAGTCCCTAGAGAAGAAGATTAATAAGGCAAATAAGTCTCTCAATTATAAGAAGCTATTGAAAAAGAGAATTTTTCTCTTGAACACAAAACTTTTATTAATTGATATCATGACTTTGTTAGAGGTTTCACTGACGATTTTGCCTTAGAGTCATTATATTCACGAGCTTTCTTTCAAAGAAGAGATCTTTCTCAAAGGCATAATCACAGTCAGCCTATTCGGTCCTCTTGTATCCCCCAACCAGCAATTTTGTACTCTACTCATCCCAATCAAGTTCTGCAATAGAGAGCTTAGGAGCATTAGGAATTTATCAAAAATCCTTATTTTTACAAAACTACGATCAAACCTCACAAAGTTTAATTCCTGCAAACAGGATTATCATCCTTTCAATCAGTGAATCATGAGCTAAAGATTATAAATTTCATAAGTCATATCAATAGAATCTTCATTCTATTCTGACTTAGATATCCATCAAAATTGCATTATTTCATTTTTTTATCAAAGTTAGTGGAAATTTGGCAAAAGCTTATGCTTGTTGTCACAAGGTCTCGAAAGAACATAGAAGAGGACAAAAGGGAAAGTACATTAAGCAACATGGGTGATAAAAGCAATAGTGGTGATAAAGAAGAAAATCCTTTTCACAGACTTCGCACTGTGAATAATCTGAATAATGATGAGATAACAGAAGAAATGCTTCAAGAAGCAGAACAGGATCCTCAATTCCATACTCTCATGGATAGGGTTTTAGAACGAAAGAAGGAAAGTTATTTCCTTTCATTGGCTAATCAAGGAGCTAAGCTACCTATTGATTTTCACACAGAAAGGATTAGAGAGGATCCTAAGGCCCCCCTTAATGATTTTAATGCTCTTACTCAACAGATAAGAGCATTACAAGGACATATAAAAGAAACACAAAGGGGTACAACAAAGAAACATGTTTTGGAGGATATCTGCTCATATCCATTTGATAGGAGTCTTACCATGATTCCTTTTCCAAAACATTGTGAGATCCCAAAGTTTGATAGGTATAATGGAAAAATGGATCCCATTGATCATGTGAGAGATTTCTGAAATATGAGCTTAGAATTCACTCATGAAGATACTTATCTAATACGATTATTTCCATGAAGTCTGGGTGGAAAATCCATGGAATGGATTTCCAAGATCACTCCCCCCATCAAAACATTTGAGGAGTTAATAAAAAAGTTCATATCGCAATACTCCTATAATATACAACACCAAATAACTATGCTTGATTTATGTAGAGTAAAACAAAAGATTAGGGAACCCTTCACCACATTCTTACAAAGGTGGAGAAGGTTGTTTGCAAGATATTCCCGTCCTGTTCCTGAAAAGGAAAAGATTGAAATCTTTATCGACTGTCTGAATCAAGAGATGAGTTATAGGCTAAATCTCCATTGTCCTCAATCATTTGAAAAATTGATTGAAAATGCAATTACCATTGAATGTGCCTTGGTCAAACATGGAGTTTTAAAGCTTGATAAAGAAATTCCAAATTCATACAACAACAACAACAAAAATAGCAACAATAATGATAATTCACAATTTTGGACTCGAAATAAAAATGTTGTGAATGATGGGGTGGTAGATGCTAACAACTTGAATGTAAAGCCTACAGTTCTTAATATATCAGGTGTACAATGCACCAATAATGCTGTAAAATCTAGTAACCAAGGAAATGTGACCAAAAATCGTGATAATAATCTTGGCAATAACCAAAATTCAAATGCGCCCAAATCTCAATTTTTCAAATCAACGGATTTTTACTCCCTTGGGCTAGTCTTTGGAATCAATTCTTAAAGAAATGTTGAATCAAAATGCTATTACATTTCCACCACAAAGAGATTATGAACCTTGAGTTAAACCACCATCATGGAATGACTCATACTATTGCGATTATCATAGATACAAGGGTCATAAGACAAGTAATTGCCAAGGGTTAAAGAATCTCATTCAGGATTTGATTGATAACTGTACCACAATGGTTGAGGGACATAATGCCAATGATGATCATCAGGCATTCAAGGATCCTCTCCCCAATTATCAAAAAGGGGAATCCTCAGGTGACAAAGGAAAGAATGTGAATCATGTCTAGGACACCATTATCAATCATATTTACACCAACGATCAGCAAGTCAATGCTATCAGGATCAAAGGAAAGCAAGAATATTGAGAAGTCAATGCTACCACAAGGGGATAGGCCAAAATCATTGTAAAAGGACGTTCATCTAAATCGGTGATTCCCCCTCCAAATCAGTATGATTTGGTCAATCAATTTTGAAAAACATCGACCCAAATTTCTATCTTGCAGTTGCTCAAAATATCACCAGCACACAAAGACATTCTGGAAAAGGAACTCATTGACACAACTATGTCTCTTGATCTGGATATAAATAAATTTCAAGCCATGGTGGGACACTTGTCCACACCCACATGTTTTTCCTTTGCTGAAAAGGATGATTCCTCCATGACCCATCCCCATAATTCGTCACTTTATCTAGAGGTCATGGTTCATAAATCCCGAATAAGACATGTTTGAATAGATGGGGGAGCTAGATTAAACATTTATACTTTAAAATTGGTCCTTGCTTTGGGATATTCAGAGGAATCTATAGATCCACGAAGGAAAATTACAATCAAATCATACGATGATGAAGAAAGAGCTTCCAAAGGCCTCATCATGCTACCAATCAGAGTAGGACCTATTGTGAAGAATACCTTTTTCTAGGTTCTAGATCGGGATTTATCCTATAACATACACTTGGGTCGCCCATGGATCCATGACATGCAAGCATTTTCATCTACTTATCATCAATGTTTAAAGTTTCTATATGACGGACAAGAAGTAACAATACTGACATACCATATTAGTAGTTAGACTTGTTCTAACCTTAGAGCAACTTAGGACACATTTTTCCCACATAATAGAGAGGCTTTGGCCATTTCTACTTCAAAACAAAATGAACAAACAAGGTAAATGATAAAAAAAATTGGCACCAAGTTAAAATTGAAAGATAATGGGGTGGGAGAATATTCTTTATGTCTCTCTAATCTACCTGTGTACCCAAGATCCCATGGTCAATCGTCAACATCTATACAACAAGCTACAATAGCTTTAGTATTAGGCACACAAGCTTTAGTTCCCATCACCAAGTTTGATGGAAGATTTATCAAGGTAGATACTCAAGAAAGTGAAATAGAAGACAGGGCTATCCTTGATTGGCTCTATAAAGATGAAGATGAATCATACCAACATGTCAAGTTACCCACTAAGCAATATGGAAAGGGTTATGCAATAATGCAAAAAATGGGTTATGAAGGAGATGGACCTATAGGCAAGAGAAAAGAAGGTATTGTTGAACCTATCCGACTAAAAACAATGCACCCTAGAGATAAAATTGGGTTAGGATATGGTGAGAATGCAAAGGAATAAATAGCACAAATAAAGTCCAATGAGGAATTAACTGAAATGGTTCTTAGAATACAAGAAAAAAAAATTGACGCTGACTCCAATGAATATGAATGGGACACCATTTTTTATGATAAATTTGGAGGGACAAATAGGTGGATATGGTACAAAAATATACACCCACACTCACACAAGGGGAAATCTCAAGGACTCCAATTGATTACATCTTACAGAGTGACCATGACTCAAGTGATGATGATTCGATTTAAAATGATATAGATAATTGACAGGAGGATGCCATCATAGATCTTCCCCATAGAGAAAATGATAATAGTATCATGACCTTAACCGCTTGTGACCTTACCCAACCTCACGATCCATTTACCTTGGTCCATCCCGAACTCATTGACTAGGAAAAAATTGCACCAATTGACATCCCAACTTTTCCCAATGATGAAACCATCGTAAAATTTATTTGTTCATCCAACTTAGAAATGGGTTCCACCAACGAGTCACAAGATCAAAGTTTCAAATAGGAAAGTGCCAAGTTTCTCAGCTACAAAATTAACAACATAAAAGAAAGATCTAATGGTGAAAACCTAACAAAGGCAGTATTAGGTCATGGAAAGATAAAAATAAAGAGTGTATCCAATAATGAAAACCTAAAAATAAAGAGTGTATCCAATAATGAAAACCTTTCAAAGGCACTAGAGGATGGAAAACTTGACACTCTTCCAGAGCACTATCAAGAAAGGTCTTCCATTTTGATAGAACCGACAAAGGCACTCAATATAGGTACTACGAAACAACCCAAAGTCTGGCAACTTGTTGCATCCCTAACAGAAGAGGAAATCCAAAGATTCACAGAATTCCTTAAGAATAATCAAATCAATTTTGCATTGTGTATATGTCATACACATATATGCTTGGATTAAATCCAAATCTCATCATGCATCATTTATTAGTCAATCTGGGGGAAAAACCTGTGAAGCAGAAACTCAGAAAAATGCACCCACATGTTGCATTATTGCTCAAGGGAGAGTTAAAGAAGTTGTTAGATGTTGGATTCATTTGGTCTATAGACTATGCAGAATGGATCTCCAATATTGTACCTATATCAAAGCCAGATGGATGAATCATAATTTGTACAGATTTCAGGGATTTAAATAAAGCATGCCCAAAGGATGATTTCCCTTTGCCCAACATAGATATGATCGTAGATTTGACTATTGGACATGCTATGTATGCACTAATGGATGGATTTTTTGGATATAACCAGATAAATATTGCACTTGAAGATCAAGATAGAACAGTGTTCACATATCCTTGGGGTACATATTGTTGGAACGTAATGCCATTTGGATTAAAAAATGCAGAAGCTACATACCAATGAGCAATGACTATAATTTTTCATGACATGATGCACACATTCATGGAGGATTATGTAGATGATCTCCTAGCCAAATCATACACAAGGGAAGGAAATTTGGCTATCTTATCTAAAAAAATTGTCAGAATGGAAAAATTTTAAGTCAGACTTAATCCTAAGAAATGTGTCTTTGGGGTGAAATTTGGAAAGTTGCTAGGTTATATTGTGTCAAAAAAGGGAATTGAGGTGGATCCAGCTAGGGTAGAAGCAATCCTCGATATGCCACCACCAAGGAACATTAATCAACTACACTCATTGCAAGGACAGTTGCAATCCATCAGGAGATTCATTGCACAACTGGCAGATAAGAGTTTACCATTCACTCATCTCTTACATAGGAATGTTCCATTTAAATGGGAGGACAGATGTGAAGCAGCGTTTGATCAGATAAAGAATTATCTAATGATTCCACTAGTGCAAGGTGAACCACTTATATTGTATATTTCTGCCACAGAAGTGTCCTTGGGAGCATTATTGGCACAGGAAGACAAAACAAGAAAGGAGTGAGCAATATATTACATTAGTCAAACATTGACAAGTCATGAGCTCAATTCCACCTTCATTGAAAAATCTTTCTTGGCAGTAGTGTTTACTTCTCAAAAGTTACAACACTATATGCTAGCTCATACAATAAAACTTGTGGATAAGATTGATCCTTTAAAATATCTTCTAAGTAAGGCAACCTTAACTAGTAGATTGGCTAAATGGGTCATGATCTTAAGTGATTTTGGAATTCATTATGTGGATCGGAAGGCTATCAAAGGACAAGTAATAGTAGATCAGTTGGTAGAGGCACCAATGCAAGAAAAACATCCAATACACATTGATTTTCCTGACGTTGATGTTTTCACAACAACCACTAAACAATCATGGGCACTTTATTTTGATGGCTCCTACACTCAACATGGATCAGGGGCATGAATTATTTTCATCACACCTCAAGGGCATACAATTCCAAAATCTTATTGGCTGATGTTTCCTTGTACAAATAACATAGTCGATTATGAGGCATTGTTAATTGGAATGAGAATTTTATTAGACTGGAGAATCATAGAACTGCAAGTTTTTGGTGATTCATAACTTTTCATAAATCAAATAAATGATGAATATAAAACTAAAGATGACAAGTTAATGCCTTACAAAACATGGTGGATGATTTCAAAAAATAATTTGTTCATATCAAGTTCACGCAAATTCCACATACTAACAATAAGGTTGTGGATGCCATGGCTACAATTGCATCACTACTCCAATTGTCAAAGAACCAAGCTCGGTATGATTTCTTGGTGGAACAATTATTTTCTCCCACCTATGATAATCTAGAAACCCAAATAATTTTTCACCTAACTAGTTCTGATTCTCCCTTTAATGGCCAAATCTATGCTTATCTAAAAGATACCATTTTGCCCCTAGATTTGTCCAAGAATCAGAAAAGTAATTTCATACATCAATCTTCTTGTTACACCTTAATCGTTGATGTCTTGTACCGACATGGTCTTGATGGTACCCTCATTTGATGTCTCAAACGTGATGAATCAAAAAATGCCTTACAAGAGGTACATGGTGGTATTTGTGGTACTCATTCAAGTGGACTAACCTTGGCAAAGAAAATTGTTAGAATGGGTTACTATTGGCCGACCATGAAGAAAGAATCATTCATCTTTGCGAATAAATGTTCCAAATGTCAGATTCATGCGAATCTCATTCACACTCCTACTCAGGAATTACAACCGTTCACAACAACATGGCCTTTCGCTCAGTGGGGATTGGATCTGGTTGGAAAGATACACCCATCATCATCAAATGGACAAAAATTCATTATCACGGACACTGAGTACTTTACTAAGTGGATTGAAGTTGTTCCCTTAACAACTGTTACCGACAAACAAATTTCATCCTTCATTTTGAACTATATCATATGTGAGTATGGCATTCCCAACTCTATTATCACAGATAATGGAAGACCTTTTAAAAATCAAGATGTTGATGAACTCTATGATAGATTTCACATCCAACATGGGTTCTTTATGCCTTATTATCCATAGGGGAATGGCCAAGCAAAGGCTTCAAACAAAACAATTATGAAGATTATGAAGAAAATAATGAATGATGTTTGCCATGATTGGCATGTCCAATTAAATCCATCATTGTGGGCATACAGAACCAGTATTCACATGCCAACAATTGCTACCCCATATGCTTTGGTTTATGGAGCAGAAGTCATCTTTCCATTAGAAGTTGAGATTCCCTCACTTCAGGTATTGTTGAAGGGGCCCATAAATGATGAGAATTATAGAGTATCAAGATTGCAAGAGCTAGAACTGCTTCATGAATGGTGACAAAGTGCAGCTAATAATTTAAAAGGGTATCAAAAGGTTATGTCCTACAGTTATAATCATAGAATCAAGCCACGAGCTTTTCAAGTGGGTGACTTATTTCTCAACGAAAACCCTCGTAATCAACAAGATCGAGAAAAGAAAGTCAAGTTCGAGCCCAATTGGTTAGGACCATTTGTTATCATTGTAGTATATGGATCAGGGGCATATCAGTTGTCAACATCAGAAGGGAACCTGCTTGAAGATTCGACTAATAGCATCCACCTGAAGAATTTTTATGTTTGAAAATATCAAAAACTGTATAAAAAGTCATGAAAAAATTCATAAAAACTAGAAAATGTCCTAAAGGAAAACTGTCATCAGGGTGAAAACCTAGCAAATAGGCATCCTTTTGACATACAAAAAAATCAAAAAGAGTAAAAATACAAAAAAAATCAAAAAGAGAAAAATACAAAAAAAATCGAAAAGAGGAAAATACAAAAAAATCAAAAAGAAAAAAAAACCGTTGCCTTGATGGAAACCTGGCAAACAAGTGTCTTGGTAACAACAAAAAAAAATCATAAAATTAGAAAAAAGTGCAATAAAAAAAATGGTGAAAACCTAGCAAATAGGCACTATTTGTGATTTAGTTTTCTCTTCCATCTATTAAGATACCTTCTACATTATTCATATCCATCTTTCATTAGCATCGCATACAGGCCTAGCCATCACATCTACATCATGCGTCCAAACATTTCCTTGAAACAACAAGGATTTCATCATGGCTTGATGATTAGTGTTATCCTTAGCAGTATTTTGTGTCTAATCAGGAGTCAGAGTGCAAGGTCATTAGGGGCAATCAACTTTTGAACTTTTTGGCAGACAAGCAACAACATGTGTCAAGTATCAGAATATTAGAACAATGAATTATCCAATCAAACTGGGTTTAAACAACTATTCGACATGAAACTGAACAAATTGGATGATCTTAATTTGACTAAAATGAATGACAAACTTAAAGCATAAGTTGAATTGTTGTTTTGACATTTGATGACATCATATTTTTGGAGTGGTTCAATGATGTACTGAACTAGAATCACAAGGAAGGAGTATGATTTTTCTTTGGTTGATGTTTGTAAGTTAATCATTATTACTATGCAAATTTTTCATGGGACATGCTCTACAACATATCATTGATGACATTTTTGGATTTGCATAGGAAAATGGTTAACTTTTGTCTATTTATGCAAGAAATACTCAGGTCATCTTGGTTCAATTATACCTCGATGCTTGTATTAACTTGCTACATCAAACATCATGGAAGTAGTACTCAGGTCATCATTGGTGCTAATATCCTCTTTGATGCTTGTACTAACTTTCAACATATCAAAATGCTCAATGATGAAAATTACACGCAGAATTGGCTCATGGAATGACAAACAATGAAATGGTTTATTTTGGTATTTTAGGTTTGCATGATTCATTTAGATTTGCATTTAGGGTTGTATGATAGATTTTTGGAGGTTTCAAATGTTACATATCTCTTTTAAGACGTTGATTGAGTACACTTGGACATTTATTGCATCTCATTTCATTATCATTTTTGCCATTATCATTATTAGTTACCATTCATTTACACTATCATAATCATTATTCGTATCACATTTTGCAGCATATCATTTGCATATTAGTATTGAAATTTATATCATTTTTATCATCATTTATTATTCCATATCATTATCATTCACCTCATTTTCATCTCATTTCATGTATCATCTTCATAATCAATCATCAGTTGCATAATCATACATTGACAAAAATAACGATGCATCCATTAAATTTATTGCATACATGCTCCATACATCATGTAAAAAATAATTTATACTATGTCATCATGTTAAATTCATAGAAATTATTTCATTTTGTAGGATCATTCAATCATAAATTGTGTTCATCAAATCATAATTTACATCATACAAATTGCATCATCATCATATAAGAATACATTACAGTAAAACAAAAGCATCATCACTATAGTTCATAGACCACATAACATATAGAAACAAAAAATGTATACATAACCATTCATCATAGGATAATCAAAGACATATGCATATCAAATCGCCACTACATGTCATAAATCTCATCAAAATAATTGTCCATGGGTACAAGGATATCAAATGTCTGAACAAGATTATAAACTAAAATGAAATGGTGTATCCATAATCGTCATTGAGGGGAATTTGGATGTGGAGCATGGCTACTGCTGCCTCCGGAGGTGGTCGGTCTCGTTGGATATTTGTTTCCTGAGGCACCTATCTCTTGTCTAACAGGCTATGGCACACTCCTGGTGGAACTCTTGGTATGACTGCATGAGTGGGAACGTGATCGGGTGCTTGAATCTATATAGGCTATCCTCTACTTAGCGGGTACTGCCTCAAAATATCTCATCCTGTAATACTCTACCTAGCGGGCAGTCTCCAATTCCTCTACAACAACCTCTCCAATAGAGGTGCTCTCAACTGACCTCAGGAGTCTCTCTACTACTCCCTATGCCTGAATACACCACTCTTTGAAGCTATCTCGCTCTATAGTAGGTTAGGCTATCTATGGGTCAAGAGGTGGAGGTTGTGCAATTTGCGCCTATAGCTGGCTAATAGTAACCTGTGCCTATGTTAGACGAGTTTGAAGAGTCTGAACCTCTACCTACAGAATGTCAATATGTCCATGTGACGGAGCCCTAATGGTAATACGTGGAGCCAAAGTATTGGGTTGCTCCACCACTCTAGTTGTACGAGGCCTCAACCTAAAGGGTACATCAAAGAAATATCTTTGGCTACCACCCCCACCACCTCTATCATCCCCATCATCATTTTCATCATCAAATCTATCCTCATCATCCTCCTTGTCAGCATCCATGGCCACCCCACCTATATCCTCCTCTACTCTGTGTGGCTACTCTGCTTGTCCCTATGCCTATGCCTATGCTTGTGCCCCGACCTCTGCCTGTGCTTGTGGCTGCCATTGTGCCCACTATAAAAAATGCTCCACCTAATAGTGGGGTGGGCTCATCTGGACTATTCAATCTGGGAAATGGATGCATGTAGAAATATGTAGCATAATCATTTGTCATGTGTGCATCTATGACCTCTAGATGGATGGCCCAAAACTTTGGCTGAAGATCAGTGTACTCTACTCTCACTGCCTCAAAATTAATGAAGGGACCCCACTTTGCTACATCCTCTTAGCGTCTGGCATAATGAACCACACCCTACGACATCATTTGAACTCATCCATACTGCCTAAGTACCCGCATAATAAGAAAATGCTCAATAATGAAGGGGTGTGGCCAATCAAGTATCTCGATATACCACAATAAGGCAGCTCTATGTCATCATCGTCCCATGCATCACAGTCAAGATATGGTCTCTAGATGACTATATCCATATCATCTAGCATATGTTGCCAATACTCTAACTTTCCCAGCATAGGCATAACAAGGGGACCTATATATGCATATACATATGGGTGGCTAAGTGGGCGATCTCTTCATATAATAGGGCGAGTGATGGCGATGTGCTCCCATGCCCAGATCTAAAGCAATGTAACCACAAAATATATACTCTTCCCATATGTATATACCAGCTGATGAAGATCATGGTATAGATGGGCAAGTATGCAGGATCCCCATGCAAATCTAGTCTGATGAAGGATCATGTCCTCCAAGATCTGACCCCAGCCTACTGATTGTCCCTTTGACTTGTGATCAGGACAAAGGAAGCCACCAATGAAACTTCCAAAATTGATGGAAGTGGGGCATAACCCTCTACCATATCTCTCCATGCAATCTCATAACCACCAACATGAGGATCTTGGAAGACTCGCCACAGGGCATCTTTACCTCCAATCTCCTTGTGATCATAAATCACAAGTGCACCAACTACAAGGATGCCTAAAATCTTGTACACATTCTTGGTTGTAACAATAATCTCTCTCGTCGGCAAGTGAAAATTATTATGCTCACTATGTCATCTCTTGGCTAATGCAGTCAACAGTGTCATGTTGACCCTATACTGAGGGATCCTGAGAAGGGAACCCAACCCACATCTAACAATGACCCCTATCTCTGGTTGGGATAAGCTAGGAATCATCTCTCATGTACGAGGAAATCTCTCTCTGATCTGGAGGATATTAAAATCGTCCTATAACATCAATACATCAGGATTAAATCATTAGCAAGGAATATCAAAACCATCAAGCAAATCATGTCAATCAAGCAAGCGAAACATATCAACATTAGCAACATATCATTACTGTTTGTTCTTGAAGTAGGAAGACAAATCTATCAAAATCTACTATTTGTTTTTCATCAAGTAGGGAAACAAAATTGACAGCCAATCAGCTCAACATCACCATTATTAATATTTTTTTTTCAATCATGAAAATAAATTTATCATAATCATTTTACTATTTGTTTTTCAAGCATGAAGACAAATTTATCAGATCATTACCAAAATAAAGTTAATATATCCTTGGTGTTATTCAAAATCATCACATCAGTTGTTTAATACAACAACAATCATCAAAGCAAGTATCAAATCGATCTCAAAATTGCAAAATCAGCAAATATTCATGGATGTGCTAAAACAGAGATTGTATGTGCTAAATCATCTATGCGCTATTCTATCAGGTGTATGCGCTACATTATCTCACCTATGCGCTATTCTAACGTATGCACTAATCTAACATCAAATGTGTGTGGTCTTCCTCTATGTGCTATTTTATCTTATGCATTAGACTATTCTATCAATGCACCAATTTGCATGTGCTATTCTAGCTATTCTATGCGCTAATCTATGGCTCACGTGCGCTAAATCAAAATCCTATGGGCTAAAACATAAATTTTAAAATGAAAAAAAAAAACTCGACCAAAAATTTAAAAAAAGTCACAAAGGCGGATCATGCAATCTTACTGGAGGTCCATACGTTGTTGGTCTCTGATGAAGATGGGCTCGCTCGAATCGGTGGTGCTCATAGTGGATCGGCATCTCATAATTCTCTCTCAAAGCTCTAAAAATCACAAAAGGTTACTATTCAAATGACAATGACTTTTCACCTTTTCCACCTTTTAACGGGGTAAAAAAGGGAAGTTATTTTTATTTTTACTGTACAACACGCTATTTCGAGAGATAAATCGACAATTTATCTTCAAAATCATGCAAATTATTTCAATCATTATCAGTATCATTCAAATCACATGATTTATCTCTCGAGGGGGCATATAGCATCATCAGTTAATTTTTCAAAGTCAAGGGCAAATTTTTGAAATCGGAATTTTTTTTTGAAGCAATGCATAAAACACATCACTTCAAAGAGGGGAAAAATGTATACATCTAAAAATGGTCATTATAAATCAAGCCTATTAATTAATTATATATGAATTATTTAATTAATCTTCTAAAGTCATCTACATATAAATAAATTTAATTATTTATTTATATTGTTCATTTTTCTTATTCTTCTAGTTTAATTAAATGAATAATTTTATTTAATTATTGTTATCTTCTTCTTAATTAAGTTAAATAAATTTCATTATTTATTTATATTAATTATCATGATTCTAAATTTGAATTTTCAAATAATAGAATATTCTACTAACTCATCCTTCACTCCATATTTAAATTAAATATTGTAAATATTTAATTTAATACTTTTTTCCTCACCTTTCACATAATTAAATATTGTAAATATTTAATTACACATCTTTTTCACCTCTCACATAATTAAATATTAATTATTTAATCATGGAAGCTTCTAAATGCATTGTCACATGTAATTAAAGAAATTTATTTAATTAATTAGGGATTTATCCTCAACTTTCAACCAACTTTCATAAATGAAAAGACAAATGGAAATTTGTTTCCATTTTTGAATGAGGATGGTTTTGTGGGTTGAAAACATTCCTCCATTATTCTCTCAACTTCCAAAATCTCCCACCGTTCATCTTGACAGGTTTGAATTTGACCGTTGATCTTTTCCAACTAGATTCTTGCCTCCAAAAATCTATAAATATAGCCCTTTTGTGAGTAGAGCCCATCCTAGATTTTTCTAATCTAGCATGATTACTATAGTTGCTTTCGAATCATCATTTTAGCATAGCATCTCAAGTTCATAGCATTTTAGTTTTTAACTTCATAGCTTAAATCATTTATCAATGGATGTGCATCTTGCATAAACTCGTTCTCCTAAGTTGTCATTCCAACAAGTTGTTGCTTACACTAAGTGAGAGCCAGTAACTTGCATCGAATCCTTGGAGATAGAGGACAATGGAATGCTTTTGAAGGATTTGCTGTTATTTAGAGTTTATTTTATCTTTTTAATTAGTTTCCTTTGATTTAATGTTTCAATGGTGTTTTAGTTTAACTTATTAATTAGTCCACATATTCTCACACACAAGAGGTATTTTAAATCTTTATAAAAATAGGGCAATAAAAGAAGTTGGGACTAAAAATAATGGTGATCATAAATTCCCATTGTTGGTTGTTGGAGTACCTTTGAGATGGTGCAAGATACTTAGCTTCAAATTTTATGTTTTATTCTCTATATATATGAAATGAACGAAACATGTGGGTAATGGTTTTGAATGGGGGGATGCACCTACACTTTTCCTATTTCATTGGAAAAAAGAGATCCCCTAGGGAAAGATTGACTTCCAACCCTTAGGTGAGTCTATATTAATGGAGATATTGTTCTTTCCATTATGACTGAGGATGGGGTAAATCAACCTGAAATACACTTTTCAAAGAAAAAACTAAAAATAGTAAATAAACCTAATCATGCAATTTAACAATTAAAACATAAATTTAAAACCTTAATCTAACAGAATCTAGAAAGTTCCAGCATATTTGAGAAAGTTATGAATTTATGCACCTATCATGAAAAGAATTTGTTGAGTGTCCTCCTATGAAAAATTCCCCCTAGGGTGAATGTGTCTTACTTCAAGGGTTCAAAATTTTATTTCACAATCCTCTGCTCTACGATCTACACTCTCAATTCCTCTAGGTTTCATAGTCAGAAATTTAAAATTAAATTTTGAAAGTGAGTTTTTGTGGCTTGACGACAATGTTGACGACTTTGACAATTTTGCACTTTTGGTGAATCTTCAATCCTTATTCAACTTAATATCTACAACAAACACAAGAGGGAAAACTGTATTTTTTTGGTGAATGGGGGTTTGCCTTGGTCAAACCCCATTTTGGTAATTAAACCCTGAAATGAAATAATGAAACATGAAAGGAATGATGAATGAAAACTTGTTGTATTGCAACTCACCAAACTCTTGAATGAAACCATTGAAGGATTGAAACTTAATACATCTCCCCAAGGTCTTGATCTTGCATGAAATGGATTGATTGGATGTTGATCTTTGATGCTTGAATCTTGACTTGAATGCTTGAAACCCACATCACAATGTTAGCTCCACAAACATGCAAAGATGCAAATAATTTTGACATGATGCTTGAGATCTTGAATGCTACAAAAAATGACTAATAAATCTAATCTTGAACTTCTTTGACAATAATATTATCTCTTTGAATCTCTCTTGAAAATCTAGGTTGCTTAGGATTTGAATTTAATAATAAGACCTTTTATTTATAGGAAATTTTCTAATTTCTTGAAAATTAAACATTACAAGACGACATTTGAAATTTGAATTTGGACCAAAAAAAGGCCACCAAAAACATATAAAATTTTGAATTTAGTGACTAAAGGGGACCCATTTTCCCAAGGGTGAGTGGGTCTTGACCTAAATTCCCAAGACATATTCATTTCTGGGTGTTAAAAATGATAATTGCATTAATTAAATAATGATTCCCCTTTCAAAGATTGTAATTAATTAGGCTTGTAGATGCATAATTGGGCCAATTAGAGACTTAATTAAGCCCAATTAGTTAAGGGACCCAAATATAGTGTGAAAATGTAAAGGAGTATATTTTTTGAGACTAGATTTAGCCTACACTTTAGTGAGAGGATGAGCTTGCGCTCAAACTCACACTAAAGTAGTCAAACAAGTGTTAAGAGAGGTCTAATTGTAAAATCATTGGAAATATAAGACAAAAAAGGTCAAGGAGAATGATCATGCTCCCAAGATCTAAGATCTCATGGCAAACCAATAAAGACACAAAGAGATTCATGCCTATGTTAAATATGCAGCAACATGACAAGATGCACAATCATACAATGTCAAAATTAGTGAGAAGAGAAAGAAGGGTGGATCAAGCCTCTACTATTTTTCCAGCTAGTATGGATCAAGCCTTAGTTGTTTTTCCAAAAAAATTTACAATTGGAAACCTGTTGTCCATAATACAAACAAAATATACTCACACGGGCTAGTGAAATCCATTTTCCACTAGCTGAGCCCCAAAAAGTGGCTAATGGGAAGTCATGCCAGGTATATTCCCCCATTATACTAAACATACAAAATGTATACCTCCTAATAACTTTGATAAGGTGCCACACAAATGGTCACAAGGCTAGCAAGCTACGTTATGTTAGGCACTCATGAAAAAGGCTCCATTGGAAAGAAAGTTGTGCTATGCTTGGTGGTCTAGAAAAATATAAAGGATCCACTAGAAAGAAAGTTGTGTTATGCTTTGTGGCCATGAAAAACATAAAGGCTCCATTGGAAAGCAATTTTTGTTATGCAAGGTGGCCATAAGAAACATGCTCATAAGTGTAATCTGATATACACTCGATGAGCCAAAACAAGTGAGAAACACACACTAGGTCTACAAGGTGTGAACCCACAAAACAAGTGGCCATGGGAAAGTCATGCTAGGTCTACAAGCTCCCATATGTCAATCATACCAAAATTTATACTCCATGATAACTTTGATAAGGTTCCACACACGACAATCACAAATCTAGCGAGTTGTGTTATGCTAAACACTCATGAAACAAACGCATTGGGTCGATCAAGTTGTGTTATGCTTAGTGGACAAAAGTTTTGGTTTAAGATAGTCAAAGGGTTTTTTCTTAGTTCAGGAAAGGTCTCACTTTAGGGAACACCAAGCTCGATATCACCATCAAGAGAGGACTAGTTGAGAGATAAAATATTCACACCTTAGGGAATGCAAGCCATGGCATTAACACTAAGAGGAATTTCATATGCCAAGAAAGGCCATGCTCTTGAAGAACACCAATCCCAATGTCACGAACTAGAAGAAATATCACATTAAGTAAGAAGACCACACTTTTAAGAAAATAATGAGAGGGGACATGCATGCCCCCACTTTAAACAAATTGCTAAACACCATGTTATGAAAAATTACTTTAAATTAGAACACAATAAATTCCAATACATGAGATATTTATTTAGAAAGCACTATGTAAACATATGTTTCCGAGTAGAGCTACGCCATGAAAGGAGGGATTCCCCCCATATGCAATGCTAATATAAAACATAAGGGATCCATGGATTTGGGGTCAACGTTTTTCATTGTTGCAGTGATATAATTGCGTGAAGGGGGAAAATCATATATGCAAACAAGATATATGTGATTGAAATAAAAATCTAATTAAAGATCAAGAACATAAATCTAAGATCTAATCCTACACTATGCAATTAAACTAAGCTATTGAAAACATATTAAGAAATCCTACAATTACCGAATTGAATTCAAAATGAAAGAAAAGTGTTACCATCTCGTATCAGAGTGTATTCACCTAATGTTGGATTGCCCATCTCACTGCGAAGACTCCATAGTTCGTGTGCAAAATCTTGAATATTGATGTTAATGTTGATTGATTAAAAAAATGTTGAAGCTCTAATGGTGGTTGTTAATTTCGGTAATACTTCGTTGTGCAAATGATGTTGGCTCTTCAATCCTTATTTATTATATAAAAAATGAGATTTGAAATAGATGATCAAGATTCAATAATGTTGCATCAAGATCGACAGTTGAAAGGTGTTGACAGGATATAGACATGAGTAGATTGTGAAAATTTGATTGCACAATTTGTGTAATTGAAGAATAGATTGGTTAGTCAGGATTTAGATTGATCAATTAGGATTTAGATTGATCAGTCAGGATTTAGATTGATTAGTCAGGATTTAGATGGTTTAGTTAGGAAATAGATGGTTTAGTCATCAAGTTAGATTGATTTGTCCGCAAATTAGATGGCTCAGTCAGCAATCGTAGTTTTCTCAATCAGAAATTGGCTGAGGAAAATTGATTAATTGATTTGATTAATTGATTTAATTAATTAATTCCTTTTAGGATTTGAATGTGCAAATCAATTTTGACTTTTGCAAACAAAGTTGCATTAGTTTGATTTGATTTTCAATGAATGATTTAAATAGTTCGATTTAATTATTCAAATTTTGGAAGGAAATTGTCGTAATTAAATTATTATCATTTAATGATTCAATTAATTTAGGGGAATAAGGTGATTTAATCAAATAATTTTGTTTTATTCAATTAATAGAAGAAAATAGGTATTTCAAGACTTTATTAAATAAATGGAATTTATTTAATTAGTCAAAAATGATGAAAAATTCAATTGATTAAATAATGTTGTTTTATTCAATTAATAGAGGAAAATAGTATTTTGGATGCTATTTTGATGTTGTGCAATGTTGTGTGATGTTTGTGGGATCTTTCAATATGTTTTGGGATGTTGTGAGATGTTTCAGGATGTTGCAGGATGTTGCGGGATGTTGTGGCATGTTGCGGCATATTTCAGGATGTTGTGGGATGTTGTTTGATGTTGGTTGATGTTGTTTACAATGTCTAATAGGTGTAAGGTCAACTTTACATGTTGAAATTTTTCCCCTCTTTGATACAATGTATTGGTTGCTTTGTTTCAAAGATTCTATTTTTTAAGAGTAAGTTTTTGAAAAAAAAAATATGCCCACCGTGCCTTAGTGTTCAGTGGAATAATGCTAGGACTCTATGTTGCCCCCTCAAGAGGTTGGCCAAAAAAATTGAGTTTGAGGTCAAGCTCACGACCCAATTCTAGTTCATTTTTGAATGTTTAGGACAAAGAATTAGGTTTATAGGTCCTTTATTTCTCATTATGATGTGCATGGGAGCTTATAATTTGAAAGTAGGAAGGTTCCCCAAACAAAAATTAGGGTTTCCTAGGTGAAATTAGGGTTTCTTGAGGGTTAATATAGAAAATTAGGCTTTTAACTGGCTCATTTGTTCTTTGATCCTTATGCTAATTGTTGTTTATGGATTTCCCATTATGTTAGTTGTTGAGGAGCAATGTTGAGGATTCAAGGAGCCCCGCATCATTCAGACCTGGTTCAAGAGTTCAAACGACCCGTAGGCATTGGTGGCTCGGTATATACCTTGTTGCTTCTCATTTTTATCTTTTTACATTATCATATTGTGTGTACAAAGTTTCTTGAGTCAATAGAATTTTTTTGGTGATTTGAATGCATCTACATCATTTTTCTTGTGTTTTCTAGGTAGGAAACTCACACTTGACATCAAAACCCTTACCCTTTCCATAAAACCTCACTTTTGACTTAAACCCTTGCATTTGTTTCATGCAGTTGCTCTAAAACCTCGCTTTTGCTCTAAAACCTTGTATTTGTCTGTTGTTTTCATTATTTCCTCGAACTTTCTAAAGAACCTCACCCTTGCTATAAACCCTTGCATTTAATTTTCTTTCCCTTGCTTTGAAACCTTGCCCTTGCTTTAAAACCTAACTTTTGTTTTCTATTTTTTGAGCATTTGATTTAAACTCTAGTTGTATTTTCTTTTAGAATTTTCTATGAATCCTTTGCACTTGACCTAAACTCTTGCATTTTCTTTTAGCATTTTCTTTGAATCCTTGCATGTGATTTTTCTCTATTTAAAGCCTACTAACATTTGCTTATTTTTCATCCTAAGTGTCATTTATCATCATGTTTTGTGTTGATTTACATGTTCAAAGTGAAACCCTAACATCATGGGTTAAAATGATTGCAGGTGGTCCTCAAACCACTATAATGGAGGGAGAGACAGCCTCAAGACCTGTTTGATCTGATTGCTCATTTTTGTATTCTGGAGAGAGACTTTCTAGATGCAATTGGACTTTGTTATATCTGTTACATGCCTCCCATCTATACTCACATAGCAATGATGATCGCACTCATGGAGCAGTGGCATTTAGAGACATCCTCATTTCATTTGCCTATAGGAGAAGCGACCATTACCCTCGAGGATGTGTGGAGGATACTCCACCAACCTGTCCACAACGAGCTCATTACATATCATGTTTGATGTTGTACTTGTGCCATGTGGCATGTGTTAGGTATTAGAAACTTGGAGGTGCACCAGTTAGAGATTGATTTGTCCAAGTTTTCTAGTCATGCAGACCCTATTTTGCTTGTCTTATGTGGTTTGATTTCAAGACTAGTGGTTCCTAATAGGAGAGGTCGACAATTTCCTACGAGTTGGGGCATATCCCTTGAGAGTATGTTTGAACATGGGATGAGGTATGCTTGGGGTTCGTGTCTTCTCACTCACCTTTACAGATATATGCACGAGGTTGTATCAGGGTAGGAAATCTATTTTCGTAGGTATTTCTCTTTTGCATGTTTGGGCCTGGGAGCATATTGCAGTTGCTTGACTTGATGGGATACAAGATCGTACTCCTAATGATTCGTACTCATATCATTATGGATATTTCATGTACTACGCCTCTCTCGAGGATCTTTCCTATTGGGGTCATGTTTTTAATGAGATTTCAGGTTTTTTATGGAGGCCTTATATGGGTTGCAAGGCATGACCAGAGGATCCAGAGCATCTTGTTTATTATTGACAAACCCGATGGTTGATTGGTCGGTCTTATTATGTGCTAGAGCATTAATTACTAGACATAGTATTTTGTCAATTCAGAGAGAGACAGGGTTGGGTTCCTAATGCTTATGAGGCTTGGTTCAGTCAGGCCACTAGGGAAGTCTATGTATGGGGCCTCCAAGTAGATATAGATACTATTGTTACTAAGTTCAGAGCACTTGCCCCAATTGGTTGGGGTTGGCGACCAGTTGGTTTAGCAGATCCAGTTACTACTCTTGATTATGATCAATGGTGGGCACAACATAGGCCATTGAGGTTCACTGATCCTGAGGTTGATCCCACTTTGGATAGAGTAGGTATTACAGGTTATCATGGGGAGTGACAACACATTGAATTTCTTACAAATCAATTGGATAGGGTCTGATGTGATGGGGAATAGAGTGGTTAGGGTGAGCATATGCCTCAAGTGCAGGGTCATGAATAGGTTATGATTCCTCCTCCACCACCTAGGGATGGAGATATATTTTTAGCTCAGATGACTATTGCTAGAGACACATAGATATTACAAACACAAGCTACAGAGGCTCAAGTAGACATTTTAAGGGTTGAGCGAAATAGTGTGAGAAATTGATGAAATTTTGTAAAGGCTCGGGTACATTTTCTTACAATGGAGAGAGATACTATCATGGAAGAGCGTGATAATTTTAGAGAAGAGAAAGATCATCTATTATAGATGTCTAAATACTATCAGACCTTAAATGATGCTACTATTCCTAGGGCTGCTCGACATCCACGGTTCGGAGAGCCTAGTGGTGTGAGTGATGGAGGTCATGCTGGCGATGCAGGTGATCAGTCTGTGAGACAACCAAATCCTTTTGGTGGTCCTCAACCTAGTCTATAGGGTTATGTCCTTCCTGTTGAGGTGTTTTTATATTTGATCTTTATGTTGTTCAATGCTTAGAGACATATTGTAGACATGTGTTTTGTATATATATTCATTGGCCCAATCGAGGCTTCATATATATGTATGATTTTATATCATCCTATCACACTTGTTTCGCTCATGATGATGTACTTATGACATTCACTATTTTTATGATGATATATATATGAGACATACCTTCTCTGATTCAACTTCATTTTATGTTGCATGGATGACTATATATGATGTTGTATGTTTATATATATTTTTATACTTTTTTGATGTATGCATATGATGTGGATGGATGAATCATATATTGTTTCATATGATGGTTTTTTATGAATGATAAATATATTGTTTTGATATACGATTTTTGTATGATGTTGATATATGATGGATGTATGCCCCATACATGATACATGATGTTTTTATTTTTTTATTATCATCATGATATTTACTAAGGACATTGTGGATGTAGGATGGATATGGTACTAATGACATTGTTATGCAGGGTGGATGTTAGAAGAGATATTATGATGATAGATAGAAATGTGATATTTGTTAGTAGTTGATGATGTTGCTTTCGATTGCTTGGAGACTTCACAGTTTTTTAACAATTATGTTTGATGTAGCAAATAGATACGATGCACCAAGTTATTAATGACCAAGGTGAATTTGTAACTATTGTGTGAACTTTGACTCTACAAAAAAATAGTATCTTTTATCATACCAGACAGATGGAAACTTGTTTAAAGTATATGTTTGGGGTTGTGTTAAAACTTTTCAGACCAGTCACAGAGAGAGGTATAGAACACCTAACATGCAACTGCTTCACAAATTGTTTCAACATAACTTTCATACACTCAATAAAGAAAGTATTCCCCATGGTAGTATCACAAAAATATCTTACAAACAACAAATCATAATGACACTCAATTCCCCTATTCCTTCTTCTCTAAATCCTTATGGACATCCTTGAGAGATCTTGGGAATGAGTCAATAAAAAATCATAAAAATAAGACTACAAAAAGATAAAAACAAAGTTCCAATATCACTTCCATATCTGTTTGAGGTTTCAGGACTATTATTTTTTGTTGATCATGTCTATCGTAGGAATGTATCCGCTAAGGCATATCTTGGGATGTTGTTGGTGAATTGTCAAAAGATATGTAGTTGATACTTGGCTTTGTTTCTGTCTGTTTTCCGATCAAATCTCTGTGATTTTTTTCTTTGAAATTTCTATTTTAAATGATTTTTTGTTTGTATGTTTGTTTGTTTTATCAAAAGGGTGAAGATGATGATTTTCTTATTATGGGTGAAAATTTTATTATGAATTGTGATGATGGACTGAGTCTTTTTTATTTTTATGATGCTATTTTTGTTATTTTCAAGGGACTAACTTAGAGCCTTAGGGGATCATCAAAGATAAGCCTTGCCTAATTTGTACATGCAGAGGCTCATAGTTTGCTTGGTTTGGATATTCTTGACCTTTTCTATTTTGCGAATGTTTGTTTGGATTTTGAATTTTTTGATTGTTTTTGGATTTTGGATTTTTGACTATTTTTGGATTTTGGATTTTTAGACTAAGTTGAAATAAAGCATGATAAAAAACTAAGGGGATTGAACTAGGATCTTGGGGGCTTGTTAATCCTTTCATACATTGCACGTGTAGAGACCACGTACTTTGACCATTTGACTCAAAGCATAAATTGTTTTGGGATAATCATCATTGATAATCTAGATTGATATTCCACTTTTGTGTCTAGAGGATATGTTGTGGGAAATCTACTTGAACTAGCTGTGAGGTTCAAGAAAATGTTGAAATCTTAGACTGTTTGAGTGAAGGAATAACCCAACGATGTTGTTTTATTTTTGATATTTTGAAATGTTTTTTTTTTTTGGTTTTTTTTCAAATGTTTTCTGAGTTTTGTTGTTTTTCACCATGATAGGATGTTGCAATATCTAATCCACAACCAGATTCGAGAAGCTACCCCCAATTGTAGACAAGACTGCTTTCCTTAATTAGTAACAAGGCATGGTTGGACACATGTTTTATTTTGGGACGGATGGGTAGATGGTGTGAATCCTGCGAATAGTACCGATAGATAATGATGTGAGTCTTATTTAAACATAACACCTATTCGCCATGTTTTCACTATGGTACATATTCTAGAAGTGCCAAAAAGTGTTTTTCACTCAAAGAACGCTTTATTTCTCTTTACTATTTTTCTTTCTTTTTGATTTTTTTGTATTTTTATCCTTTTTTCCCTTTTTTGGATTTTTACCCTTTTTCCTGGGGTGTAAGATATTGACAACTTGGATTGACATTTCACTTCTTTTTTCTAGAGATTATGTTACAAAAAAGCTTACTTGAACTAGTTGTGGGGTTTAAGCACCTATTGATATCTTAGAAGTGTGAGTGAAAGAATAATCCATGTTTTTGACATCTTTGAAGGTTACCTTGGTAGTCTATTGGTGGTACACCTTGTTGTCGGGATGAACTATTTTGAAGGTTACCTTGATAGTGCTAAGATTACTTGGATTGATATTTCACTTTTTTTTTCTAGAGGATATGTTGCGAAAAAGCTTACTTGAACTAGCCAAGAGGTTCAAGTTACTGTTGATATCTTAGAATTTGGAGTGAAGGAATAATCTAATTTTTTTGTTATCTTTGAAGGCGGTAGTGCATTGGTGGTACATCTTATCGTCAGGAGGAATTGTTTTGAATGTTACCCTTGTGGTGCATTGGTGGGATACCTTGTTGTTGGGGTCAATTGTTTTGAAGGTTACCCTAGTGGTGCATTGGTGGGATACATTGTTGTTGGGGTGAACTAATTTGAAGGTTACCTTGGTGGTGTCTTGGTCAGATACCTTATTGTTGGTGTGAACTGATTCAAAGGTTACCCTGATAGTGTGTTGGTGGTACACCTTATTGTTTGTGACAATGCCTAGATCACAACGTGAGCTAGAAGACATAGATCAAGATTTATTCTGAAGCAAGATGTAAGTACTTTCCCCCAGTGTTTAGAAATGTAAGTGATGGATCATCTTGTGATAGGATAACATGTTTGGATAGAGTATTCCATTTTGTACAATATCTCATGGATCAGATAATTTTGGATAGGATAGGATCGATGATAGTGACCCATGTCAAGATGTTTTCCATAAGAAAGTGTAAAGTGTACACCAAACATTTGTCAAGATCAAGATAAGTTGGATTGGGATAAAAATGGATTGGATATATGATGGATCAGCTAAGATGCTTTCACTTGAAATGGTGCATGTATATGCTCGATTATACACATGATGCATGTTTTCTAGGTTTTCATCATGGTACTTGTCCAAAGCGCCACCTTAATGATTTTCACTAGAGGACAATTTTTCTCTTGACTATTTTCTCGATTTTTTATTTATTTTATTTTGTTTTGTTTTCTTGATTTTTTTGATATTACACAACACACCTATTTACCAGGCTTTCATCATGGTGACATTTTTTTCTCATTTTAGACCACCTGGTGGTGTTGATATGGTTTTTTTTGTTGTTATGACGTGACAATGATATCCTACTTGGAGGAGTTGTTTTGCTAGGATACAGGTACTTGAATGTAACCCCTGATAATTCTTACCTTCCTTGTCAATACTCGAGTTAACCTTACCTTGATGTGCACAATGTGATAGAGTTCCCTTAGAATCCTTATGATAAAGAGTTATTGCCAACACATGGTCAATATGAGATTTGGATATCATGGATGGTGAAATGTGTTGAGGGATATGATATTCAGATGGATTGGTTGATAATTTAGAACCTTTGACTCTCCAAAATTGGGATGATGAGCAATGATGGGTGGATATGGAGATTCGATTGGGACCAACCTCTTGATATACCTTGTAGGTCACTTTATAAGCTTTATTTTGAATTCTTGGAATTTTTTTATGGATGAACTTCCCCTTTTGATTTTTCCCCATAGTTTCTTTGACTAATGGATTTTGATAGGGATGATTTTCATTCTTTTTCTTTTGTATCCATTTGAATCTTTTTTGTCCATTTTTTTTACTAATTCTTTTTCTTCAATGACTTATTTCATTCGTGGGTATAGATCTTTCTCTTGTTGTTTGTCCTAATTAGTGTCGGATTTTGTGGTTGTGTCACTGATATGTGGTTGTCATTGATGTCAACACTATTAGCATTGGTGATTCTGAAGGTTGTATATGTCAAGGAGATTGAGAAAATTGTAAAAAATATATTGTAGGTAGTCTGTGATGTTGTGAAGATCCAAGTGGTAAAAAAAATTGTACGTTGAGTTCCAAGTGTCACACATTAAAGGGTTTGCTTTCGAGCCTATCTAGTATTTTTTCCAAAAAATTTAGTGGTACGCATCAAGAACTGAGAAATTTATGAAGATATGTGTTCCTACAGTTATTCAGTTACTGTAGCAACTGTTTCTGGAAGATTTGATTGCAATTTTGGTGAATTTGGTTGTTGCGTATGTTTTTGAGATGATTAGTAATGTTTCTAGATCATTCTCTAGCAGTTCAGTAAGTCTACATTGATCAGAGTGACCGTGATTGAATATTTTTCCTTGTGTGTTCAAGTTTTTCATGTTCTTGGCCGACATGATGGTGATAGCATGTTGTGGATCTCTATCGATTAATAATTTATTATTTGGTGTGTTTGAAGGTGTTTATTTGGATCCTCACTATGTTGTGACTAACTTGTGTTGGTTTGCATTAAGATTTATTTATGTATTGAGGCTGACAATTTTAATTTATTCTTTATTTGTGGCCGACAAAGTAGTTGATGTAAATCCATGTAGCGGATATATAAGAGCGGTTGTTTTCCTCATTTTCATGTAAGCTCGGTGTGTGTATGTGAATTACATGCGCGATTAAAGATCAAATCATTCAAGAACAGAGCAGAGTGTGAAAGAGATTGAGCATAGTGTGGAAGAGTTTGACCAGAGTGTGTACAAGTTTTTTTGTGCCTAATTGGAATTGTCATCAGGCTTTTGTAGAAACTAATTTCTCAGTTCAGCCTCCTCAGATGGATTTAATCTGATTATTGTATGTAAGGCAATGAGCCTTCCTCTCAGCAGTGAGCTCCAGGTAGTGTGCCTAAATGCAAGTGCATTCCCTATTTACTCTTCATTATACTATTAACATAATATAATCTTGTGGACTAACATCCATTGTGGTTTTTCCCCTAACAAGTTTTCCAAATATAAAATCTTGGTGTTCATGTGTCTCTGATGTGTTAGTGATTTATGCTTGCACTGTTAATTATCAGATCTGAGATTAAAGGTTGATTAATGTTGAATAAGTTTGATTTTTGTAACAACTGATTCACCCCCCATCTCTTATACTTTTTTTGCCAACAATTAGAGGATTGAAATATGTGTGGATGATGATTCAATACATGGCTAGTTGTAGCGTTGGTAACAATTTCATCATAAGGAATTTTCATGCTCTCTATGTTGATGCTTGCATTAGATAAATTTTCCCCTAGTATTATAGAGGTATCAGTGATATATATGTTTAGATCCCTTAATTTTTGAATATCCAAAATCTTGATGCTTAGGATTTTTAATAATCTACACTGGTTCTAGGATACCCTATTCATGTAGGCCTAATCCTCTTTCTTGATATTGAATCCATTGAGAAAGTTTCTCCACAATGGGATGTCTTACCTTGGAAACAAGGTACTAATCCTTCTCTTCTCTATTGTGGATCTTCAAATGTGATAACTTCTTCATTGATAGGATCCTTCATATGTGGGATAACTTCCTGATTGAATTTTTCAACTTGATCCTATGAAATATCAGCTTTTGATGGCCCTTCAATATATATTGATGCTTCTTTGACTGTTGTATACCCAATACTCTACTTCTTAGGATTTATATTTTTTTATTTCAAGATACTGTGCTCCATATTGTCATGCTCGATTTCTTCAACCTACCTAGAGGACATTTCTGATTTTAATGCTTCTTCTTGATCAATTTCGGATATGTCTATAGATTCTACTATGCTTTGATCATATGTAAAGATATTAAGATTATGTGACTCTTGTTCCTTGTTTATGATATCAAGAGTATGAGACTCTTGTCTTGGATGAAGATAATCTATATATCCATTAGGAGTAAGCATCTCATGGGTAGATGTGTGTTTTCTTGGCATGTGGTTGTGTTCTTCTTTTGGAAAACCTTGGATGTCTTGGAAGATATTTTCCAAGTTATTGTAGTATTTTGATGATATGGATTCTTGATCTTGATTTTGTATGGTATTATATTTGGCATGCTTTGGATCACATTATTTACATGGATCAATTTCAAAGAAAACATTGTTTGTAAAGGATCCTTGGATTTCCTCGAAAGGTGGACATACGGGTGATAGCTCTTGGCTTAGATTTTCTACATTGGGTATAAGCATTGGATTAAGAGTCTCTTGACCATCAATATCTACTGCCACAAGGTTGGATGATGTTAATATATCTTGGACTGGATCATTACTAGACTTGGGTGATTGATTTTGATCATGCTTGGGATTAACTTTTTGGTGTATGTCATCTTGCTCACTGGATGATGTAGAGATATCATCATTGTGATCAGTGATAGATAGCTCTTGATCATTTTTTTCAACTTTTGAGGTATTTTCCTTGTTGTCATTGGTAGATAGACCTTGAATGTCATCTTCAATAGCTATTTCTCCTTGATCAATAAGGTCTTGGATGAGATGTTGGAGTGTTGTGTATTTGTTCATTTTTTGATCCTTGATTTTGTGGAAATCACATCGTTCATATTGGTTATACCAAGGGAGTTTAAAGTTTGGTTCATCATAAGTTGGAATTTCATTGATTTTGATAAGTTCCTATTGTACTAGTTTTTTCATGATTACCTCTAAAGTCTCTCCCAAAGGGGTGAATTTCCTTCTCGATTGGTAATATTTCCTCTATGGCTTTTTCTTTATTTTTCCCTTGATTTTGTGGAACTCCTTGATATTTCACATTTGAGGTAAATTTTGATATTTCACTTAAGGTACACCTCAATGTTGAGGAACTTCTTGATACTGTGATTGAGGTACATTTTGATATTGCACTTGTGGTACACCTTGGTGTTGCAAAAATTCTTGATATTGTTTGTATTGGAAGTGTTGTTGATATGGATATTGAGGTGTTTGAGGAATGATGTTCATTTTTTGTGGATATGTAATATTCTGACTTATAACTCATTGATGATGTTGTATTTCTATCTCATTTAATTTCCTCAATATTTTCATAGATTTTATTTAGGGAAATTTGATTTTTTGTACTTATTCCTTGATGGTGATTTTGAAAACCCTGATGTTGTTACCCTACTTGATATTATGACCCTTGATAAGAGTGATTTGAATAATATCGACATGTTTTGGGGATGTTATTGTTGTTTTTTTAGGATGTCATGATGCTCAATACCATGTCATAAGGTCACTTGATCTATATCCTAATAGGTCCCTTCCATTATTTGTGGTTTTGTTTGTGGGATGTCGACATTGTTTTTGTTCGCTTTCATTTTCTTCCTATGTTGTGATCTTTTAGTTGTCATAAAAAACTACCAAGATTTTGTGATTTTTTTGTGACTCTTAGTCTCTAGAAAATATTTTTCCTATTGGTACAAAGTGCAGATAAAATGTTCTAGCTGATTTTGGCAAATGCGGTATCTTCTCAAGATGAACCATTTGGCAAACTTTTTTGTAGGGGGAATTCTCTGGAAGGTAGAGTATGGATTTTTACTTAAATATTTTCCTCTTTTCAGATCCAAGGATATTTTTCTTGCCGTAAATCATGAGGAATATATGTCTATTTCCATGCAGGTAGTGGTAACACGGGTCTTCTAGCTGCTATGTCTGCTTCCTCTTCCTCTTCATCTAAGATTTGAGTTGTGTTTCTCCACTAGTTGGTTTTTTCGTTCTTCTCAAATATGAAGGTTCTTGAACTGCCAATGATATCCATTTGTTCACCTTCAATGTGTGTGAGAATAGGTTGTAGGATTAGTGCTACAAGGTTCAGTTGATGAACCAGAGTAGTTGGTTACCAAATGGTCACAAAGTGTAATGGTTTTGAGATGGATGTTATGAAGCTCAAGACCCTAAGGTTTGATTTTTGTTTTAGAATGGTGCTCCTTTTCAAAAATCAAAATGTTGAAGGACTAGGGTCGATATTTCACTTCCTTGTCTAGAGGATATGTTGCAGAAAATTGTACTTGAACTATATGTGATTCAAGAGTAACTGTTGATATCATATGTGTCTAAGTGAAGGAATGATCCCAGTGGTTTGTTTGATTTTTATTTCTAACAATTAGGATGGAAATAATGGATAGGGGCTATATAACTTATTTGGTTTTCCAATTGTTTCATTCTAAAAATGATCCTATAATTAGCTTTAGTTTTTTTTCCCAATTGTCAATAGGATAAAGCAATAGCACTGGTTTCTAAGGAAATTCACAAGACTGAGAAAAAGCGGCTAGATTTATCAAGTGTGGCCAAAAATGTGTCAAGTGATTGGGTTTCAAAGAAGCAAGTGTGAGCTGGAATGCAAGTGCAATTGTTGTGTGTTTCTATCAAATGCAATGTTTACTCAAGAAAAAGCAAGTTTCTTTTGGAAAATGCAAGCATCTTGGAAGCAAGTGCACCAATTTCTCAGAAGCAAATGCAAGGAAATAAAATCAAGTGTGTGAGTCCCATAGAAAGTGCTCAGTTTCCATCAAATGCAATTGATTTTCATCAGTGAATTTTTTGAAATAGAGAGAAAATGCAATAGAATTTTGGCAACTCCTCAGTAAATGTGACAATTGTACTGGAATTTTGTACAAAGGCGATCTCTATGTGTTTTGTTTCTAGATTGAGGAATTTTTTTGTCTAGATTTTTTCAAGGATGTCAAATTGTTTTGAATGTATTTGGTAAGTTTAACATAAACAAGCAATTACAACCCTAGTGTATAGAAACCATTCTTTTAGGTAGGCTTGCCTCATGCTCCGACGAGATGATTTTACATGTAACTTATGGTGCAGGCTTGTAGTCGGACTTGGAAAGTAACTTCTCGGAAGTAAATTCTAGTGCACCACTTTCAAATATTTTTTTTGCATAAAGGGGTAGCTTCTAAAATAATTTGTCTCTTAGCAATGTTTTGGGGATATTATTTTTGGGCCCCTATACATGCGTCATTTTGTTCAATTAAGAACCTCCCAACCCTAATGGGTTTTTACGCATCATGAGGATACTGAGGGAGAATATATCGACATAAGCTAGCAATACCGGATGAGATTATGAAATTTCCTCACACCCACAAATTATTTATATAGCGGTCCAGAAGAAAGTAACACTTGGTTCTCCTATGAGTTCTCCGACGCAGGATGTATCTCAATAGGCAGGCCCTCTAAAAAGGTATGTTTGAAAACAAAGGTGCAAAGCTCAGGATGTTTTCACTCACCCAAGATTTCCAAAAGGTGTGAGGGGAGAAGACAACCATCAAGCTTTCCAATCACTGAACGCATAACATACACTTCATATCAGTTTGATTCTTTTTAAAAACCTTGAGTGATTTTATCCCCAAAAAATATGCGAATAAAAGCATAACAACTTGTTTTTTTTAACTGTCCCAATATGAAGTATTCGAGATAGCATTCACTTAAGATAGCAATGGTGCAAGATAGAAAGAATAATTTGTTTGCATTATGAGGATACTAATGAAGGAAGAATTAGAAGAAAGAAGATGATTTTCATCAATGAAGTTTTCGAAATAGAGAGAAAATGCAATGGAATTATGGAAACTACTCAAAAAATGTGACAACTACACTGGAATCCTCCCCCCCCTCTATGTTTCTCTTCATTTTGTTAATGGAATTTCCAAAAAAATCTTTAAGATCCTTCTCAAAAAAGGCCTTTGTTGTGCTTTCAAACCATTCTCATCCTTGAGAAAATGCATCCCTTCTCTCAAAGACCCCAAGGACATATTTCTCGACTCTGGTGTCTATAAAATTGTGTTTTCATGTGGCATTCCTTACATCGGTGAAACTGGTCACTCATTTTGCACCAGAATCAAAGAGCATAGTGTTGACAATAGACATGAGTACACCTCCAAATCAGCCCTTGTTGACCACTCATCTTCCACTAAGCATCACATTTGTCTTGAAAATATCCAAATCTTATCTAAAGAAGATAATGTCTTTAAGAGGAAGCTTAAAGAAGCCATCGAAATCTTCCATCATTCTCATAACCTCAATCAAGATGAGGGATGGAGTCTTAGTTTATCTTGACACCCATTGCTTTCCAACTTGAGCACCCAAAACGGTCCTTCTCTCCTCTACTCTATGACCCTCCTCCCCAGCTCCTGTTGGCTCCCTAGTCTTGGTTGGTGTTCCCTTCCCCCCCCTTCCCTCCTTGCTCGCTTAGTTCCCTCCTTTCTTTTCATCTTCCTTGGATCTTTTCCTCTCCTTCCCCTATCGCCTCCCCCCTTTCCCCTCCCTATCTTTGGGTTCCCTTTCTCTTGCTAATCTTCTCATTCTTTTCCTTTGTCTTCTTTCTTCTAATTCTTTCTTGCTTCCATTTTCTTCTTTCTTTTCTTCTTTGTTCTTATTCTTTGTTCCTTATTTTATTTTTATATGTTTATTTATTTATTTATGGTTTTTGTTTCAACTTTCTGATGTATACATATTTTTTATATGTTTATTTTTTTATTTATATTTTTTGTTTTTATGTTTCTTATTTAGTTAATTTACTTGTTTATTTTTTCATATATAATTATAATCAATTATATTTATTTTTATAGTTTTTATTTTATTTTTTATTTTTTTGTGTTTAAACATATAATCTTATATATATGTTTATTCTAATATATATTTTTATATGGGGTTGGGGCCCTAGCTCAATTGGCTAAATCTTTCTTGTTGCAGGAGGTTGGTCATGAGGTCTAGTCTCCCCCACCCTCATGGTACCGAAGGGCATGTCGTGCCAACGCCGCCAATCACGTTAAAAAGTTTACCAGGTGCACTGCAGTTTATAGGGGGTCATGCTACCCAATTCCTGCAGTCTAATAATATATATATATATATATATATGTTTTTTGTTTATACATTTATATATTGATTGGTTTTTATGTTTTCTTGTTTATTTTAATATACTTGTTTATATATTTTAGCATATATATATATATATGTTTTATATATTTATTATTATTTATGTTTATATTATATATATGTGTGTGTGTATATATGCTTATATGTTTATATATATTTTTTTTTTTTGTTTTTAAAAATTTGGTGTTTGTTCTTATATTTATTTTTGTATCTACATTTATGTAGATATTTTTATAGTTAATTGTTTTTATTTATATTTATTTTGTCTTTTTTTTCTTCTTCTTATCTTTTTTTTTATGCTTTTCAACCTATTTTATTGTCCTTCTATGCTTTTTGTGTGTTGGTTTTTTTGTTTTCCTTGTCTTTCTTTCTTGCTTCCATTTTTATACTTTCTTTTCCTCTTTAAACTTATTCTTGGTTCCTTATTTTATTTTATATGTTTATTTATATTTTTTATTTTGTGTTTAAACATATAATCTTATATATATGTTTATTCTAATATATATTTTTATATGTTTATTATTTATATATTTATATATAGATTGTTTTTTATTTTTTTTAATTATATTAATATTTTTGTTTATAAATTTAAGCATATATATTTATAAAAATTTATATGTTTATATATATATATATATATATATAACAACAACAAAAACATGAGTAGGGTAACCATAGTACCAACAGACATCTTGAAAAAACTAACCAACCTACACTTAGCATCAATATAATTAACATTGTATATCAGTAAGCCATTGACTATACTACTAATAATCTCTATCATGAAACCCAAGTTTAAAAAAGTATTAACCAAAGCCCACTAGGGGACATACCAGTTAGAATAAAACATATAAATCGTAAAATTATCAATAGAGAATTCAAAAAGACACAATGGCCAATAAGGCCATTCCCGACCAAAATGCAACACATCCTGCGTCCCTAATCTTTCTTTCTATTGCATGGCTTAATCAAAGTTATAGTAGCCCAATCCTCGATGAGGAACTTGAGAAGTTTCTTGTGGTCGGCATCCTCCTCAATATTAGCAGTGGAATTATCCTTTTGTAACAGGCACAGAGTGGTGGCGGATCTGTGCATAATCTTTAGAGCGAAGGGGGTGACATCATGAAGTTTTTTTTTTTTCAGATTCTCCATTTTGTTTTTAAGTTTTTCAACCTCCTCCTAGATAGTGTCATGTTTTCTACTTACTTCCTCCATGGGGGTTTTCCTTTCATCAATATCTGATGCCCTAGTCTTAACTCCCTTGGCCCTAACAATGGAAGGACCCAAAGAACCCTTTTTAAAACTTTCAAAAACATGGGAGGAGTTGCTTGCAGAAGCAAAAAGGGCTTCCTCCTCCCCATCCTTCACATCCTTGATCTTGTTCTCAATTTCCCCCCCCCATTATCAAACTCAGAGGCCTCCTTGGGACTCTTCACTTTTTCAGGCTTAGTAACCATTCTACTAGACCTATGAGGACTATTGGTGTCCTCAGTAATTTTGATGTCGGAGTTGATTTTTTGTAGCCTGAATTTGGTTTTATTTGAAGCTTTAGCTTTAACTTTGGGGTAGGGTAAATATGTTTCTTATCCTTCTTATTTCCAATAGATCCAGTATTGGGGGATGCGTCCTGGTGAGAGGTTTTCAAGACTGTATTTTTAATACACTTTTTCTTGTTGGGGCTAGAGGTATCCATGATACTGGTTGATGATGAAGTAGAAGAAACAGGGACTTCATCAAAAATAATGGGTCGAGGAGGGCAGAGGGATAGGTGAAAATGGTAAAGTATAAGCATAAGCCCCTAGTGCAGAATCATAAAATTCCTACCCGAATTCATAGCTTCAACAACATCATTCACAGTATTTTCCAGAGAGTGCAAAATAAAAACGTAATTGAAATATTGTTGTGATTCCTGAGGTGATTGAGAAAAGGAAAGTGGTAATAGTAATACACATTGAATCTCCCCTCAAGATTGAAATATTTCATCACAACCATGCACACTCGATCCCAGTGTTTAGGAAGCTGCTCACGGTCATAGACACCATGAATTTTGACAGGTTGCTCTTCCCCATGGAAGAACTGGTTGAGGCTATCCTGGTCAGAAAATTTTCTTATTTTCTTCCATTTTCACCCATCCATTGCAAGACCAATGGTCTTAGCAATAACATCCTTGTTCACTTCAAAGGAAATACTCCCCATAGTCACCCTTCTTTTAGACCAAGAGGTGACAAAATTTTTGGAGAGACTTTCATCAAACCTCGACATACATTCCATGAACTAGGTAATTCCTCCCTCTTTGCAAATATACCAGATGGTGTCTTCCTTCTTCCATTCATCAAATTTATCAAGCTCAACATGAATATGATCTCCCCCATGACACCAACAAGAAAATGGTGATAAGAAAAAGTAGTTATAGAGAAAATGCAAAGTGGAAGATAAGTGAGAATGAGAGTTGCAGAGCAATAAAACCCCAATTTAGAACCAACCACAACAAAATAATAACATGATAATAACTCGTAATCCATGAAATTATTACAATTAGTGCCACCCCTCATCTTCAGCTCAAAACTGGCAGTTCCCTCCTGTGAGGAGTCCATCGCACAATAAAAAATGGGGACATTAATAAATTTGAACGTCACAAAAAATTGAAGAAAATTTGTGAGGCGGATGGAGGTGACACAAAATTTGAAGGGGTTTACAAAACAATGAGCCTTTCGGCCACAAGATTCATCATGAAAAGACATGGTGGCGTCCAATAAAAAAAAGTACATTCCACATGGCCATTCCTTCTCATAGGCCTTCCCATACAACAACAACCAGCTTTTGAAATTTAAAACCCCGACAAGACCACTAACAAAAGTTAGCCAACTCCAAGCGAGGGCTAAAAAAAAATTATTAGCTTCCATGGTGAACTGAGAGAGAATCATTCTTTAGGAGGGATAACATAAAAAGAGGAAAGGAGCATTCCTTCCTCCAACAACGTATCCCCTCATGATCTAGACCCAAAGCAGCCACACTATCAACAACGACATTTCCTTCCCTAAATACATGCTACAGATTGAACTCCTCCAACCTAGTAAGGAGATATCTAATATCATCAATTATCCCCTGAATTAACCATCCAACTAAAATTTTACCTTTTGTGGCTTCAATTATCAATTGAGTTGCCCTTAATTTCCCAGTTCAAACATTGATCGACAACACAAACTTAAGCCCCCATAGAAGCGCCATACCTTACGCCTGATTATTTGTGTGTTCTTTTAAATTCCATATGTAGGAAGCTATCAATCTACCATTACAATCCCTAATTACACCACCCCAACCACTTTCCCAGCTCTGGCTGCCCCATCAAAATTTAGTTAGTACCAGGGTGATCTAGGAGCTTCCCATTTTGTGTTGTGTCTAGATATCTTCTTAGAACTGTCAAACTTGTGGAAGTCCCTAGGAAGTTTCCAAACTCTAGTAATTGCACTGTCCCAACCGGTTGGGGGACTACTAGGATTCTTCCATCTACAAACAAAGATGTTTTCCAATAGGAGTTTATTAAGATTTATCATCACATTGCCAACACTACTCTCCTTATCCTTGAAGATCTTGTTATTAATCTCTTTCCACAAACACCAACAAATATGAGGTGGAATTTACTACCAAAGTTGTCTAATAAGAGGATGGTTAGAAGGGACCCTCCAATCAATAACAAATTTTTGAATATCCTTGTGAAACACCCATTGGATGTTGAACTTATGAAGGACGCTCTTCCAAACTTGGGAATCAAATTGATTGTGGATGAAAAGATGGGAGATTGTCTCCTCTTCCTGTTTACAAAGAGTATACCTGTTAGGAAGTTGAAAATCCCTTTTCACAAGGTTGTCCAAAGTTAAAATTTTGTCATGAATAGAAGCCCACCAAAAGAAGTTAATATTTGGGATGAGTTGTGGGTTACAAACCTTCTTCTAGAAATTCTCATCACCATCAAATTTTAACAACTTATGGTACTGAAAAGGCCCCTATGTGATTTTTCATCCAAAATAATTTTCCCTCCTTAGGAAAAAGAGGAAGTCTCACTTTATTTATTAATGATTGAAGCTCATCAACCTTTGGAAGAAGGTTAGGCCTATCTAAAAAACTTTGATCAAGGTTTTTCCATTTACCTCTAGGGGTAATATAATTTGCAATATAAGTGCCAAAGAAGGGCATAGTCTGCTCCCTTAGTATATTAAATTTTTTGTCAGTGAGGGGTTTGTCCCCAATCCATCGATCCTCCCAGAATATTATTAATCTCTCATTTCCAATTTTCCATTTAAGACCTTCCTTAATAAGTGATCTGCATTTGAGGATATTGTTCCATATCTTTGACCCAGAGGGGAGACCATTCAAATCAAGGGCCTTGGAAAAGAATACTTGGTTTAGATACTTATCCCTCATAATGCTACACCATTCAGCTTTTCCAACCACAAGATTCTAGCCTATTTTGGAAATTAGGGTTTTGTTTAAATTGGTTAACTTTCTAATCCCTAGGCCCCCTTGGCATTTAGGATGGCAGACAATGTCCCAATTGACAAGCACCAATCTTTTTTTATCTTCAACACCAGTCCAAAGGAAGGTTCATTGGATTCTTTCTAGCTTATCCATCATGGAGCCCATAATTTTAAAGAGAGAGAGGAAATAGATTGGGAACCCCTAGAGAGAGGCTAAGAGAAATTGCAATTTACCAGTACTACTAAGGAGCTTACCCTTCCAACCCGCCAACTTCTTTTGCATCCTCTCCAAAATATAATTCCAAAAAGTAGGAGTAACCTCCTTCACATTGAGGAGGAGGCCAAGGTAGGTTCTTGGTAGAGAAGCACTTTGACATCCCATGATAGATGAGATCTTAGCTTGCAAATCCACCTTGGTGTTAAAGCAATAGATACTACTTTTTTTATAATTGATACATTGCCCAGAGGCATTGGAATAATCATGAAGGAGGCCTTTCCATTCTCTACCTTCAACCACTAAAGAATTTCCAAAAAGAAAAGTTTCATCCACAAATTGTTGTACAACCAAGGGGTTAGGGTAGAGGTAGTTTTGATTCCCTGAATCCTTCCTGAATGTGAAAGATATAGAAAATTCCTACTAAGGAATTCAGCCACCATAATGAAAAGATAGGGTGATAGAGGATCACTTTTTCTGATGCCTTTTCTAGCTATAAATAATCCCCAAGGAAGCCCAACGACCAGGACAGAACAGTGGACCAACTCTCAACACATTCCTAGATAATCCCAATTAACTTATCATTGAAGCCAAATTTAGATAAAATCAAGTAAATAAATTTCCATCTGACTCTATCATATGCCTTAGAAATATCCAACTTGAAATCCATACTTCGGTTCCTACTTTTTTCCATATAGTGGATAATTTCATGGGTCGTAATAGCAGCATCAAGAATTTGTCTTCCTAGGACAAATCCATTTTGGCATTTGTTGATGATCTTGTCTAGAAGTGGCTTCAGTCGGTTGACCAAACCTTTAGAGAAAATCTTGTAGACAGTGTTCCATAGAGTTATAGGCCTGAAGTCAGCCATACACTTTGGGTCCTGGATTTTTGGGACTAAGACAATATAGGTATTATTCAACTTTTTCAGTAGTTTACTGGTTCTGAAAAATTCTCTGGCTGCCATGGTCATGTCATAGCTGACAATGTCCCAGTATTCCTGAAAGAAATCCAAAGGGAAACCGTCTGACCCTGGGGCCTTATAGGCACCCATAGCAAACACTACCATCTTGACTTCATCCTCGAAAAAAGGGGCTAAGAGTTGCATGTTGTCCTCTACACTAACAGCAATTGGGAGGTGACTCAAAAGTTTATCCTACACGCTAGTGGAGAGGCGGCTGCCATTATCCAAGTATATATGTCTAAAATAGCATTCAACCATTTCACCAAAAAAAAAATCCATCATTAACCTCTAGATTGACATCATTTAGTAAGCATTTGATGGTGTTTATTTTCTTGTGTCTGCTAGTCGTCCTGTGGAAAAATGTCAAATTCTTGTCGCCCTCCTTCTGCCATTGCACTCTAGACCTCTGCTTCCAATATATTTATTCTTCACTTAAATTATCATTCCACTCCCTCCTCCAAGTTTCCTCTTCTTCATGCAATGATTGTAGAGGATTACCCTTGGCCATTAGATTTGGATGTTGTCCAGCTTGACCCCAATCTCCTTTTTTTGCTTAAAAATGTCACCAAAGGTAGATTTGAACCACCCTCTAAATTTTTTTCTAATGAGATTAAGTTTTTGGGAGATTTTGTACATCGTTGACCCTTGAATTGGATAGCTCCACCAAGTTTTTATGCAATTTCTAAAATCTGGATGTGTCGTCCACATAATCTCAAATCTAAAGGCGTGAGGGCCAAAGAAAGACTTATTCATCCATTGGAGAAGAATTGGGCTATGATCAGAAACAGTCTTAGGGAGGGTACAAATAGAAGAATTACACCCTAAATTCTAGCCCATGAAGACCACAACTCTATCTAAATGGACCTGAATAAGATGGTTGTCTTTCTGATTGTTAGACCAAGTAAAAGGATTACCCTGTAATTACAAGTCAAACAAGCCAGACCTATTCATGAAGTCTGAGAGGTCACTCATGATGTCACTATAATCCATTAGGCCACTGAGTTTCTCTGATGGGAACAAAGGGGAGTTAAATTCACCAACCACCATATAAAGGGCATTTTTGTCATCCAACATTAAAGATAAGACTTTTTCCCACATACTTTTCCTTCCTCCACGAGTATTTGGGGCATAGATATTAAACAAATGTCAAATGTAGTTATCAGCTTTGAGGGTCACAACGAGGTAACTATGAGAAAATGCATAGGCTTCCCCATCAATTTTATTGGGATTCCACATAGTAGAAATTCCTCCAGAGGATTTATCTGCCTCATTGTAGTAGAAGGAGAAACCCAGCCAGATTTTATTAGCTAATGAGGAGAAATTTTGATAAGTCATCTTAACTTCTTGTAGAAGGAGGACATCAATTTTAAGATCCATAAAATATTACCTAAGAGAAAATTATTTTTGGGGACTATTCAACCCCCTCATGTTCCATGAAAGGAACTTCACTTTCTATTATGATGGGTTGAGTCCAAGGTTGATTTCCTTCCACTAGCAATTTCCCTTGTTCTAGCTTTGTGCCTTGACAATCTCTCTGGGGGGCTTCCAACTCTGTTATTTGTTCCCACATCCACTTGGTTATTTTTTTCCTCTTTTGAGACTACCAGTCTTCATTAATAGCCCCATCCAACTGAGATTTAGAGGCAGAGGTCTTAGTGTCCAGAGTGATAATCATAGATTAAGTGACTTCCTCGACAAGGTCATCCCCACTAGTTGGTTGGGAAGAGAAAATACAAGAGGTTTCATTCTCTTTCATGGGCTTTGTAAGGGTAACTATCCCTATCTCCAACTGTTGTTGAATAGTAACAACAGTTTTCTCCACAACCACACCATGAGGTTGGTTAGCATCAGTAGTATCATTATTCATTTTTCTTGAGTCCATGCACACAGAGGACAAACCCAAATCCCTTAGTGGGGAGATTTCACCTTTCTCTAGGAAGTCAAGGGACTTCCCTCGATTCACCCCAATAGTATTCTCCTGAACCCTAGGGCCCGAGGATTTTATCATCTCATACAGACCTTCATTAAATGGATAATCATCCATCTCATTGGAGTTGGTGTTCACCAGGGCCTCACTGGAGCTAGGTATCTTCTGCATTTCCTCCTCCCTAGATGAAAGGGACGGGATTTTCCCTTTCCACACGGGTTCTTTTAGCATCGAGGCTTTGCAATTCACAATGGCATGCCCCTATTTCCCACATTTTTGACACAACAAAGTGGCATTTTCATAAACTAGGGCCTAGGTCCATTTTCCCCATTTAGATTTCAGAGTTATAAAGTTGGGGAGAGCCTTGTTAATGGCTACATTAACACAAAATCTAGCAAAAATAACCTATATTTAGCCAGAGTGACCACGTCCATAGAGACATAACTACCAAAGGATTTTCCAATCCAATGGAAGATTCGTTCATCCCAAAATTCCAATGGGAGGCCTGGCATGCAAACCCACATAGGAGTCATTCAATTAAGTTATGCAAACAGATCGAAGCTCGGTTTCCACTTGGCCAAGGCCAGAAAATGTTTGCCATAATCCCATGAACCCAAAAGCACATAGATCAAATCCTCCTCAACCATGAACTTGAAGAGGAATAAACCTCCAAGCATAGCAGAGACATTCACACTTCCTTTAGCTTCCAATGAGCATTAGCCCATCTGCGAACCATGTCAATAGTAGCTTTAAAAGAAAATAATCTCCCCACCAATGCTATATGCGGCAAGGAGGAAACCTCATCCATGACCGTGTCCAATAAGCAGAGCTCGGTCCCTTCTTTAGATTGAACAATGTCTAGAATGAAAGACTCAAAAGCATTATTTCTAGTCCCAATAAGGGCATTCTTCCAGTTAACCTTGAAGGAGTCATCTCCCTTAATATTGTCATTGTCCCCATCTATGGGAAATTGTTGTTTGTGATTTGGACTCACACAACACGTTCACTGCATCCCCATGTGCCATAGCAGAAACATGAGGGCCATGAATCTTTTCCATATGGGGAGAGGGGTCAAGCTAAGGGGAGGCAGAGTTCTCCACAAAACTTGCAGACATGGCCAAAATTTTTGAAAAGCAAGGGCGGGAAATTGCAGAGCAGAAAATATATTATTGTTTATGTTTATTTACTTATATATATATTAATATATATGTTTATATATATATTATTTATTTATATATATATATATATTTCTTTGTTTTGATTTTGGTGTTTGTTTGCATTTTCATTTTTGTTGATATATTTTATAGTTAATTTTTTATATATTTATATTTAATTTGTCTTTTGTTTTCTTCTTCTTATTTACCTTTTTTGTGTTGGCTATTTTTTTCTTTTCTTGTCTTTATAGGTTGTTTTATTAACTTTCATTTATTTAGTCTTTTCTATTACTTGGTTCTTTCTTTTTTCCCTACCTTGTTTTCTAGCTATTTGGTCTAGTTGTATTTCCTTCCACCTTGAATCTTGTGGCATCCTCCCTCCTCTCTCCTTTTTATTCCTTCTTGGTTTGCATCTTTCATTTTATTCCTATGCTCTCTTCTATCCAAATTATGAATCATGGAGTGTGATTCAAAATGTTGATGCAAAAAAATTGACACAATCTAATCCAGAAACTCTTGCAATAATCCATGTGGATTATGGAAATCTATTATCACTAATAATTTTTTTATTTTAAGCCCAAATTTGAGTGTCTAAGAAATCAATCCTAGTCTTCAACCTAGTCAACAAAAGTAAAAACGATCATGTGTCAACAAAAGAAATCATTTTGTGTTTGTTATTTTTTAGCAAAAAATTCAAAGTTCTTAATTATGAAAACTTGGAAAGAGTTCATTTTTAGAAGCACCGTAATTGAAATTTTTGTTCTTTTATGCACAAAATGACAATTCCTAGCTTAGAAAAACTTGAAATGGTTCATTTTTAAGAGAACCAAAATAAAATATTCATGTGTTGTCATTTTTAAAGCACCAAATAAGAGTTCCTATTTTAAGAAAGCTTGAAATGGTTCAATTTTTAGTAACACCAAAACGAAGTGTGCATTTTTCTTGTTATTTTCAAAGCACCAAATGACAATTCTGATTTTAAGAAAGCTTGAAATGGTTCATTTTAAGAGCACTAAAAACAAATTTTTTTTGTTCTTTTTATGCACCAACATAAATATTCCTAACTTTGATAAAAAAATTGTTTTGTAGATTTGGAGTGCTTTGACAATTTGTCTTCCCTACAGAAAACAAGTTAATGTCTTTCAAACATTGCATACAAACATGTTAGCACCTATTACACATTAAAAAATAGGCATATGTTAGCAAGAAATCAGTTACAAACTTGTAGATCCTGTGCACAAGTCTATCAGAGCAAATGCTCAAAAATCACAGTCAAATGTGCCCCTGTGAGAGAGAAAATGTGCAATTTTTGAGTAAGTGTGCCCCTGTCAGAATAAAATGCTCGAAAAAAATATCAAATGCGTAGTTCTCAGTGTCAGATGTACGGTTTTTAGTGGCAAGTGCTCAATTTTCTTGACAGGCAATTGCAAAAAAAATTGGGACATTGCGTGAAAATATCTTCAAATGTGATTTTGGGACCTACAACTTCAAAAATGTCTCATAGAAATGTTAGTGTATCGGAAAAGGGTCCCACCAAGCATGCTAGAATGTGTGAGGGGGGGAAATCATAGATGCAAACAAGATAAATATGATTGAAATCAAAATCTAATCTAAGATCTAATCCTACACTTACGAAATGAAACTAAGTTATTGAAAGCATATTAAGAAATCCTACGATTACCAAATTGAATTCAAAATGAAAGAAAAGTCTTACCATCCTATATCGGAGTGTATTCTCTTGATGTTGGATTACTCGTATCACTTTGAAGCTTCCATAGTTCATGTGCAAAATCTTGAAGAATGATGTTAATGTTGGATGATAGAAGAAATGTTGAAGCTCTAATGGTGGTTGTCAATGTCGGTAGTACTTTGTTGTGCAATTGATGTTGGCTCTTTGATCCTTATTTGTGAGGAAAGAGGTTTGTTATATAGGAAATGAGATCCAAAATGAACAATAAAGATTCAACAATGTTGCATCAAGATCGAAAATTGAAAGGTGTTGAGAGGATTTAGACATGAGTAGATTGTGCAAAGTTGATTGCACAATTTGCATGATTGAAGAATAGATTGGTTAGTCAAGATTTAGATTGATTAGTTAGCATCTAGATTGATCAATCATGATTTAGATGGCTTAGTTAGGAAATAGATGGTTTAGTCATCAAGTTAGATTGATTAGTCAGCAAATTAGATGGCTCGGTTAGCAATCATAATTTTCTCAATCAAAAAGTGGGTGAGGAAAATTTATTGATTGATTTAATTAATTTATTTATTTTTGGAGTTGAATGTGCAAATCAAGTTTGACTTTTGCAAACAAAGTTGCATTAGTTTGATTTAAATTTTGATGAATGATTTGAATAGTTTGATTTAATTATTTAAATTTTGGAGGGAAAGTATCGTAATTAAATTATTATGATTTAATAATTCAATTAATTTAGGGGAATACAATGATTTAGCGATGTAATTAAATAATTGGTGTTATTTAATCAATCAGGATGAAATAAAGTGAGTTTAGGACTTAATTAAGTAAATATAATTTATTTAATTAGTCAAAATGATAAAAATGTGAATTAATCAAACAATTTCATTTTATTCAATTAATAGCAAAAATATTTTTTAGGATTTTATTAAATAAATGAAATGTATTTAATTAGTCAAAAATGATGAAAAAGTGAATTAATTAAATAATGTTGTTTTATTCAATTAATAGAGTAAATTAGGGTTTAGATGTTGTGGGATGTTTTTGATATGTTTCATGATGTTTTGGGATGTTGCAAGATGTTGGATGTTTTAGGATGTTGCAAGATTTTTCAAGATGTTGCAGGATGTTGCAGGATGTTTCGGTATGTTATGAGATGTTGTGGTATGTTTTGGGATGTTGTGATATGTTGTTTGATGTTGTTTATAATGTGTGATAGGTATTAGGTCAATTTTACATATCTACAATAATCGAGCTCAAAACCGTCATCATTCCTGAAATAACTCATGGAACAACAAGCACAAAGGAAGAACGACACATAGAGTGTATTCTCTTGATGTTGGATTACTCGTATCACTTGGAAGAGAATTGAATGCCTCGACACCTTGCGTCATCCCCAAAAGGAAAATACAAGACAAGAGAAAAGAAAATGGTGTATGACATATAGAAGAATGGATATACAAATAGAATAATGTCATAACAGATTCACTTCTTGTGTATCCTTACACCAATAGAGTAACAAGAGTCATCCAAAGTAGACTCACAAAGATATAAAGACATGCCTGTTGATGGTGTTTTCTGCACAAGAACAACTCAGACAGAATATGAAATCCTATCTCTCTTGAAAGGTAAATCCCTATGGGAAAAGAGATAACCCCAAGGTCTCTAATGTCAGGTCTTGACAATGCAACAAAACAACTCAGTGATAATATGTGAAAATGTTAGTAATCACAATGGGACCTTACTACGAGCAAACAATGGACTTCAAATTTATTAGATCTAAACAATGAATTGATACTTGAAATCTTGATTTGAACCTTGATAACAAAGAAACAGCAAAAGATAAAGGTTTCAGAGATAATTCTAAGACTACTTCTAACCCTAAGATTGAAAATTCCAAAAGATAAAATGTTCAAAATGGACCGATCTCTCATAAACTACTTTCTACTTGACCCAGATGAATCTGCAATTTCACAAAAATAGTGCAATCTTCTAAGGTATTTAAATATTTTCAAATCATAAATGTTCATTTAGCCAATCCTATTGCAATTGAGATGAACAAACCCTTATAACTGAACTAAGCACAATTTTAAGTCTAGGCTAACTTTGCAAAGCAACTAACAATCAGCTAACTGCAAAAAGTATGGACTAGAGATCGCTGCAAACATTCCAAACATGAAACCCTAAGCATTATCAAACCATTTAACCATAAACTTATAAGAAATTTCAAAGATAGAACAACAAGAACCATGCCAAATAAAATTCCAGAAGATAGATACCAAACACAATATCTCTCTTATATTAAATCATCAAAATAGCAACAACTCCACTTTTCTACTACAACACTTCCTTGAGAATAAACCCTAATTCGCTCTAATATCACTTATCTATTTCTCTCTATCTCTATCAATCTACCTATCCTTCTGTTTTATATTCAAATGAGGCACCCTACCTATTTTATAGAGAATCCCTAAGATAGGTCGGCCCAAAAGATAATTTTACAATAAAACATGACCTACAAGAGTTCGGCCTCAAATATATTCGAACATCACATGAAATGTGCCATTGGCACCAATTTCATCCAAAACTGCCAAGATACCAAAAGGTCGGCCCAGTACATGTGAATAATGGGAAGCACAAATCTCAATGTAACCCTATATAGCTACTCCCCATCCTTGTCTTTAGCTTGATCTTCCTCACCATGTACGGCCAACAAAACCCTATCCAACTCAGCAATAGGTGGCACAGGCAAAACCCTAATCCTTCTTTCAAGAGACTTAATGCCATCTCTTGCCTGCCTAACTGTACCATCCCACTCAGCCTTATTAGTCAAGTATCTATCCATGATAGCAATATAAGTTGTAGCATCATCAAGTTGATGTCCAGTAACTAGCCCTTCATTGATTGGAGAATAAACATCTCTCCACCATTTCCTATGCTGCTCGAAATTGAGATGTTTCGGAGCAAACTTCTTCCTTCTAGTCATGACCTCAAAGAATGAAATACATTTGTCATGGATACTAGCCAATGCATTCTCAATCTACCTTTCCTATTTATGGATCCTTTTCAAGGCCTTCTGCCTCATTTGCAGGATTTCAAACCATTCCCAAGGTTCCGAAACTCTTGGAAAAGGAAGAATCCCACACTTTACTAGTTTATCTTCAATGAATCCCATGATTGTTGTAGCCTTTTGTAGTAGGAGGTCAGTATCCACTTTATCTTGAGCTAATATAGCCTTTAACCAATCCACTGATCTCAAAGCATCGCCACCAGTTGACAAAATGTCCTTAATAGCATCATCCCCTCTAGTTTGGACACCTTGTAACCAAGCAACTACAGCATGTGTGGTGCCCTTCATCTTCTCAAGTTCATATGTTGTCTCATGAGGCAAGAAACCTATAGCAGAGGAGGAAGAACCAATAGCTTGCAAGGTTTCATCAACTCTTGCAAGTACTTCTTCAGTTTCTCATTCTCCCTCTCTAACTCATGCCTCGTTTGCACAACTTTCTTCAACCTACCCACAATCATTGCATTGGAGCCCTCATATTCTTCAATATCCTACTCCACAGTAGCATGCTCCAAGTCAACATTTTTCACATGATAATCCTAAGCAATCACATTATCTCTATCCATGTTTGGAGCAAGGGTAGCAATATGGGCCACCCTGTTACCTGACCCATCTCTCTCAATCTGAGATACAACTCTGGATTTCTTCTTAGTTTTTCCTTTTTCCACATTAGCCATGAGAACATCCCAATTAGGAGGATAATCCTCCACTATCACCATTTTTCTCTTCAACTCCTTCTCAATCCAATCTGGAATAGCATACCCAACAGGCACCGTATCTTGCTTGTCTTGCTCCTATTGTTGTTGAGCATCAATTGTATTCTTTTCAACACTTGGCATATTGGGAATGTCCACAACTAGATTCTCCTTCTCTTGTACTTGTTCTTCCACAACCACCTGTACTGGTGAAGGGGTCCTAGCTGGTATCTCTTCCTCCTTTTGAGGAGACTTATTCACTTGTTCCTTCATAGGTGAGTCTACATATGCCACCAAAGGGGAATGTACTACTTTATCAATCTCTACCTTTGCATTATAGAGGTATCCCTCTTGAAATCCTTCCTCGCTCAAATATTTGGGATCCTCATCCTTCTTTGGTTCCTCCTGTGTGTTACCAGCATCCTAAGGAACGGAGACACTCACCTGTTCAACAACAAGAACACTCATCGAAACATTCTCTTTTGTTGCAGTGTCCCTTGGGGAAGGAGTCCTTGACCTCCTCATGTATACTTGTGTCTTTTCACCTAAGCTCTCTACCTCCACCACTAGTGGCTCACCCTGTTTATCAACTTTAGGAGCCTCCTCCACCTTCTGTGATAGTTTTGTAATCCTTCTCCTTTTAATCAATGGAGGAGCACTTTCCACCTCCTCTTCCTCTTCCTTATTCTTTTCAACCTCTTTCCTCGAGGCATGTCTCCTCTTCTTAGCAATAGGCTTCCTCTGTTTACTCACCTCTACAGCCTTCTCAACTTGAACCTCCCTTACCTAGATTCTGAAAGGAGAATCCACCTTTTCTTTGCCCTGAGGATCTAGTTCAAGTGAGCCCTCGGAAGTAGAGTGAGACTCTAAGTCTCCCATCAAATCATAGGTGCATGGAACACCTTCACCTTCCAATTCAATCATCTTGTGCTTCAACCACATCTTGGTGTATTTGATCACCAGGGCCATGACTTGGTCTAAATCAGTCTTTTCTTCCTCTAGCTAGTCTACTTCCCCAACTATCCTATCTTTTATTGCCTCATAGACATGACCCTGGATTAGGTTTCCATCCTCTTCCACCTAGTCAGGAATGGCCTTCATGTTGTACAATCTTACCAAATCCACTGGAAATCTAGAGAACTTCTTCCTCCTTACCTCAAACTCATCAGCAAGGTTAACCTAGTAATCTTCAATGTGACCCTTATGGCTATATTCCCTATTGGCCTTCTTTTGAGCTTCGCCAATGATGTCAAACCTTTCCCTCTTGGAATGGAAAGAAAGACCAAGAGTACTCATCTCTTCCTTAGAAGCATGAGAAGACTGGATAGAAGCACAAACCTCCCCCATTCCTATCTTCAAGGGAAAGTCATTCCCAAAACCTATCTTGTGCATTTCTCCCTTTACAACATTGTCTAAGTCACAAATCTTCCTAGTGACTTCCAACAATATGACATGATCAGTAGGGTATCTAGGGAGTCTGTAGGGAGCACTTTGAAAACCATCAATTCTGATGTATGAGAAGGTTGGGAACTGGATAAACCAGGCTCCATATCTCTTTATCAATTCTTTAGCCTTATCTGAGATTCTCATATGCTCCACACCTTGGAGAAATCTAGTGATGTACATTATGAAAGAATCATTAGATTTCCTATAACTTCCTCCAGTTAAGTGCAACTGTGGATATAATTCATAGATAGCATGCTGCCCAAAGATACCCCTAGTGCTTAACCCCTTGTATGGGTGAAGTTTGGCCAATGAATACACTAGGTAAGAGGTCATGGTAAAAGTCTTGGTTTGCAAGACATTGCACAATTGCTCATGAATCACAGCACTAATGACACCTGCCCAATGATAGTCAATTCCTTGCTCCATTCTAGCAATCACATTGAACATCCAAGTCTCGAACACACCTACACTCTTCAGCCCCACCAACCTGCTAAGAAGAGTGATGACATTGTAGTAATCTCTCTTGAACTTAAGCCTGAATAATTTTTTGGGAAACTTGGAGAAATGGGATTTAGGCTTCTCTAGCCAAGATTTAATCACCTATTGAGACTTGACTACATTCTCCTCATAATACTTCCTAGCACCATCCATGTCAAAACCCACCGCATGAAACCTACTAGGCATATCAAAGGTTGAGGCAATGGCCACAGGACAAAAGCCAGCTAGAATCCTTCCCTGGGGACCGATTATCCTTTGTGTCCCTCTATCATAATTTCTAGCACATTCAAGCACTAATTCATAACATTGCACCGAGGAAGGGAACCCTGCTACATGAGCCAATCTGGAATCCACAATTCTCTTAGCTAGCAAAGGAGGACTCAATGCAGACATCTTAGCCTTAAATTCCTCATAGTCCCACATACCTACATTCGTATATGTGATTCCTAACCAAATTGAGGTCAGCTTGCTCTCAAGAATCTGGCTCCTTATGTCTAATTTTACCTTCTCTGCATCTAAGATGGCAGAAGTCTCTACACTTGGATCTGATACCTTCCCCTTGCCTGGACCAGCAATATCTTGTCCTAATCCTACCTGCAAACACATAAAGATGACCACAATCAGTTCCTCAAGAAACAACAAGTGCAGGAAGTCATTACCTCAAAGTTTGGGATTTAGCTCCCCTCGCGGATTCCACACTGTTGAGGACTTTCGAGAAAATCAAGACCAGGCGGATTCCAGTGAACCAAACATGCAAAATCCCATAACATTATTTTAATCCAACAATTAACAAAGGAATGGCATTAGAAACACTTAGCATAAGCTCATTTAATCAATCAAAGACATCATCAATAAATAGATTCCTTCCTAACCATCAAATTCAACCTTTTCCTAGAAAACCCAGAAGAATCCGCCAAAGACGGATTTTGGTGAAAACAGCAACAATTATAACTAACTCGAGAAAAAGGAGGAGACACAGACAATTCGGGAAAATCCAGAGGGAACGGATTTTGGTGAAAATCAGATATAATATTATTAAAGCATGAAATCGGTAAAACGAACCAACCGCGAACACTGGGAAAATCCGAAGGAAGCGGATTTTGGCGAGATGGATAAAATCCGGGAAAAGGTGGTAAAAGAGAAAGAAATAGGGAAGGCCAAGGAAATATGAGGGAAGCAGAATTCTGCGAGGACCTCAAAAACTCGAACCCATCCACATCTTCCTTACTTTCACCAAAATGACTCAAATCACTCCAGATCTCAAGCCCAAACTCCAAAAACAACTCAACCTAGACCTCCAACGGATCAAATACAAATCTAGAACACTCCTCACAGCAATTTGAGAAGGACTGGCCATGCCCTAGGTCAACAATCTACCATGAAAACACAAGGAACCAGGCATGACTTGCTTACACCCCAAAATGAAAAATTTAAGACCTATGCAAGCAAATGCCCAAAAAGGAACAATACTAGGCCAAGCATAAACCTTCAACAACCAACCAAACAGACTGGTACAATAATGAAAACCCCCAAAATGACCAATGATGATGTGCATACCCATGGAAATCAGGAAATCACGAAAGACCAGGAAGAAAATGATGTGAAGCAATTCGAAATCAACAGAGCAAAGAAGAATTTCTACATACCATGATAACGAAAGGGTTGGAACTGGTGATGCCAATAGATAATCATCGAATGTAAGCAAGATACAATCCACGCACTCAACACCCAAATGCACAGTCAAAACAGCTTCGAAAATCAAAATCCAACAAGATACCAAAAGCTCCAAGACTCAAGCTCAAATGATAGCAAATGAACAAACTCAAATGATCAAACACTTCCCAAAATCCAATATATCAAAGCCCCAAAACACCCGCACAAACACCATTAATATGGTCGACAAGACACCCACGACCACAAAAACTCGGGGATTTGACACGACGACGGACTTCGGCGAAATCTGGACCATACGGATTTTCCCGAAACAGGGTCAAAAGGTGACAACCTTTGGACATTGGAGAAAGCCGGGAGAATCCGGCCCAGGCGGATTTTCTTGAAAGCAATGAAAACTCTGGAATAAGTTCAAAACTCAAGATTTTCAATAAAATTCACAAGTGTGCCACTTTAATTGGCAAGATGGAGAAGAAAGCATGACCCAAACCAAGTGAAACCCCCAGAAAAGAAGGGCCAAAACACCAAAAAGCGAAAAAAAGGGTCCCCAATTTTAGTGGGGTGTGTGTGCAAAAAATGCACAACAATGCCAAGCAACATAGTATGAGGGATCACATTATGCACATGCAATCACAAAGAACACAAAGAGAAGACTAGTATGGCACATACGAGTCAACCTATAGCAGGTCATTTGCATCCCAATCTTGTTCATCATATGTAGAAATTGGAAAACTATCCAAAGAGAAAACAACAAGTGTTGTACTAGGAGCATCACCAAGTTCAACATGTGGTGAGTCACTCTTTATAGGAGGACTATCATGGTTGTTATCATCTAATTTTATGGAACAGGAAAATAATAAATTCAACTCATTATGGACTTCTTCATCAGTTTTAGCAATCTCATCATCATCATCCAAGTTAATCACAACTGAAGGCCCAATGACAATGTCCATAGAAGTTTCTTGTTGTTTTTGTTGTGGTGAAGGTGGAGAAACATCATTATTTGTTTCAATTATTGTTGGATCTTTATTTTCTATTTTATTCTCTTTTTTAATCTATGAGCAATAGCATGACGTCTACACCTACGCTCTTTAGCATTTATGTTTCTTTTTGTACGATTTTCAATTTGTGATAATGTAGGAGCAGGTTTATCAACCATAGGTTTCTTTTATTCCCACAAGGGAGGAATGAAAGAAACCATGGGATGTTTTTTTCAACCACTTTCTCTTTAACTTTATAAACTTGTTTCAACTTAGAAGGGACAATATGACTTATTTGGTTATGTCTTGGTCTTTTATAGGAGATAGGTGAAGGATTTATCATGGATTGGTCTTGGTTACTTGGAAGGGATTTTGGTCCAATCATGGTTTCATCAATGATAGGAGGCTCAATCATGGGTTGAGGCATGTTGCTAAGGGATAATTCTACTATGCCCTTTTCCTTAAAATTTTGATAGGATTTGAAAAAGAAGTCCTCATGAGGTTTAATAGGTTCCATAGGTTTGGGAAAAAATAAATCGAATGAGAAATTCCCACGGGAAGACACAAGATTAAAGTTACTATGGTGCACAGTAAAGATTTAATTTCCAAATAGAAACTTCAAGCATTTATGCGCTACCAACGAGATGAAATCCATGGAGTGTAACCATGGGTAACCAAGCTTCACATGGAATTGGTCTGATGATGAGATGATGGAGAATGAGACATTCAATTGTTTTGGTCCAAATTTTAAAAGAAGAGTGATTGAACCTATCGTAGGACAAGAAAAACCATTATAGGTTTTGATCCATGATTTTGATTGTTCATAAGAATCTTGATAAATTTCATCCACAAAGAAGAATTCCTCAGTGATCATATTCTCTACACACACGAGAATAATTAAAATCCCATAAGTAGGCTTGTCATTGAATCTTTTGGCGATGTAAAGAGGACCATCGGGTGCACATCTAATTATGTAATTTTGTGATAAAGCAATATCAAGCGGAGTTTTGATTTGGCCCTTACGAGGTTGAATATCAATGAAGCCAACCATAGATTCTAAGTCTCCTTAATTTTCATTATTTGTCTCTTCCAGTTTGTCAACATTTATCACATAATTCTTGACATCATTAGCTTTCACAAAAGAGATATTATGATTTGGCATTGGGTTGGTAAAGATTTGCATATTTTGGTTAGGCGAGGCAACGGACTTGTTTCCTTGATCATTGACATCACCAATCTGTAACTGATTGGAATCAATGAGGTCTTGCACAATATGTTTAAGACACTTGCATTGTTTTTTATCATGTCCATTTTGTCAGTGAAAATGGAAAAAGGCATTTGAGTTAAAGTTTGGAGGTAAAGGATTAGTGGTATTAATGGCTCTAACAGGAGGTAAGGTAACTGAGTTCCTACTTATAAGTTGCAACATGATGGAGTAAAGTGTACTAGGTAAAGGGGTAAATTGTCTACTCATCTCCCTAAATGGATATGGATTTGTCTTTTTTATAGTAGCCACTTGGGAGTTAACATGTTGATTTTTTTGAGGTGTATTTATTTGTAAAAACATCTTATTTTGTTTCTTAAAAGGTTGGAAATTTTTATAAGGCACAACTTCGGATTTCTCAAGATGGTTAGGAGGATTTTTTGCTTCATGATGACTAATTGAATTCTAATAGTCATGAAGGGTCATGCACAAGTGTATAGAGGAGGGAAACTTTAGCATCTCAAGTTTAGATTGAATATTGGTATGCAAGTTTGCAATGAACATTCTTTGAAGGTCAACATCAAGGATCTTAATGTTGATTTGTGAGCAAAGAAATTGGTATCATGCTATGAAATCAGTGAACTTTTCATCTTTGCTCTGTTTACATTGCATTAAATTTGCTAAGGTCATCTTGGGACCCATGTGCACTTGGAAATGGTTAAGAAAGGCTTCAACTAGTTCATTGAATGAACAAAGTGAATTATTCGGTAAGGAACAAAACCACTCCAAGGTAGTTTCTTTCAAGTATCAAGGGAAAATTTTAGCCAAGAATTCACTACATAAGGTTGTGTATGTCGCGACATGGTTAATAGGGTCTCCTTTTCCACCATATTTCTCAAATCTAGGAATCTCTATGCATTGTGGAATTTTTGCTCTCAATATCTCCAAGGATAAATGGTTTATTTTGACATATTGTGAAGTTTGTCCATTTTGACTTTGGTTCAATGTGTAAATTTATTGTTGGAGGGATGAAATATTTTTTAATATTTGGTTAAGGACGCGATCATTGTTTGTGTTGTGAGATGGAGGTGAATAAGGTGGAGGTGTATATGTATTGAAGGGCAAGTGAATTGTAAGTTTGTGAGAGGAGATAGATTTAGAGATATGAGATTTGAATGCACAAATCTAAAGGGATTCGGTGGAAATACCTAAGGTATTATTGACATTACTAGTGAATTTTTTAGTTTTTTTAATAGTTGGATTAGTGTATGTATGAATAGAGGTCATATTTGTGGGAGGAATTGGATTTCCACCTTGACTTTGAGTGTGCCCCAATGTTTGAGAAAAACTATCTGTTGTAGGAACATTTTTATCAATAATGTGAGCTAATCTATAATGGGAATTTTAGTACCCACAATGTATTCAAAACTCATAAAGTTTTGCAATTTCTCTAAATCTTCATTGGTGCAAGGGCACCAAGTTCATCGTCTTTTTGCAAGTTTGGTCAAATGAGGTCTTAAGTTGGTTTTAGGTGTTTTGAGTTTAGATTACATTAAATAAGGTCATAATAGACCATTTTATAATCTAATTAGTCTATTTGGAGTCATTTGAGTTCATATTTCCATAATTTGTATTGTTGTCAAATGTTGTCATATAAAGTTGCAAAAATGCAAAATTGGAGAATTCCAACGGTCATGGGAGTCTAAAAGTTGGTTTGAGTTTTCTGGTCAGTTGGTTATGATTTCCAAGGTTTAAATTCATGTTTTATGGGTCAAATAGAGGTTGTGGTGTAAATTTTGGTGAAAGAAAACAATAAAATACTCCATTTTTTATTTTTTCCAATAAAATTTGTTGCTCTAGCCTATTGTATGGTCTTGTATAGGTTTTTTTGGCTTCCAAATAAATTTTAATTGATGGAAATATGTTTTAACATTACTTTTGTTTTTTCTTCATTGAATTCCATAGAGATTTGAGTGTTTTGTGGTCATTTTTCTGCAGGTGACTAGAACTCAAATTTTGAAGCTTTTGAGAGTGTAAAATGGGTCCCTAAGCCATTCCACCCAATGGAATTGGTTCAAAAGTGGTGGAATGTCTCCCTTATATGTAAGTTGATTTTTTTTATGCTTTTTAGGAGCAGGGAAGGTTGATTGAAGGAGTTTGAGTGCTGCCTAGGTGAATTTTTATGAGTTTTTGCCTAGAAATTGATGGCTAAGAGTGGTAAAATGATGAAATAACATTGTTGTAGAATGGGACAGGATATAGAAATCTTGTGCAGACATATTTGGATTTTTTTGGGGAAGTGGTAAGGTGAGAGAGGGTTTAGAGTATTGATTTTCAATAAACCCTCATGTTTCAAGCATGAAACGAGCCTAAAGCAAGGGTTTTGAGATTTGTTGCATTGGTGATTGTTCCTCCTGCTAAAGATTGTTTATTTTAGAAATTTGAAGGTCGGTGAAGGTTCTTCAATAGATTTTTGGAGTTGAGAGAGTGATTGAGTGGGTGATGCTTTGTCAAAGTGGCTTATTTAGGCCTTAGAGCAATGTACCAGTCAAGTTTTGGAGATGATGGTCCAAAGTGACCATAGGAGATTTTAAGAGATGTTGAAATATATCCAAATGAGTGTCTAAAAAGGTAAAGGGTTTCTTGGTTTGAGGTTTTTTCTAAAATTTGTGCACAAATTTCTCTATTGGCTATGTTACAAGGAGATTGTGAAGGTTTGGTGGAATAAGGTGAAGTTGGGGTTTTATGACTTGAAGAGTTGTTGTTTTGGGTTTGAATTGTGATTGGTTTGAGGTTTCCTCCCTAATTTGCATCAAGTGGTATCAGAGCTTAGGAAGTAGATCATTTGAAGGAGAAAGTTGTATTTTGAAGCAATGAAAGTAGGAAGTTGATGAGATAAGATGCCTTCTAAAGGTGGCTCAGTTGTTGCTAGAGAGTTAAGGGCACTAAGGGAGTATCAAGAAGCTATGATGGCTAGAATGGAATTGCTTTAAGTTAGAGAAAGAAGAGGTAAGGGTATTGTTGCATATGAGATTAACCCTAAAGAAGAGGAAGAGGGTGAGAGTGAGAACCCTCTAGGAAGACCCTATGAGGAGATGGATCCTAAAGAAAGGAAGTTTTTGAATGTGTTGAAGGTTTTGAAAGGAGAGGCTTATGATGTGAAGATGGAGCTACCTATGTATAGAGGAAATATGGATGGTGAAGAGGTAATACAATGGATTGACACCTTAGACAACTACTTTGAATACAAGAAAGTAGTAGATGAAAAGAAGGTTAAGTTTTCCAAAACTAAACTAAAGGGACCTGCACTGACATGGTGGAACTACACCCAAGAGGAAAGAGAAAATAAAGGAAAAGCAAAGATAAGTTCATGGGATATAATGGTAGCAAAGGTGAAAGCACAATTTCTACCTAATGATTATGAAATTTAGGTGTTTAGAAGGTTGCAAAACCTAAAGAAAAAGGACTTGGATGTTATGAAATACACTAAGGAGTTCCATAAGTTGAGCATAAGGTCTAGACATATTGAGAATGAAAGGGAAAAATTTGCAAGGTATTTGAACGGTTTAAGGTTCAACATTCAAGATAAGATAAGCATCATCACTCCAAGGATAGTTGAAGAGTGTTTTCAATTGGTTGCTAAGGTAGAGGAGAAACTAAAAAGAAGACAAGGAAGACAAGGAAGAGGTAGAGGTAGCACTAGTAGAGTAAGAGGATCAAGGCAAACTTTTGAAGACCAAGAAGAAACAAGCAAAGGCAAGGAGCAAGTTGTTGATCAAAGAGGTGGATTTAGAGGTTTCAGAGGGAGATTTGGTGGAGGTAGAGGTTCAAATTCATTTTCAAGTAGGTGCTATCATTGTAACTAGTTTGGTCATCCTGCATTTAAGTGTCCTAAGAAAAAAGGGTCTACTTCAAGTGGTGGTCATAAGAGGGTACAATTGGTGTAAAAAGATGAATATGAGAGTGTAAACTCTCCAATGCAATATGTTTCTCTAGGATTTGGGGATTCATTAATAGTGAGAAGACAACTCCTAAAGGCATCCAAAGAGAAGGAGATGACTCAAACAAGGGAATTATTCAAGACCACCTGCAAATGCAAAGAAAAGGTATGTAAGTTAGTGATAGATTCAAGGAGTACTGATAACATGGTGTCAAATGAAATGGTAGATAAACTAAACTTAGAGAAAATTCCTTGTGAAACACCATATAAATCATCTTGGGTGAATGATAATCAATCTATATTGGTGAATAAACAAGCTTTTGTTGAGTTTAGCATTGGTGGATACAAGGATAGGATACTTTATGATATTTTTCCAATGAGTTATTGTAATTTATTTCTTGGAATGCCATGGAAGTTTGATAGGAATGCACTTTATGATGGTAGACATAATACTTACACTATTGAGAAAGATTAAAATACATTCACACTAACTCCATTGGTTGAGGATGTTAAGGAACAAGGTAAGGTAGCCAAAGTGATCATGATGAGAAAGAAGGAGTTTGTGAAGTTGGAGTAAGACAAAAACAAATAATGTGCATCCATTATAAGGGAAGAAGATGTTGACACATCAAGTATGAAGAATTATTCAAAATTGGAGAGAAAATATGGTGATTTAGTGTCAAAGTCCGATACAAAGAAGGTCAAGGATGAATTAACCATGGATATGCAAAATGGGTTAGGAAAGGATGATAAGATTATGGTGGGAACAATTATTTGTTATGTGGTATCAAAAGAAGGTAGTAGGAGGTTAGATTTTGTTACTCCAGAGGTGTGTAGGTCTGATAATACAGAGATCCTAAGGGCAGAGGGTCTGAAGGAAAATATGAAGGTAGAAGGTGAGGTGAATCAAAGTGTTTAACAAGAACAAATAGGAAACTTCAAGTATGCAATGAGAGGGAAAGAGTGGACAGTCAAAGATAAATTTGGAAAAGGATTTTTTGCAGATGAAAAGGCTAGTTCTACATCAATTTTAGATGGTGGAAAGGTAAGAGAACATCTAATAGGTAAGTTGATGAAGTTGGGATAGTTTCTAGATGTCAAGGAGTTTCCAAGTGCAAGGAACAATGTAAGGCTTTAGTACCTAGTTCAATGGAAAGGATTCCCAGGTAAAAGAGATTTTGAAGATCATAGAGATGAAGTGTTTAAATGTGGATAAGATGCAATTAAATTTCCAAGGGACTTGGAATCTTTTTTAGGCCGGGTGTATGGTGCAGGGGCACCAAGTCATTGTATTTTTGCAAGTTTGGTCAAATGAGGTCTTAAGTTGGTTTTAGGTGTTTTGAGTTTATATGACATTAAAAAAGGTCATAATAAACCATTTTATAATGTAATTAGTCTATTTGGAGTCATTTTATTTCATATTTCCATATTTTGTAATGTTGTCAAATGTTGTCATATAAAGTTGCAAAAATGCAAAATTGGAGAATTCCAATTGTCATGGGAGTTTAAAATTTGATTTGAGTCAACTGGGCAGTTGGTTCTAATATCTAAGTTTTAAATTCATGTTGTATGGATCGAATTGTAATGCCCCGCCACATAACCCTAGAGGATGTTGCAACAACTACGAAAGCGTACAAAAAAAAATTCTTTAAAAGTGAATTATTAACAAGAAAGATGTACTACACTTTCGTAAAAGCCTCTAAGGCACGTGACAAAGGTTAAATCTAAATCCATATCATATACAACACTCAAATTAAGCATTTAATTAATTACCAAACAAGAATTGAAGTACATACATTCAAACATAGAATTTACATCACATAGATAAAATATACATCAAGATTCTAATAATACATTAACTCGTCAATAAAGTTTACATCACTCATTCCCAAAATGGGGTAGATCGCACATATGATTTATAAAATACATGAGACCACCTCAAATAAAACTGAGGGGTAATAAAATTACAAGATTCATTTGTAACAATAAACAATGCATGAAATAAACAAGTTGGAAACCACGAGCTCTCCACTAGAAAACCTTACCATCACGAACAGAAGAAAGGGGACCCAATGGTGTAGGGTACACATTCCTCCCAACCAAGTGATACTCGAAGGCCCACCCCCCATGCTAGGAGATATTAATAAAGATCCAAGATCAAACCTACTACCTCTAGACACAGGCTAACATAAAACTATACTTAACGAATACAAGTACAACACTAACTCATAGGGTACAACGCTACCAAAGAAAAATAACTAGTTACACCAGTGAACCATACATATTGCTGACCTAGGAGAAGTGTCACCACAAAGGTGCATGGGTTACCCCGACAGATCTACCTAGATTCTGGCCCCCATCAAGAATCACTCTCGTACTATCAACACGTGGAACAAATCCACTCCAAACTTAGGAGGAAATAATAACAAAATCCACTCCATACAAAGGAGGCAAAACATCCTCGTTCATGGAAACCGGGTAACTTACTGAAAACAACAAACGCACTACCCAAGGGAAATAAAAATGACTAACATTACAATACGAAAACCCCCAAAATCTAAAGATCCTTCTGGAAGACTTACAAATTATTGACTAACACTTTAATTCAATCTTCCCCCAAAACATAACTAGAAGAAATCATAAACGAAAGGGTAATCAAAACAAGAAATATATCTATCATTTGGATTTCCTAAATCCACTTCCATTCAGTGAAAACAATAATATAAATCACCCAAATTCAAAAAGTAACTAAAAACCCTTTTTAGACAAAGAATAACATCAATCTAGCTATTACATCAATTTCCTCAATTACTTTAATATAAAACTAACAATTTCATCTTTTTTCTAAAACATATTATTTTACATAACTTTTATATGTGCATCAACTACATGCACCTAATAAATAAAATCATTTAAACATATGTATATACACTTATATGTATATATATATATAATTATATTTATTTATTTATATAATTATATATATATAATATTTAAATGTATATATCCAAACTAGAATTCCAATAGCAAAAATAAGATAAATAAATAAATATACACATTATATATATATATATGTATACTATCCATATAAATTTATATTTAACACCAACAAATTAAAGAATGTACGATGGACGAAAAAGGAACTATTTTTCAAAATTTTCAAGAATAAAATGGGGGTTGTTTGTTGTCGACCCTCCCCATTAAGGGGTGCGGATAGTGAAAGCTCCACCGTCCGCCTCCCTTAGGGGAAGCAACGGTGGAGACTCCACCACCCGCCTCCCTTAGGGGAAGCAACGATGGAGACTCCACCACCCGCCTCCCTTAGGGGAAGTGACAGTGGAGACTCCACCACCCACCTCCCTTCAAGGGGAGCAGCGGTGGGGAATCACCCCCAATGCCCCCTTTACCATAATCCCTAACAATAAACTTTCAAGACTGCAAAATATATAAACATAAAATATTTCTTCGTACGGCGATCAAACTTAGTTCCCTTTGTACGAATTTTTCTTTGGAGGTATTTCAATAAATAAATTTTCTCGGAAGATTTACTAGGAATACAAATGTATATATATATATATTTATATTTGTACATGTGTACATACTTAAAGTATATATATATATATATAAATCATCCAAATAATAGTTCAGTTGGGCAAACAATTTTCTCAAATGGCTATCTACAGGAAAACACCCAATTTTACAAAAATAACCGAGAAGCCTTCTCATAGAGGAATTTATATAGACAATTTTCTCCAACCAAAACACAAAGATTTCTTTCAAATTTGTCTAGACAATAAAACTAAGAGAAGAAAAAACACAATAAAATTCCTACAGTGAAGATAACAATAAATTTTCCCCGAAGCTTTTATCCTACAGGAAAAACTTTCTATAGATAATTAAATTTCTTCCCAACTAGGATTTTCTTTCGAGATCCCTAACTGTATTCTTTTGGGTTCATCTAAATTCACAATAAACCCAATTAACAATTTTTCTATAGTTTCCACAGAGAATTTTAAACTATAGAGGAAATTATTTTACTGAGGATTTCATATATGGTAAATACCATTTTTAAAACAAAACTCAAACTTAAAAGTTTGCATAGAAAATATTTAAAAGAGAAAGATCTAAACTAAAAATCTTTTCAATATAATCTAAACAAAATTAAACAATGAACCTGTAGTCCAATGCTTGTGAATTTGTAAATTTTGGAGCAACGCCTCCTCCACAGATCCAAGTAATTTTCCCCAAAGGACAATAGTTTCCTTCAGAACAATTCAATTTTTCAAACATGGCAACTTATCCCAAGAGTAACTTTTCTAAAAAGTCAAGAACACCAAAACTTCTTTCTACACTAATTCTTCCAAAAAAAATCCAGAACCCTTGCAAATCCCAAAAGACTTCCTTTTTAATATTTTCCCCAACACACAAAATATCCTCTCTGTTTCCCCATAAAGAAGCTTCTCACTTCTTCTGTTAAAGCCACAATTTTCTCCCCGAGAATAAATTTCCAACAACCTCATAAATTCTTCTAACACATGTAAAAAATCCAAAAAAATATCTTTAACAACCAATTTGCATAAAATCCTTGAGAAATTTAAAATTAAAAACATTTAATAATTACAAAATATTTACCATTTCAAATTTAACTTAATTAAACTAATTTAATTAATTAATAAATAATATAATCCTAAGATTAGACTATTTACCAATTAAAATTAATTAATTAATTAATTCACAACTTATAACCTTAAAATAAGATTAATTTAATAATCAACTTTAAATAATTAAATCCATTAAATTCTTTTTTTCAAACTTTTCAACATAATCATTCAAAGCAAAATTAAATAGCTTTTAACAAGAAAAATCGACTAGACCCGATGACACACTAAGACTAGGGTAAAGGCTTGACACAAGAATCTTAGCTACTATCTCCCAATCAACATTACCGTTGGGTGGACATGCTCAAACCTATGAAGCCAGGTGGAGTCGATGTCATGTACCTGCAAACCTGTAAACAAGGCATATATAGAACATGTATATATACATTATAATAGAACACACTATGTAGAGGGAATCGCGAAATCACAGGGTGCTCACAAGCGAGTGATGCAATTCAATCTCCTTCACCAATACAATATCACAAGACTGGCGCTTCTATCATCAATATTCTAATCATGTACATAGAACAATATTATTTCAAATAATCATTATGCTAATCAAAGGCATGTCAAAATGATAACATCAAAAATAGAGAATCATCACATCATAACATATAATCCACATCGCTCTAAAGTTAGCGATCAAATTAACAAAGCTTCATAGTCTAAACATAAGAGAAAAATGGAGGGGTGTTACATACTCCCCCCCTAGGGTCGGGCTTACTCCTGGAAGCCTACAAATACCCCTAGTACAAACTCCATATAATCACACATAATCAATGGTTCCAAAACTGAACCACTCCATACACCAACATAAAAACAATCGCAACCAGAGACATAATCCTCCAAGCCAAATAAACTAGCAATCCAAATAACCATCATGGTGAAGCAACCACCCACAAATCTCCAAACATATATTTATGATTTAACATACATTCTTCGCATACACACCAATACACATCACTAGGAATCATCACAAGGCCACACATGGGTCCATCTGGACACTGTAAAGTAGCATACTAATCCATGATACAAGAATCCATGAACTAAGAGAAAATTACCATCTCATATAAACCAAAAATCACAATCGGTGGCTTGATGGTGTTAGGCCACACATAAGGTGAGACCATCCAAACAAGACCATAATGACATGTCTCTTGTTGTATAAGGTGATTAGCCTCCAAGAGATAGTCATCACACATAGGTGGGTAGTGGGACCTAGTTGTATAATAGCCTCACATTCCCCCATCCTAATGTTTCTTGCATCTACTTCCTCGTATACACTCACCAAGTCCACCTCATATGTCCTTGCAGAGGATTCAAAATACGACACATTGTCGACATTTAAAACAATAAAGATAAACTAGCTTACCACCAAAATCATAAAGAAGAGAAAATTAAGGTTCCATTTCAACAATAAGGCAATAAGTGTGCACAATTTCAACTCTAATTCAAATATATAACCACTAGGTTTATAAGAAAATAAGATCACAAAGTGTGGCTAAACCATCACAGTCAAATAGAAACAAGGTGTCAACCTTCACAATCAATAGAAAAATCATCAATAACCAAAAATAAAGTTCACAATCTTTAAAATTGCACTATACAACACTGTGTGACTAGATACTAGCCACCAAACGAGGAAGGAGGAAACAACGTTTGGCTATAATAATAGCCCTCATGTGGTGTAGAGTAAGCAAGCCATCCACATGACCCGGAGTGTATCCATGAATATCACGTTGTCACTCGACATGGTCATACGCCAGTCGGAGAAGGCGCGTACTTGTCATATGCCACATAATAGTGCGTCTGTGGGTCCACGGAAGTAAGCACATGTAGAACACACCCCAGATCGTGGTACCTCATGGAAAAGGCACATGAGGGAACTCGTTGTAGCCAGAGGTGTTGGTGTTGTTTTAGTGTAACCAAGTTTATCTCCTAATCTACCTATGGAATTTCCAATCCCAATCAAGGACATCTCTAAGGACTTGGACCAACTGACGAGGGTTTTAATAAACCTCCTACACTTTGGGCTCTGCAAGACCTAGGAGGGTGATCCCTTAATGTGTTTACAATCTCTACAACAAAATTATAAACAACATTAACCATAACAAATAATCTCACTTAATAGCTCAACAGAAGGGGATAAAACTGAAGAGAATTGGTTATTCATTAACAATATGAACCATTTGGAGCTTGAGATAGTTACAACACAACTTTGTAGTGAAAGATAATCATTAGTTTTAAAATTGTAGCAAGCTCCAGGTGAACACAAACAAACATTGGATCACAAAGAATAAATGCAACTCACACCAGTGCCTTACTTCCATTGGAGGAGTCAAATTCACCAATACCTAATGGTTCATAGTAGATTCAACACATAGCATATAATATCTGAGATTATATTGCCTTACAATATCACCACTATGTACCTTAGCTCAATACTACTTACCAAATCCTTGTACAAAACATATCAACCTGCAATCTCATTTAAGCATTTTAATAACTCCTTGAATTAAAGCTAAAACTAGAATTGCGCACACCACAACAGTGAGATGAATAGAATAACCCGTGATTACTTCATTCAAAATTTGAATACACTTGCACATAGGAGAGACATGAGCCTCGATTTACCAACTAAACTCAAATGCCAGTACTGTTATGAAACACTAAATCTCCATAAACTTAAATCCTACAATAAAAAAGACTCAGAATCCAACTTGCATTTTCTCTGTCACTACATATTTTACAATTTGCTATGCAGCTTCACCCTAGATTTCTAACTTGCTAGCATGTTACAATGAGAAAAGAAAATAATATGTAGAGGAAAGGAATAATCCAGAAGAAACCCTAAAGTTGATCTGGAAATGTCATCTGGAAACATCTTCACCATTGAACAGTAATCTGCAAAAATATCTTCCTCTCCCTGTAACAAACCCACTCTGCTTTCAAAAACAACATTTGCCTAAGTTGTTCTCCAACAAAAAATATGCTCATGTGAGAATATTCTCCACTTTTTACTTGTAGCTGAAAAACATATCTATCCTCGTGAAAATCCATTTTCTGCTCTTGTTTTGCCTTTGTTTGTTGTGCCTGTATTTTATTTTATTCACCTCTAGTGAATAGAATATTTTATTTTCACTTAACTTATCCTCCCATGCAAAGTATTTTAAATACTTTACTCAAAACATTTGCATTTATATTAGGGTCTTGTTAAAATTACCCAGCTGCACAAAGTATTCACCGTTTCATTTTTCACCCTAGCAAAGTCATATTATTTTCATAGTAAATACTTTATTTACCTTAACCCATGCACTTTCATTTTAAATTTTTTTCCTCACACTTTACTATTTAGACATTTATTTTAAAAAAAAATTAAATAAACATTGTCGGGCCATTTAATTTTTCCCTATATTAAAACCCTTTATCCTTCCCATGGAGAAAATTAATTTTTAATATTTTGCATAGAGCCTCCTATTTTAGCCCAATTAAACATTGCATCCGACAACATCTAAAATCATGCAAGTGCACAAAATTCTTGGGCCCACACTCATCTCCCCGCCATCCCACAATCACTAATGACTGAGCATCTTGGGATCGCAACCTAGTGGGAAACGACCGAGATTTGGCTGGAGTTGCACCCGTAATCTCCACCATTGGATTTTATTTCAGCTTTCTTGCTCGCAAACTTTTTCCCTAATTCCTCTTTTATGTTTTCTTGTTCGTGCTCTCGTTTATGGTGACCATGGAAGTATTCCCTGCAGCATTGAATCACATCCTCCTTCAATGTCAATACCTTGGTACAATGCTCGAATCTTCATCAAGAGTTTCTCCCTAGCTTGTGACCTCTCTGCATTTGCAATTTTCATTTTAGGCGTACCCAACAATCATGGTGTCCCGGAGGCCACACTCACTCGCATTTTATTATCCTTTACTTTTTTGGGTGCACATTTTGTTACCATCTGCATCCACCTGTTTCTAAGGCCCTTTCAATCTTTTCAACAAAACCATTGTGCATATCTTGTACCCATTCGCACCAAATGCATTTTCCAGAAGAATCCTGCAACGATAGTGTCCCATGCTGCAAGTCGTGGGCTTCTCAAAATATCATGCTTCCTCCCTCTATGGATACCTTCCCCTCAACTGCCAGTTATAACCCTGCTAGTTGTATTTGCCTCTAACATACATTTGGTGGCGCCCCACAACTCTGCAATATGTGTGTTCCATGAGACCACATTGGTTTGTTTTTTTATTCTTGGATGGATCTCCATACCCTGATGTTGTTACACCCAGCAACACCATGTTTGATGGATGCCCACACCCTTGATTGGCACCTTCTTCATTGGTTTGAAAGGTGCCTTGTTCCTTTTGAAAAATAGCTCGAGCCTCCAATTTTGGGCGCTATATTGAGAGTTTCTGAAGCATTTCCTTTTTAATGTTGCTCTATTTACAGCGCACCCCCAATGCATTTGACTAAAATTTCAGTAATTTTTTAACAATCCATTTTGTATGTGCGCGGCCCCACATAATCTATTCAGCTGCTGCCCTCTCTGTCTATTGCAGTTGTTTATAGACTTGAAAAGCATTTTCAATATGTTTATTTTGGAGTATGTTGCATTTATCATGGCATGGATGGATACCACATTGTTGTGCAAGCTATTGGCACCCATGTTCATAGAAAAGGCCTTAAAAAAAACTATTCTCTTGCAATTACATTGATTTGGAATTTACTCCTCCTTCACATTTGGTGATTGAATTAACAACTCACTTTCATTTATGGCATTAGAAATTGAAGATAGGCTTCTTCTAAAATAAGGCTTGAGCCTCTTCACAGTTGGGTGCCAAGAATTGCATATGGTTTCTCAACATGGAGTATTTCATTCACTTCCTTTGTTATCAATGATAAGGCTTTCCTCCTCTTGCAATGTGTAGGTCGTGTGCCTCCAGCATTCCCTGAGAAGATTTCTCTTTGAAGAAACCACTTGATAACTTTGCATACCAACATATGCCTTCAAACAATATTTTATTCAAGATGTGCTTCAGGATATTCATGCATTTTGGAGTCACTTGGCCAATCAAGTTATTCACCATTTAATACCTTCCACAATTCACTAGCACATTCAATAGAGTATTCACAGCTATAACAATGACTCCTCCATCCCACATGCATTGACAGATGTGCATAACAATAAAAGCAACCATACCAATACTTTGTAATTCATCCTGCTACCAGATGTAAGCATATAAATTTCTGAATCACTACAAATGAAATGCTATCCTCATTTGCAATATTGCAACATTTACGGTGTCATAACAATGCAAAGCATGTCAGACCCCAAGTGGCCCGACTAAAATAAATTTGTTTTCAAACTAATTTTACCCTCAAATGACTTGACACTGCATTTTGAAACATGTGAAGTGAAAACACGAACTGGGTCTTCATCAAAATCTATTTTCTGACACTTTTGGAAAATGGTGAAAACTGGCCAAGTTGGCCCTAGAATCGGCCTGGTAAACTAATCAAACAACCTCCTAGAGCAATAGAAACTTGCAAGAATTTAGACATTTGATCCAAGAATGCAGTGCAAGAAACGACTTGGAGAAAAAAATCACGGGGTGAAACTTATTAATCCGCAAAGTCACTCAGTTGAACTCTTCTGAAACTGCACTTGTTTGAAACCAATTAAAACCCGCTCAACTGCCAATTTGTAAAGATAGTGAATCAACTCCTGGAAAGCTACCATTAGACACATAAGTTCATTAAGGTATCCTGAGCATGTGTGAAAAATGAATTTCCTTGAAACATCGTTGATCAAAAGATATTAACGATCAAAGTTGACCACTCAGAAAGGTTGTCAGGAATGCAAATGTGAAACTAAACAAACTGCAATTGGTTTCGACCTGTTAAAAATAAAAAATCAGATCATGAGGCTCTGAAAATAGACACCCGAGATCATTTAGGTATGGAGAATACAAAACAACACTTGCTTTGACATGACATTCAACTGGTTATGAAATCCAAGCTCAAACAAGAGGCCACTTTACAAAATTGACAGTCTGCAAATAGTAGAAAAGTGCAAAAACCCTCCAGCTTCACTTTTCAAAACTCTATCAAAACTTAACATGGGAATCTGAAAATTGACACACACATTCACATATGTCAATTAAATATTTCTGCAAATGGGTTTTGCTTGAAAATCAACATGCCTCAAATTCTGACTCTCCAAAGTGGGTCATTCAGACTGGCCCCTCAGGTGCACTTCTGAAAGTGCAGAAGCAAATTTCTCGAAATGGGCATCCCAAATTTGCAAAATTTTGCAGTTCCATCAAGAGGTATACATGGCTAGGATCTACTCATATGCTACCCGACCAACATGGTCAAAGCAGCCATGAGTATCCCTCTACAAGTGTTTGAGGCCCCATAACGCTCATCACACAAGTAGGCTATCATAACATAATCTCTTAATGTGCCTTCACCTATCTATGCACGTGGCATTATGTATCATGGAATCATCACCAGCACTGTGTTGGAACATCAGTGGGGTGTGGCATCATATCTATTGCATCGTGTCGGGACACATGCAGATAAGGTATATATACATAATGCAATACGATACTATCAATATGGGGCTAACCGAGCTTCACCTCTCATATGGATGAGGTTAAATCAATAATGCCAAATCAACGTCCCTACAAATGGCCAGGCATATACTAACAAACCTATTTTGTTGTACTCAAATATGTGGGGATTAGGTTAACACATATGGATCAAGTATCCCAATCCATCATAAGGAAAAGTAGTGGGTACGTTTCCTCGGGATTGGTTGAATCGAGATGCTTTGCGCCGCAATATGCGTACGTTGCACATGCCACCCAAGGAACTTTGTGGCTACTACTATCCCTTTATGGATTGAGGGGCTAGAGAACCAAAAGAAAAAGAATTTATGAAACTAACTTTTGGTTACTCTTATATATAAGTTTTAACCACGCATGGGTTGGTCCTCAATCAAGTAACAAACATGTAAACACACACAATGATATGGTAAATCCTATGCCAAAGTACAACTTTTTCCCCATTGATGGGTACCAAGTATCACCATCACATGGATACACAAAGCAAGTACGAGGTATTCACAACACTCAAACAAGACACAGTTACTGGTTCCTTACATTTACACGGGGGTACATCTACATACATAATTCCATAAGAATATCAAATTCCATAACCCATGGGATACATATCATTACTTTCCATCCATAACCTTTTATCAGTTTTCTTTCATGCTACTCTTTTCCACAGAGTACATCATGCTAAATGGCAAAGCCATGAACACGTGATCACTTAACCACTCCACTAAAAGATTCACAAGGACAACATAATGGACTCAAATATACCCAGAGTACCTAGTGTATGAACCTAGGGCTCGAATACCATGTGTAACGTCCCGCCACGTAACCCTAAAGGATGTTGCAACAATTACGGAAGCGTACAAAAAAAAATTCTTTAAAAGTGCATGTTATTAACAAGAAAGATGCACTACACTTTTGCAACAACCTCTAAGGCACACAAAAAATGTTACATCTAAATCCATAACATATACAATACTCAAATTAAGCATTTAATTAATTACCAAACAAGAATTAAAGTACATGCATTAAAGCATAGAAATTACATCACATAGATAAAATATACATCAAGATTCTAATAATGCATTAACTCAACAATAAGGTTTACATCACTCATTCCCAAAATGAGGTAGATCATATATATGAGTTACAAAATACATGAGACCACCTCAAATAACTAAGGGGTAATAAAAGTACAAGAGTCATTTGTAACAATAAACAATGCATGAAATAAACAAGTTGGAAACCATGAGCTCTCCACTGGAAAACCTCGTCATCATGAACAGAAGAAAGGGGACCCAATGGTGTAGGGTGCACGTTCCTCCCAACCAAGTGTAACCCAAAGGCCCACCCCCTGTGCTAGGAGATAGTAACAAACATCCAAGACCAAACCTACTACCTCTAAACATAGGCTAACATAAAACTATACTTAACAAACACAAGTACAACACTAACTCATAGGGTACAATGCTACCAGAGAAAAATAACTAGTTACACTAGTGAATCATACATATTGCTGACCTAGGAGAAGTGTCACCACAAAGGTGCATGGGTTACCCCAACAGATCTACCTAGATTCCGGCCCCCATCAAGAATCACTCTCCTACTGTCAACACGTGGAACAAATCCACTCCAAACTTAGGAGGAAATAAATAACAAAATCCACTCCATACAAAGGAGGCAAAACATCCCCATTCGTGGAAACCAGGTAACTTACTGAAAACAACAAACGCACTACCCAAGGGAATTAAAAATGGCTGACATTACAATATGAAAACCCCCAAAATCTAAAGATTCTTCTAGAAGACTTACAAATTATTGACTAACACTTTAATTCAATCTTCCCCCAAAACATAACTAGAAGAAATCATATACGAAAGGGTAATCAAAACAAGAAATAGACCTATCATTTGAATTTCCTAAATCCACTTCCATTCAATGAAAACAATAATATAAATTACCCAAATTCAAAAATTAACTAAAAACCCTTTTTAGACAAAGAAGAAGATCAATCTAGCTATTACATCAATTTCCTCAATTACTTTTATATAAAAATAACAATTTCATCTTTTTTTAAAACATATTATTTTACATAACTTCTATATGTGCATCAACTACATGCACCCAATAAATAAAATCATTTAAACATATATATTATACATTTATATGTATATATACATAATTATATATATTTATTTATATAATTATATATATATAATATATTTAAATGTATATATCCAAATTAGGATTCCAATACCAAAAATAAAATAAATAAATAAATATACACATTATATATATATTATCCATATAAATTTATATTTAACACCAACAAATTAAAGAATGTACGGCGGACGAAAAATCAACTATTTTTCAAATTTTTCAAGAATAAAATGGGGGTTGTTTTTTGCCGACCCTCCCCATTGAGGGGTGCAGACAGTGGAAGCTCCACCGTCTGCCTCCCTTAGGGGAAGCGACGATGGAGACTACACTGCCTGCGTCCCTTTAGAGGGAGTGGCGGTGGGGAAACCCCCCAACGCCCCCTTTACCATAATGCCTAATAATAAACTTTCAAGGTTGTGAAATATATAAACATAAAATATTTCACTATACGGCAATCGAACTTAGTTTTCTTCGTACGGATTTTTCTTTGGAGGTATTTCAATAAATAAATTTTCTCAGAAGATTTACTAAGAATACAAATGTACATATATATGTTTGTACATATGTACATACTTAACGTGTATATATATATATAAATCATCCAAATAGTAGTTCAGTTGGGCAAATAATTTTATCAAATGGCTATCTACAAGAAAACACCCAATTTTACAAAAACATCTAGCAAGCCTTCTCATAGAGGAATTCATACAGAAAATTTTCTCCAACCTAAACAGAGAGATTTCTTTCAAATTTGTCCAGACAATAAAACTAAAAGAAAAAAAAAACAATAAAATTCCTATAGTCAAGATAACAAGAAATTTTCCCCGAAGCTTTTATTCTATAGGAAAAAATTTCTACAGACAATTAAATTTCTTCCCAACTTGGATTTTCTTTCCAGATCCCTAATTGTATTCTTCTGGATTCATCTAAATTCACAATAAACCAAATTAACAATTTTGATATAGTTTCCACAAAGAATTTCAAACTATAGAGGAATTTATTTTACAAAGGATTTCATATATGACAAGTACAATTTTGAAAACAAAACTCAAACCTAAAGGTTTGCATAGACAATCTTTTACAGGGAAAATCTAAACTAAAAAGCTTTTCAATATAATCTAAACAAAATTAAAGAATGAACTTGTAGTCCAATGCCTATGAATTTGTAAATTTTGAAGCAGCGCCTCCTCCACAGATCCAAGTAATTTCCCCTGAAGGACAATAGCTTCCTTCAGAACAATTCAATTTTTAGAACACAACAACTTATCCCAAGAGTAAATTTTCTAAAAAATCAAGAACACCAAAACTTCTTTCTACAGTAATTCTTCCAAAAAAAATCTAGAACCCCTGCAAATCCCCAAAGACTTCTTTTTTAGTCTTTTCCCCAACACACAAAATATCCTCTCTACTTCCCTATGAAGAAGCTTCTCACTTCTTCCGCCAAAGCCACAATTTTCTCCTCGAGAATAAATTTCCAACAACCTCATAAATTCTTCTAACACATGTAAAAACTCCAAAAAAATATCTTTAACAACCAATTTGCATAAAATCCTCGAGAAATTTAAAATTAAAAGCATTTAATAATTACAAAATATTTACCATTTCAAATTTAACTTAATTAAACTAATTTAATTATTTAATAAATAATATAATCCTAAGATTAGACTATTTACCAATTAAAATTAATTAATATTCACAACTTCTAACATTAAAATAAGATTAATTTAATAATCAACTTTAAATAGTTAAATCCATTAAATTCTCTTTTGCAAACTTTTCAACATAATCATTCAAAACAAAATTAAATAGCTTTTAACAAGCAAAACTGACTAGACTCGACGACACACTGAGATTAGAGTAAAGGCTTAACACAAGAATCATAGCTACTACCTCCCAATCAACATTACCGTTGGGTGGACATGCTCAAACCTGTGAAGCTAGGTAGATTCAATGTCATGTACCTACAAACCTGTAAACAAGGCATATATAGAACATGTATATATACATCATAATAGAACACATCGTGAAGAGGGAATCGCAAAATCACAGGGCGCTCACAAGGGAGTGACACAATTTTGTCCCCTTCACCAATATAATATCACAAGACTGACGATTCTATCATCAATATTCTAATCATGTGCATATAACAATATTATTTCAAATAATCATTTATGATAATCAAAGGCATGTCAAAATGATAACATCAAAATAGAGAATCATCACATCATAACATATAATCCACATCACTCTAAAGTTGGCAATCAAATTAAAAAAGCTTCATATTCTAAACATAAGAGAAAAATTGAGGGGCGTTACATGAATTGAGGTTCTAGTGTTCATTTTGGTGAAAGAAAACAAAAAAATACTCCATTTTTCTATTTTTTCTAGCAAAATTTGTTGCTCTAGGCCATTGTACAACCTTGTATAGTTTTTTTGGGCTTCTAAATTCATTTTTATTGATTGACATATGAGTTAAATTACTTTGGTTTTTGTTTGATCGAATTCCATAGAGATTTGAGTGTTTTGTGGCCATTTTTCTGTAGGCGGCTAGAACTCATATTTTGAAGCTTTTGAGAGTGTAAAATGGGTCCCTAAGCCATTCCACCTAGTGAAATTGGTTCAAACTTGGTGGAATGGCTCCCTTAGATGTAGGTTTATTTTATTACATGCTTTTTAGGAGCAAGGAAGGTCAATTGAAGGATTTTGAGTGATGCCTTAGGTGAATTTGTATAATTTTTTGCCTAGAAATTGATGGCTAAGAGTGTAGATTGATGAAATAACATTCTTGTAGCATGGGAGAGGATTTAGAAATCTTTTTAAGACATATTTGGATGTGTTTTTGGCAGTGGTAAGGTGAGATAGGTTTTGGAGTATTGATTTTCAATAAACCCCCATGTTTCAAGCATGAAACAAGCCTAAAGCAAGGGTTTTGAGATTTGGTGCATTAGTGATTGTTCCTCATACTAAAGATTCTTGATTTTTTCCATTTGAAGGTTGGTGAAGGTTTTTTATTTTATTTTTAGAGTTGAGAGAGTGATTGAGCGGGTGATGCTTTGTAAAAGTGGCCTATTTAGGCCTTGGAGTAGCGTACTATTCAGGTTTTGGAGATGATGGTCCAAAGTGACCATAGGATATTTTAAGATATGTTGAAATATGTCCAAATGGGTGTCTAAAAAGGTAAAGGGTTTCTGGTTTTGATGTGTTTTCTAAAATTTGTGCACAAATTTCTCTATTGGCTATAGTACAAGGAGATTGTGAAGGTTTGGTGGAATAAGGTGAAGTTGGGGTTTTATGACTTGAAGAGTTGTTGTTTTGGGTTTGAATTGTGAGTAGTTTGAGGTTGCCTCCCTGCTTTGCATCATTCATCCATTTTTTTTAGCTCTTCTTGAGGGACATTATCAACCATTGTTTCAACATCAATCACATTGGTTGTGGGTAGGGTTGTCATGGGAAATGAGGTATCAAATCATTGTCCATGATGGGTTGACTAGTATCAACACTATGAGTGAAAGAGTTGGAAAACTCAAGATCCATGAAATATGTAGTAGTGCAGGATGGCATGAGTCTTGAACTATGGCTCACTACAATATTGGTAATAGGACACCAGGTTGTGAAGCTCATACAAGTTTCACCCTACGTGCACCCAAAATGGAGAATAGGTACTAAACAAATGCAATCAACACCCAAAAGTATGAAGTATAATGAAAGTATGTAAAAAGAGATAACAATTTTCAAATTCTTTATTTTTACTGATTATACTATGCAAAAACTTGAAATTGATGTCTCTTAATGCTAATTTTGATTTTCAAACAATGCACTCAATTTGACCAATTAAACCTAATGCAAACAATGACTAATTTTTTTTATTTCTGAAACTAAAACCCAGATTTAATAGTAGATCAAGATGAAGCAAACAGAGACAAATCACTACCTGGAATTTTAAAAAAGCACTTGTACATGGAATTATTGGCCCTAGGGTGAATGGGTCTTAGCACAATGTATGCAAAAATTTAAATCCGAGTCTAAGGTCTAATACAAGGGTTTCCTATTTTAGACTACAAATTTTGGTTTCAGTGACTGAATTTTCTAGATTTGGATGTCTAAATACAAGTGCAATGAATGAAAAATGATGAACAATATGACACTTTTTGAAATGCAATTTTGACTCAATTTGTGAATGTGAATGATTAAACATACACTAATATGCAAGTACTATGTAAAATCAATGTAATATGCATGCAAATTTTTGAATTTTCTAGATTTTAAAGGATGCAAAATGCAAGCCTAAAACCCTAAATGAGATGTAAACTAATGCAAACTAATTCAATGCAATACAAACTAATGCAAAACTTAGATCTAGGGTTTTAATGGACTCCAATTTTAGAATTTTAGATGTACAACATTAGGTTCACCAAAATGAAATAGAGGAAACATGTGGGTGACAGTTTTGAATGGGGGATACACCTACACTTTCCCTATTTCATTAGGAAAAATAGATCCCCTGGGGCAAGATTGAGTTCCAACCCTTAGGTGAGTCAATCTTAATGGAGATCTTATTTTCCTTATGACTGAGGAAGAGATAAATCGGCCTGAATGCACTTTTAGGAGAAAAACTAAAAACTGTAAATAAACCCAATCATGCAATGTAACATTTGAAACATCAATTTAAAACCTTAATCTAATAGAATCTAGAAAATTCCAATAGATCTGAGAAGGTTATGCATTTATGCACCTATCACCAAAAGCCTATGTTGAGTGTCCTCCTGGGACAGGTTCACCCTAGGGTGAATGGGTCTTGCTTTAGGGGTTCAAAATCTGCTTTCACAGTCCTTTGCTCCTAGATTTGCACTCTCAATTCCTCGAGGTTTCACAATCAAAAATTCAAAATTAAATTCTGAAAGGGAGTTTTCGTGGCTTGACGATAATGTTGACAACTTTGACAATTTTGCACTTTTGATGAATCTTCAATCCTTCTTCAACCTAAGATTTGCAACACACGGAAGTGGGAAAAATTGTTTGTTTTTGGTGAATGGGGGTTTGCCTTGGTCAAACCCCATTTTAGCAATTAAACCTTGAAATAAAATAATGAAACATGAAAGGAATGATGAATGAACACTTTCTATGTTGCAACTCACCAAACCCTTGAATGAAACCCTTGAAGGATTGAAACTTAACACATCTCTCCAAGGTCTTGATCTTGCATGAAATGGCTTGATTGGATGTTGATCTTTGATGCTTGAATCTTGACTTGAATGTTTGAAACCTACATCACAATGTTAGCTCCAAAAACATGAATAGATGCAAATAACTTTGACACGATGCTTGAGATCTTGAATGCTACATCAAATGACTGAGAAATTTTCTCTTGAACACCTTTGGCAATAATCTTAGCTCTTATGAAATTTGAATTGAAGCTCTCTTGAAAATCTAGGTTCCTTAGGATTTGAATTTGATAAAAAGACCTTGTATTTATAGGCAATTTTCTAATTTTTCAAAAATTAAACATTACAAGCTGGCATTTGAAATTTGAATTTGGATCATAAAAAGGCCGCCAAAAACATATTAAAATTTTGAATTTAACAACTAAGGGGACACATTCGCCCTTGGGCGAATGGGTCTTGACCTAAATTGCCAGAACCTATTCATTTCAAGGTGTTAAAAATGATAATTTCATTAATTAAATATTGGTTCCTCTTTTAGAATTTGCAATTAATTAGGCTTGTAAATGTATAATTGGGCCAATTAGAGACTTAATTAAGGGACCCAAACATAGTGTGAAAATGTAAAGGAGTACATTTTCTGACACTATAATATATAATTATCAAGGTGGTTGAGTGTCTTGTTGACACTAGAAGTGGTGGTCATTGAGCCTTGAATACTTGTTTGTATCTATCTATACAATGGTGTTTTTTTGAAAAAAGAGTCACTTAATTCCTAATTGATATGCATGTCTATGATTGGTATATTGTTGGACCAATGTGGAAGAATTTATTAAGTGTCAAATAGTCCAAAAAATACTTTGGTTCCTCTTCATAATGATTTGGGTTTCAAATTTTGAATTGCAATCATTGAGTAATGGGCTCCATTCCTTAAGCCCATCATATTAGATATGTCATGGCATATTGGATGATGCCCACTACTCAAAGGAAAAGGTGTGTTACTTTTTTAATCTAAAGCCTTGAGAACATGCCACATGATATTTGTTAAGAAAAATTATGGATAAAACACAAAAGGTTGGAGGGTGGGCCTTACTATTAACATTATGCTTTGATGCTAAAAGAAATATGATAGGCCCACCATATTACCCATGGACAATAACAAGGACTAGCCTTAGAATCTCTACTATCAAACCTTTGAAGAAACTTTGCTATCAAATCTCATGTCTGATGTGTCAAATCTCATGTCCTCATACAACATTAGATGGAGAGTGCTGTGGTATGATTACAGCACACAAGTTGCTTGAACCTTCAAAAGCTATAAAGACAACTTTGAAAAATTGCTAAGATAGATAAAAATGGATGGAGAGTGATGTGTCAAATCTCATGTCCTCATACACCATTAGATGGAGAGTGATGTGGTATGACTAGACCACACATGTTGCTTGAACCTTCAAAAACTATCAAAGCAAAATTGCAAAAGGTAGATAGAAATTCACCTAAACCAAAACCCATGCTAACCAAAACATGAAGAGACAAAAGACAAACATTCTTATCACTCTAACTCTAACAAAAAAAAATCAGTACAATAAACAACAAACCCATTAAGTCCACCACATATCATTGTCAAATTCTAAGAAAAAATCTTGTGCATATGCATACATAGTACGTAGTCTGGTTCGTGTATCCCCCCTCAAAAGTTAATGTCGCCATGTACCTCTCAAGGATAACTCTGTCATAACGAACAAATAACCTGGAATAATGGTGTTTTGCCATAAATATAAATGAAAACTGTGCTTTTAGGCACAATGAATGTCAGGTCTGATTAAACCATCCGACACATCTATCAACCTGACAAATCACACTAAATACCATATCTAATCTGATCTTCTATCCGAGATAGGGTGTATAGTAATCACAAAACACTGGTAACTTATGCACAGACAAACCACTGTACTTTACCTGTAACCACAATACTTATATCTATTTCTGGGGTTTCAAAAATAATCAACTTCTTCAATTTGTACATGTATTTATGATGGCTCAGACCTGTGCAATTACTATCTGTTCCCTTTAATATTTTATCAGTATGTACAGAGTTTAAAGGATAAGTTCTCTTGTATGTTGTGCTCCATATAACTGACTTCTTTTATTATGGTGCAATCTCTGTAAACTCTCCTACTTTTAACTTTCAGTCAGGACTGCAGATGATGTTCACTTGATATTATGCAGGTAATATTTTATCAAGTATGTACAGAGTTGAAAGGATAAGTGTTCTTAGTTTAATGAAACTAAGTGGTAACTGTTACTGATGTTGGTGTGCTAACATCTTACATCACTGAGTTGTGGTTATAAGATTCTCATGTCTTATACAATATGCAAGATGCTTCTGCACCACACAACAATTTCATAAAATAATTCAGAAAGGAAATTCATGCACTTTTAAGATAATAAATAAGGGAAAACCATGTGCTCATATACTGTACAAATGGGTGGCACTCGTCATATATTTCAGTCCCAACCAGTAAGCTTTCACATCTCTCAGCACGCCATTCTTTTTATTTAACACAAAATTTTGTCTCTCTCACAACAGATGATGCATTTTTTTATCTGATACATTTGGTGGGGCTAACATAGGGATGAGGTTCATCTGAGAATAGACTTTTGCAAGCAACTATAGTTTAGAACTCCTGCTTAAGTAGTTTTGGATCATAACCACTACCCTTTACCTACCCAATATATAAAATGTAGAAAATAGTGTGGGGATAATTCTTCTAACATAGTTTTTCTTTGATGTAAAAAGTCATGTAGAAAATAGTGTGGAGATAAATCTGGTAATATATGTTTTTTTAATGTAAAAATTCAACTTTGGTGTGTTATATATTAACTCGTTATTGCAAACTGTGTGAACTATAGTAAAATTTTGGAACTTTACATTAGTCTTTATGATAGAAAATTGATTGGATCTTGATCATTGAATTAAACGTTGATTATGTTGATTTCAATTGTGCATTACGATCTTAATGGTCAAACATTGAATACCTACACATCAACTTGTTGATTTTGTTTGAAATATGTAACCTAGAGTCCAAGAAATCAAATTTTGGCATGTCCTTCATTCTTTCTTAAGAGCTCTTGGATTCAAAGATATCCAATCCTACACAATCATCAAACTTCATTTGTTTGTGTAAAGTATAGCAAAAATTTGGATTTTTACATTAGTTTTATGATAGAAAATTAATCGGATCGTGAACATTGAACTCGTTGTTGATTATATTTATTTCAATTGTGTATTACAATCTTAATGGTCAAACATTGAATAGGTCTACACATCAATTTGTTGATATTGTTGGAAATATGTACTCTAGAGTCCAAGAAATAAAATTTTGACATATCCTTTATTCTTTCTTAAGAGCTCTTGGATTCAAAGATATCCAATCCTACAATAATTATCAAACTTCCTTTATTTTTGTAAGTTCAGTTTTTGACATCAAAATTTGAGTCAATTTTTTACGTAAAGAATTTTTGGCGGAAATAAATTATTGGTAGGTGGAAACTAAAAAGGGAAGAAAACAAAAAGGAAGAATAAGTAGTTTGTGATACTATAATAGATTAGAGTTGAAAAGCAATAACAATTACAATTACAAAACAATAGAATAATAGCTCTAAAAGTCATACACAAACTAGCAACAACTCCAAAAAGGTGAAACACCCAATAGCTCTAATGAAAGTAAATACGCTGAAAGTTATAGAGAGAGAATACACAACAATTGCTCCAAAGAGAGCATGCATAATAGCAAGCAAAATTGTTTGTAGACATTTTATAATTTATTTGAAAACATATTGTACAAGTTATCTTTGATATAAATATATAATATGTTCTCTAAGTTTAAAAGTTGTCTCCTATAGTTTCCATAGTCTTATTTTTTCTAACATTTGACATCAAAATAGTAGTTTTTGTAAAAAAAATTCCAATAAAGTGAAACCAAAGGCAAGCTTCTAAATTATATTGGGTATTAGAGATCGAGGAATTAGAGATTTTTTCTTAATTTTCTAACATGGATAGAACACACATTAAAAGTTAACGATAGTCACCCATAGTTTATAGGAGAAAATATGATATCTGGTCATTTAATAAAATGACAACTATTTTATTGGCTAATGATTTAATGAGAATTAGTTGTGAATGGATTCATAGATGTAGGAGACCTAGCAACATATGTAGCCTTCACAAGTGCCTAAAGGACCCAACCAAAGGATAATACGAGGAAGGATGCAAAATTCCTAAACATTATTGAAGCAACAATAGTAGAAGCTATCTTCCATACAATAGCAATAACTAACTACTCAAAGGAAGCATGGGAGATTCTTCAAAATTTCTACAAATGGATTTATAAAATAAGGTTAGTCAAATTGCAAATGTAAAGGAGAGAGCTTCAAACCCTTCAAATGTAGGGTGTTTAGTCCATTTTGGACTTCCAAACAAGAGTTTGTGTTCTAAAAGATTAGCTAAAACTTAATAATAAAGATATTAAATATCAAAAGATTGTTGAAAAAACCCATAGGAGTCTTCCCATAATATTTGACCCCATAGTCATGGTAATAAAAGAGGCTAAATATTTATCACAAATGATAGTGGGTGAGTTGATAGATTCACTTCAAACCTACAAGAAAAACCTAATAGGTTTGTCTCTTCTCCTTTAGAGTAAGCATTCAAAGCTCAACTAAAGAAGAGAGGAAAGGGGAGAGGAAGAACTATCTTTTGAAGAAAATTCAAAGGTGGTTGGAGTAGTAACTTTAAAATATGTAGTTTTAGAAGAGAAAACAATTAAGAGGGAGCAAGCAACTCACACCCAAATGAGACAAATAAGAAAATAGCAATAGATCAAATTAGAGTTATGATAAAAAGTAATTTTTAATGTTAGTATTCTCACAAGTATAGTTAGTTTAAAAGTGAATGTAGAAAAGGAAGTGTGATAGTCAAAAGAAAGTATACAAGTGGCTAATGAGGAGGGTGAACTTGAGAAGTCAAAAATGCTTTATCATATAGAACATTATTGAGAATAGTAGCACTAAATTTTGGTGCCCAGATAATCGTAATGTAGAAAATGTGACTTTGCACAAGGAAACTTGTGTTCCCTTGAGAGCCAATTTCACTACATACACTCAGTTATCTCCAACTAGTCCAACTAGTGAAAATATCTAATTACAAATAAATAAAATAGTTTCCAACTATGAAAATGGGTAAAATAAAGGACAAAGAGTCTCTAGCTCAAATCTAAGCATCTCTATTGAGGATAGCAGTGTGGTGCACATACATTTGTGTAGAGCATATTGTAGTCTCATATAGACCACAAACAAAGAGACATACAAAGAATGTGAAAACTCAAATCTCTAGCTAACCCACAAACCCTATACGCGAGAAATGTGACAATAGAAGTAAATAAATGAATCAAATACCAAGGTTTTAATGAGTAAATGATAAGAATAAAATAAATAAACACAACAAACCTGTGTGCATTTGGATACCTCCAATAAACCTGCACACACATAGAAGAGGAAGAATATTTGTGGTTGTTTGGGGACTTGCCTCAGTCAAGTCCTTTCTTTCATGTTTCCACCTCCACAACAGCCAGATAGACAAATATATCAAAAGATAAATAGAAAATATGATATATACATAGATAAGGGATGTGATAAATCCTAAGATTCTTAAAGGAACAAGAAAAATATATATTAACTTGCAAGGCTTGAGGAAGCCAAAGAGAGAGAGAAAGAAGGAGAATTGTCAAAGCCAAGAGAGTTGTAAAGATTGTTATGAGAGTTTTGAGACTATTGTATTAAGTTGTAGAGAAAGAGAGCTAATCAGAGAGAGTTGTAGAGTGAAAAAGATCCCTCTAAAAGTGAAAAGAGGAGGGAAAGAAAGGTCTATTGAGTCTTATAAACCATCCTGAGTCATTTCCACTGACCTAGGTAGGTGACCAGTGGCAAAACAGTCAAAAATAACCTTAGAATATTAAAATGTTGTTGGATTCTATCGAAGATCATGGAAATTTGTGTGGATCATGGACATTCATGCAAAAAGTGGAATTTTGTGTGGATTGTTAGTGTCTAGATAAATCATGCTAAAAAAGGAGGGAGATGAGAAAAACACATGGTTAATGCAAAACTAAAACACAAAGGTAGCTACTGACAAGGACCTCGAGCATCTTGAGAGGGAAAAATTTTGAGGCAAGGGCTAAGATGAGCCTACACAAATACTAAGGTTGTGGACACTAAAGTGGATACAAAAGTGTAGGTGAAATTGCAAGGGTATGCAATTTTTGACTCTACATTTTGCCCCACTTTAGCGGGCTTATGAATCTACATGAATATGTACGCTAAATTAAAGCTACTAAAAATGAATAACATCATGATGTCTAAAGGATACCATAGAGGGAGCAGATAACTCTTTAAATCAAGGAAGCATGCCCCTAGGGTGAAGACCTACAAAACAAACATATTAGATAGGAAAGATATACATAGGACAACAAGGTTAGAAGATAAAAAGCTGCCAAATCATGGGGTTAAAACATTATGAACATATAGATGTTTGTGTTAGCAAAGTGAAAGAGACCTCGATGTAGGAGGTTGTCTTAGTACTATGTTTCATCCCTAAAATAACAAGAATGTTACATAGAAGAATGTGAGGATTGATTGCTTCAAAGAAGGAACACATCCAAAAGATAGGGAAGCAACCAATGTCGATGAGACCACATCACTCAGGCACTAGCTTACTACATCGCTAGGGGTGATGCAAATGATAATGATTAAAAAGATGGATCATAGGCTAGCAAGTTGTGTTATGCTAGGTGATCACAGACTAGTAGAGCCAAACCCACTATGGGGGAAAGCTACTACCTGATCAAGTGGTAGAACCAACCCCACTATGGAGAAAATCCACTACCAACATGTGATAGAAACCAACCTCATTATGGAGGAAAACCCCTATCAACAAAGAGACAATTTCCACAACCATTAAAAAATAGACAATCACCATAGCGAGTGAAAAATAGATAAGGTGCATGTAAGGATGCACAAGCAAGTAGAGTATATATGCTCCCCATTATAAAATTAACATATTTTCTATGCTAATATTTTAAGGGAAAGGAAAGGGGAAAAAAGAAGAGAGGAAATCCTCAAGAGGGACACATACCTCCAAAACAATTTATCCTTGCCCCTAATGCACAAATGAGGATAACCATGCTAAATACTATTGTGTTGCTACCATGGATAAATTATAGGTGCATACAATATTTTACCACCATGGATGGAAGGTGGTGAAATAATAGAAGGGATTTTTAAGAACCTTATGATAAGATGCTTATTAGATAAACTGAATGGGATAGAGGTAAACCCTGTTATCACTTGTTATGCGAAGAAGAGATAGGTGTATCAATAAATGAAGAATTGATGTCACCAAAGTCAAGAAATTTTTTATTTTATCCTTCAAGGCCTTACATTCACCAATGGAATGGCCAAACGCCTGATAGTATGTATAAAAATAATGTTTTTATTTACCTTGTGTGTGAAACTTCTTATGTGTAGGAGGAAGAGTAATCAAGTGGGCTTTGAGAAGCCTCAACAAAATATTCTCTTGTTTAGATGAAGGATGAGGAGCAGGAAGCAACCCTTTATCTTGTGAAGAAAAGTTTGAATGCTCACAAGAAGAAGATTTAAGGATAGTAGACAATGGAGGAGGGGATGGAAATAAAGGAGAAGGCTTGTAACCTAAACCCATTGTAAAATAGTGCATTTTTGGTTCCAAAGGGACCTTAACTCCTTGTTTCATGTGCCCAAGACCATTTCTTTTGTATCCATGCTTAGAAAGGATATTGAATCCTACACATGAACATGATTTCAATTCCTCAAAAGGGGGAGGATCGATATTAACAACATAGTAAATAGGGTTCACATTACCTTGCAATACAAAAGAATAATCATCTTCAATAGTGGGAATGAATGATATTTTTGGGCTGTCTAAGTGAGCAGGATTGACTATATATTCTCCACTGGAGGATTCTATAAAGTCTAAAGAACCCCAATCATCACCAAGACGAGCATTTTCTTGATAAGAAATTAAGTTAGCACCATCATCAAGATTGGGATCTAACTTGAAGTCTGATCTGCTTCAGCCTCTTGATAATAGTGAAGGGATTCAGGATTAGTCTTTATTGTAGCTACTTGATTATTATGAATGAATTTTATAGATTTATGTAAGGTAGATGGGACCGCACCCATAACGTGAATCTATGATCTATCAAGAAGAAGATTATATTGTAAAGCACCTGGCATTACATACAACAAGATGGGTAAAATAACATGTCTAAGATGCAAAGGTAGTATTATTGTACCTAGATCTTGTCGACCAGCATTATCAAATCCATGAATAGATAGAGAAAAAGTTGCAAGAGAGATTGGATCAATTTTATTTTAGGTAAAATATCAACACTACAAATGTAGAGCATCAAACTAATATCAACGAGAATACATATTTAATGCCAATATTATTTATGAACAAAACTATTATCAATAGATCAACTTTATTTTATACTTCAAGAGACAAAATTTCATGCTAATGGAGTGTAATAACTAAAGTATCAAAGTATAAACAATCCAATAAAGCATTCACATCACTCGGTCTAGTAGAAGATGTCACAATTATCTTATGTAGAGCTTCCTCAAGCATAAGATGATAAAGGGAAGAAGTTTGAAGAAGATCCTAGAAAGAGATCTTGGTAGGAGTAACATGAAGTTTCTCAACAAGATCATAATCTACTAGGGATTGAGAAAAATGTTTAGGAGCATATGGAAAAAAATGTTGAGAAGGTGGAAGAGATGTTGGAATGTTAATGCTTTGTTTATTTCTACTAGTGTGATAAGTGTGGGCTACTATTTGACAATTAGTAATCACACACTTCTTAGAATTTAGAGATAGAGCACAGCCAAAGAAAATATGTGTAGGGTGAATTGTAGAAGGGTCACCACTAACACACACTAATTTATTCGGTTGTGGTTGTGAATTTTCTCCAATAATGTTCATTATTAGTCTCTTAGGCCTTTCAAGGGCAGCATAGATAACAATTACTTTAATTGATTCATTATGACTCATAGAGGAATTATTTGAAGAAATATGCTCAACATTGATCTATGGATTGAATTGGTATGCCAATGGGCTACCTCTACTTGGAATCTCAATGACAATGTCACTATAAATGTTATGCCAAGAGGTATCTTCCTCTTCTCCTTCATTGTTTATGAAGATATTCTTAAGGTTTTAACTGGTGGCCCTTGGGCCTTTGAATCTAGGTTTAAGAACTGCATTTCCCTCTATAAATGGAAATCTAGATTTGATCCTTTGGCTAACTTGGGTGCCTTGGATCCAACTTGGTTTTTGTTGTAGAGGTTACCCCTCGAGTTCTGGGAGACAGGTATCTTGAAAGGAATAGCTAACTCTTTTGGTAGTCTTTTGGTCATTGATAAGATCACTCGAGAGAATTCTAGACTAGTCTATGCTTGTATTTGTGTAAATGTGGCTATTAATATGGTCTTGCCAACTTCTATCCTCCTTAAGTAAAAATTTGGCAACTAGACCCAACCTCTGGAATATCAAAATGCCCGCCATTTCTGCCAACTGTGTAAAAATTTTGGTCACCTCATTGACTCATATGAGAAAAAAATTATCAAGGGACCCTATATCACTGAGAATTCTCTCTCTGAGAAGTTACCTAAGCCCCCTTGTGGCTACTTGTTTTGCTCAACCATCTCAAAATTATGTTGCACCTTTGGTTATTATCCTCCAAGGGAAGGAAACCTAGGTCTCTAGATTGGAGGTTGTTATGTCTAAACCTCTTGTTGTTTCTAATGAAATGGTTAGCTTGAACCTCAATGTTACTGCCCCTAGAACCAGTTTCTCAACCACATGATTCTCAAAAAATGAGATGTTGGATACATGGAATGATGTGAATACGGACATTAGGGATGAATCTAAGGAGGTCTCCCTTATGGTGGATAATTTTCAGTCATTCCTAGGAAAGGCTCTAGAATCTGAAGTGGGTGTTTATTTGGAAGAAGGGGAGCTTGTGCATTCTAACACCAATCTTTCCTTAGAGGAAATGTCTCTTTTATCCCAAAAGGAGGCAGGTAACTTGAATGAATCTCTAGCCTTGTTGGGATTTCCTCCTCAGCCTAGTGATAAAGAAGATGAGGATGATTGGTCACAAGCCCAAATTAAATCAAAAAATAAAATGAAGGTGGATGTTGCAGGAGGAAATAAGGTTGGTAGACAATCCCAAAAGGATTCCAGAACCAAAGACACCTTTAGGGATTTGGTTGTTGGGAAACAAAGAACCTTGGATTCAATCATAGGATCGAAGTCCAAAAAGAAGTAGCCTTGGTTGTTCCTCTTTGGGGTTTTGGTTTTGCTGTCCCATGTTTTATCTTTATGAAGTATCTCTCCTGGAATATAAGGGGCCTAAATAATTTTGGTTAAAACATGTATCCTAGACAATAAAGTGGATGTTCTTCTCCTCCAAGAAACCAAGATGAAGAAGGAGACCTTTGATAAGGCAATTTTGAGTATTTGGCCTGGTGTAAATTATTTTGTTAGTGAGGCTGAAGGGGCTTTTGGAGGTATTTCTACTCTTTGGAATCCCTCTAAATTAAAAGGGACTCTATGCTTTGCTAGTAGGAATAGTCTGATGGTTTCCCTGGAAGATCTAGCTTCCCAGGAGAAATGGAATTTAATAAATATCTATATTCCCAACTTGGGCAGGGGCAAGTTGTTGCTTTGGGAGCATTTAAATGATGCTATTAAAAACAAAAAATGTGATCATTGGATGTTGGGATGGGATTTTAATTTCCCCCTTCTACCTTCAAAAAATTTAGGGGGGTTGGATGACTATTCTGATAGCATGATGGATTTGGCTAAATTCCTAAACTCAGTTGGTCTTATTGATATCCCTATTCAAGGCTCTAATTTCACTTGGTCTAATAGAAGGAATGGAAACCATCTTATCCAAGTCAAGTTAGATGGGTTTTTGATCTCTACCAATTGGAATATCTCCCAATACCTCTCTCTTTCTTCTCTCACAAGGTCTGGCTCTAGTCATAATTCTCTTATGCTTAAAAGAAATGTTGATCACAACAAGAGACCTTTCCCTTTCATATTTGAAATAATGTGGAGCCTTCACCCAAATTTTTTTGCTCTTGTTAAAATTTGGTGGGAGGAACCTATGAGTGGCACCCCTATGTTTTTCTTGGTGAAGAAGCTTAGTAGAATCAAACAAAGAGTGAAAGGGTGGAATAATATAACCTTTGGTAATATCTTTGATAATTTTAGGATAATATGGAGGTTGGTCTTCTAGATGATGAGACATGTCCTAAGGAAAGAGACCTCAAATCTCAATGGTTTAAGATAAACAAAAAGGAGGAAATCTTTTGGAAACAAAAATCTTGTGTTCAATGGCTAACTGAAGGGGATCATAATACCAAATTATTCGATCAATCTACCTTGAAACATAGAATCAGGAACATGATTAGATTTCTTATGAAAGAGGATGGTACCATGGTCTTCACTAAAAAATAAATTTCTACGGAAGTTGTTAACTTCTTCTCCTCTCACCATAATGCCACGGGCAATGCAAATTAGGTACATGATTGACTTTCTTGAGGTGATCCCTAAAGTTATTTCTAATCTTCACTTAAAGAATATGACTAATGTTGTTTATATGGAATAAGTTAAAAATGTCGTGTTCTCTTTTGGTGCTTTTAAAGCCCTTGGCCCGAATGGGTTTCCTCTTTCTTTTTTCAGACCTATTGAGATATTGTTAGAAATGACCTCTTTAATGTTGCTAAAGATTTCTTCAGGTCGAGCAGGCTCCTAAACCAGTTGAATGCCACCTTTATTTCCCTTATTCCTAAAAATGTTGATGCCTCTTCAATTAAGGATTATATACATATTAGCCTATGCAATACTATCTATAAAATCTTCTCTAAAATTATTGTGCTTAGACTCAAACCGGGGTTAGGAAAATCAATTGCCCCAAACCAGAAATTTTTTGTCCAAGGTAGAAACTTTCTAGACGTTGTCATCTCTACACATGAAATTCTACACTCAATGGACCATAGTAAAAATCTTGGGATGGCCTTCAAAATTGATATATATAAGGCCTATGATAGAGTATCTTGGTTGTTTCTCTTTATTGTTCTTAGGAATTTTGGGATAGAAGGAAGATTCCTTAAGTTGATCTTTTCCTGTGTAACTTCCCCTATGTGTTATTTTTTGGTTAATGGTGTACCCCAAGGCTATTTATCTTGTGGTAGAGGCCTTAGGTAGGGTGACCCCCTTTCACCCTATCTTTTCATAATAGTTGTAGAGGTTCTTGGTAGGAATATTCAAAATTTGGTGGACTCTAAAGCCTTAAAAGGTGTTAAAGTTGTTCGTCTCTTTCACCTGACTCCCACCAACAATTTTTTAATGAAACTCTCTTATTTTGGGAAGCCTCGGTGCAAGAAGTTGGGCTTTGTAAACAAGTTCTAAATGGCTATGTTGTTTCAGGCTGATTTATCAACTATGAAAAAATCAAGATATACTTCTTTAATACTGACCAAATAGTGAAGGAAAGAGTGGTGAAGATTTTGGGATGTCAGGAAGCTCTCCTACCTGCTGCCTACCTTGGGTTACCTCTAATTTCTAGAAAGTTGGAAAATAATTATTGGAAATAGTTGATTGAGAGAGTGCAAAAAAAGTTGGTTGGATGGAAGGGGAAACTTCTTAGTTTAGTCGGGAAGATCCAACTGCTAAAAGCCTCCTTACAGAGTATTCCTATTTACTACTTGTCTCTCTTCTAAATTCTTTTCTTTATAGGGGAAAAATATAACAGATTCGGAGAAGATTCATGTGGTCAGGAACCGAAGAAAAAAATAGATTGTCTCTAGTTAGTTGGGAGAAAGTTTGCACTCATAAAAGTGTTGGTGGATTGGGGATAAAGAGAATCAAATTGCTTAATAAATCCCTAATTGTTTTATCTCTATGATTGACCTGCCTAGTGGTTATGTCTTATGGAATCATCTTGTTAAAATAAAAATTGTGTTGAATTTGGGGGTTAGAAAGAGAATTGGAAATGGTAAAAATGTCAATTTCTGGAAGGACCCTTGGATTGAGACTTCTACTTTGTCTTCAACTGATGGATTGAATCCCCTCAAACAAAGCTTAACCAAGAAATGTGGCAAAAAGGTGTCAGACTATGTAAATTGGGAGTTGGATGAACCAAAATGGAAGGAGTTCAATATGCTATTAAGGAGGGATAATTTAAGAGGCCAGAGACGGATTAATTGGGATTTGACCCTACTAAGGCTTCACAATCTAATAGGGGAGGCGAAGTGGTTTTCTAATGAAAGGGAAGATGAATGGGTATGGAAAGGGAGCTCTTTAGGTTGTTTCTCTATAAAACTTGCCTATGAGGAAATGGTAAAGCCCTTGTTAGACAACAAATATCACCACTGGGAAAATGTGTGGCTAAAGAACATGGTTCCTAAAATTAACTATTTTTGGTGGGTTGCCTCACATGGAAAAACTCTTACTATTGACAACTTGGTTAGAAGAGGGTTCCATTTGGTTAACAGATGCTTCCTTTGCAAGTAGGATGAAGAGTCTATAATGAACATCTTTCACTGGCAATTCTCTAGAGAGGTTTGGTCCTTCTTCCTTCTGTTGTTGCTCACCGATTGGGTGTTTCCTCACACTATGAAGTCTTTTATAGAAAGCTAGTCAAATTCCACATTTTCCCATAAAATTATTGTTAACCTTTGGAACCAAGTTCTCCCCTTTGTTACCTGGGGAATATGCAAGGAAAGGAATAACGGGATCTTCAGGGAAGTTGAGAGAAGCAACAATGAGGTTTGTATGACAATAAAAGCACAAATTAAGGAAAATATGGAGGTTTGAAGATACAATTTCTCCAAAGTTTGGCCGAATTACAAAGAGATGAGAATAAAGAAGATTTGAGGTATAAAGAAGGATCTTACTAACCTAAATTGGACAGTGTGGGCTCCTCCTCAGAGAGAGTGGATTAAGTGTAATTTTGATGGGTGCTCTAAAGGCAACCCGGGTATGGCTAGGGTAGGGGGATTGCTCAGAAACCACAAAGGGGATTGCATAGTGAGATACAGTGTTAACTTGGGTGTTTGTTCAAATAAAAAATTTGAGGCTATGGCTATTTTAGGGGACTTAAAGACTATTAAGGAGTATGGATTTAAAAATGTAATTCTGGAAGGGGATTTTAAGCTTATAGTGGATATATTGAATGGAGTGGATACGCTCCCCTGGGAGTTAAAAAATATCATTGATAAGTGTTTATCCCTTAAGATTTATTTTACTAACTGCAAGGTGGAACAAGTGTATAGAGAAAAGAATAATTTTGTTGATTGTGTTTCCAACGAGGCATTGAAGTGTATGGGGTGGACCCGTTGGGTTAATAATAATCCTCCGAGGTCTTTGAGGGATATGACTCTAAAAGAAAATTTTGAAAATGATTACAACTTACAAATTTGAGGGTTGGAAGTGGCGAAGGAAGAATGGGAGATCTTGTGATTTTAAGGGAATATAGATTAATAATGAGTTATGTATTACAATGTCAAGCTTGTTGATCTTCTTTGGAGGAAAAAATAATCATTATCTCCCTCCTGAGGCAATCAAGGCTCACATGGGTATTTTCAAGTTGTGGATGGAAGTCAAATCCATATGTGTTGATATGCCTAATGCTAGCTCCTCCCATAATTGTGAAGATTTGCAAGGTAAGAATATTAATGAGACTTTAATTATTTGCAAAAATAATTATGAGATCGTGGCTTCAAGAATTGTCTTTGGCCTCCCCTAAAAGAAAGTTCTCAATTCCTAATTCATTATTGGCTTATTTTAAAACTTTGAGTAAAATAGTTTTTTATGAGTTTGGTAGAGAACCGAAGAGGTGGATGGTTATGAGGAATAGCTAGAAGCATTCAAAAAACTTGTAGAGTGTTAAGATGGGTGGGTCGAGGAAGCACATAGAGCCTCCTAATTGCCAGGCGCTCAAACAAAATACAGACTTGTGGAGATTTTTTTTAAATGCGGGCATGGTTCCTTTCTTTGAGCCTATGAAGGACTACAATGAGAGCCTTACTGCAAAATTCACAAACTCATGGAGGAAAGGAAATGTTTCTATTGGTGCTGCCAAGTTTGAAGTGACGGTGAGGTTTATCGCAAAAGCTACATGATTGCAAAATCAAGGTATAAAGGTGTCAAAGAAGAGTGGAGCCGACTACCAGATGTTTGTGGACAAGTTTCTACATTATGGGGAGAACCTTAAACACTTCCAAAATGGGTGTGTGAGGTTACAGCTTCCGCCTCACTATGCCCTAGTGAGTTTTTTTGTTATGAGGTATTTTATGCTAGAAGGAAGATACATGTTTATACATGCGTATCATTTCTCATTGCTAAATCATATTAGGTGTGGTGAAAGAATTAATTTTCCCTTCTACTTATTGTATTCCTTATAAATTAACATAGAGAAAGGTGTTAGCCCTCCCCTACATCAAGGTTTGATGCTTTCTCTGTACAAGCATGCTCTTGCACTAAAACCTCATGGAAACCCTCTTCTTTCTAGAAACAATAATAAAAATGGAAATGATGGTGATAATGATGAACCCCCCCATATGAAAACCCTACTAAGGAACATATTCCTTGTCCACCTCCCATCACTACTACTAGAAGGGTGTTAACCCCAGCTAAAAACCCTTCCTTTGTTGCAATACGTGTGAATCTGTCAACCCCTGTGGATCAAAAATTGCTATTAAAAGTTCCATTGAGTCTGAGCTAGTGAAAGCTACTCCAGAGAAGAGAAAACATTGTCCTATTCTCATGGATTTACCCAATTCTAAGAATATTAAAAAGGACCAGAACTCTCAAAATGAAGTTATTACAATCAGTGAAGATAAAATGGGCATGAAAAATGAGGATTTGAAAGAAATGAAGTAGGGTCAAGGTATTGGTGGTAGTGTTGGTCGTAGGTTTGAACGCTTGGAAAAGGTTGCTTCCAAGGTCATAGGTTTGCACGCCTGGAAAATTCTACTTCCAAGGATAGGAAAGGAAAATAAAATATCTTTGTGAATGATGAGGAAGATTTGGAAATTGAAGAATTTGAAGCCCAAGTGGATGAAGATATTGATGGGATGGAGTTTGAGGATTCTTCTTATGAAATGGGTGAACAAGATTCAGAAGATGAAAATGAAGATGATGAAGAGGAGAAAACCAATATCGAGGAGGACCAAAAGAATAATACTCTGAATGTTGAGGATACTAGGAACACTGGCAATGATAATATTGTTGATGATTCTAGCATGGATTATATGAAAACAAGACTAACTTATTTACAAGTATAGATGGATGACATGGATAAATCCTTGGTCATGTTGATGAAGGTGACTAATATGCTAATGTGAAGAGTGATGATTGGTGTAATTTCTAAACAATCAAAAATTACCAGGAGGTTGAAAAAGATGGGGAAGTCTGATGATTTGAAGGTGTTGGACAAATCAGTGGGACCTGATTGGAGGGATTATATCTCCCTAATTGGTTAATGTTAAGACCTATTTTGATGCTAATTAATGATTTCTCTCCTTTTTTTATCATTTTTTTTCCTGATTTCGAACTACTATTTCATAATAGCTTTGTTATGGTTTAGGAGTTGTTGGTACTTGGTGGATTTGATTAATGGTCTGCATAGCTTTAAGTACTCTAGCAGTAACTTTATGCTTTTGATTAATTATGGTTGTTATATTGTTATGGTTATGATATATGACATGCATGCCACCCTAGATGTTGTTTTTTGATGTTGGCCAGTGGTGTTGTTTCCCACCCTATTTTTCCTTTTTGTTGACGTGGTTGTAACCATGGGATCAAGGCCCTTTCCCTACTTATCTAATCAAAAATAATAATCTATGGGGGATCATATGTGGGATGAGATTCCTCATTCACTAATGCATCATCTCTAAAAGAGTGTGCATTGGAATAAAGATGAGGTAAAGTTTTGTTAAGAAAAGTATCAATAATTTCATCCTCTTGCATCAAAATATTCTTACAAGTAGAAGGAATTTCAGGAGAGGGGTCAACAAAGAATAATAAGAAAGGAGAAAATTACTCACTTTCATGTACTTGTAAGAGAAATTCTTAAAGTTTCTTAACAAAATTGGAAAGCGATAGAAGGAAGGGAAATAGAAATTTTATTTTCAAATAGAGATATAGATTAGCCAATCGAAGATCGACATATATCCCTTTTGATGGTATGGGTTAAGCACAAAGTGGTGAACCGCAACAATGTAGAAGTAATGTTCACATCAGGTTCACCAAAATATAATGTAAAAATATGACTTTACACAAGGAAAATTGTGTTCCCTTTGTTGCAAGTATGAGTAGTAAGTGTTATCATTGATGTCAACAAGTTTGTGTTGTCATTAATGTCCATTGATATTTTGGAAAGAGTATGCACAGTTGTCAGTTGTGGAAGTGTTTAAGATGATTATTATATGTATTTGGTGCTTGGGTTCTACGTTCTTTTGAGAAAATTTGATAAAAAGATGAAACAGTGTGTTGCAGTGGTGTTTTGGGTGACAGTTCATGTGTTCTAGTTTTGCTCTGCATTTCTTCTAGGTTGAAGATCTTTCTGTGTGATTGGATATGTTGGTGAGAGGTATTCAGAGGTGTTTTATTCAAGATTTGGTGTGTTGGATCATTCTACAAAATAAGTTGTGTTCATGACTGTGTGACTATGCATTGCAAAGGTGTTTGGGAGATTTTTTTGTACTCCACATTTCTTCACAATTGTGTTTTAGGTCTTGTGATTATGAAAGTGTGTTGATGGTGTTGGTATTTTACCTCAATCAAGAGGGTTTGATATTTTTTGCTTCAAAAGATGGTTTTTTGAGTAACAGTGTATGGCAGAGTTGTCTAAGTGTATTGGGTGTGTACATTCTTCTAGTGGAAGTTGTTGTGAAGGATTTTGTTGGATTTCATGGTGTTTTCATGGGTAATGGTCGACCTGGTGTTTACACTACATGTGATGAATAATTTTTTTTGTACAAATGTTTGGTTGTGTGGTGTTATTGATTTGGGTCCCAATTAAGGTTTGATGTGGTCCACTTTCACTTATATTTGTCACGAAAGTGTTTTAGTGCCGACCTAATTTGAATTTGCACATTTGATGTGCATAGTTGTCTTTGGAGAAGGTTTCAAGGTTGAAGACAGTATAAGTATGAGTTGAGTTGTTGAGGGATGTAAAGATAGATGTAAGAGATGTGAATGATGTGAAGTGTAGTGTATTAGAGTACAAAATTGAGAAGTGCAGTGTGAGATTTCATGTGTTATTTTATTGGATGCAGTGAGAATAAGGTGGCTACAATTTCTTAGTTAGAACATGAAGGTGTTGATGTCATTGTGGTGGATTCTCTGTTGCATTAAGATTCTCTTCTCTATGTAACATTCCCTCTATATTTTCTTTTCTATTTTGGAAGTGAGCCTTTTGGTAGTGAGATTTTCTTCTTTGGGCAATGGGCCCTATTTTATTTAGTATTGATATTACTTATATTGTGAGCTAATCCTCACTGTGGTTTTTCCCACCTTGGGTTTTCCACGTAAATCTGGTGTTCTCTTGTGTATGGTATTAAGTTGTTTCAGTTTTTGTTATTTTCTTTTCATGCTAATTGATCATAAAAAATTAAGGGTTTAATAAATGAATGTGGATCTGAATGTTAATGAGCGTTTTGAAGTTTTAAGATACAACTGATTCACCCACCCTTTGTTGTCTTATGCATTCAATAATGGGTATCAGAGAAAGGTTCCTTGGAAGAAATATTAACCACTTAAGGTAGATTTGGGATGGCACAAAAGAAGGAGATCCCTATATTTGATAGAATGGACTATGCATTCTAGAAAACATGGATGGAAGGCTATCTAGAGAATCTAGGATATGATGCCTGGAAGTCAGTTCAGGATGGATATACTATTCCTACAAATGGTTCAAGCACTAAAGTTGAACTCAAGGCCTATGAAATCAATAGAAAAATAAGGTATGCTCTCTTGAGTAGTCTTACAAATTTTGAATTAGTGAAAGTTATGAATTTGAAAACTGGTAAAGCGATTTGGGAAAAGTTGGAAATTATTTATGAAGGAGATTATATGGTCAAACAAGCTAAGATGTAGAACTTAAAGATCACATTTGAGAACTTTTGGATGTCAGAAGATGAAAACATTACAAGCTATATGCAAAGGGTAGATGAAGTGCTTAGCTCCATTAGAGTCTTGGTGGAAAATTAAAAGAACCAAAAGTGGTAAATAAAATTCTTAGAACCCTTCCTAAAGCTTACAGTCATAAATTCATTGGTATTGAGGAATCTCAAAATATAGATCAGTACTCTAGAGATCAATTGTATGGCTCTTTAACTGCATTTGAAGTTTCTTGATAAGTTATGCCTCCATGTATTTGTCGACACATTATGTGTTACAAGTGGTGTAGAGAAGGGATTGGTCAATTGTTGAGGCATGTTTTGAGTTTCCATAGTGTTTGGATTCACTTGACCATGTTGAGCAACCATTTCTTGTTCCACTTGAGATGAATGTCTATATAGTGGATTATCTACATGTTGTACATAAGATCATTCATTGATTGGTGTTTTTGACTTGGCAAAGATAGATGGTATATTTGGATCTACATCTGGTTTTAGGATTTGTCTCACAGCCATATCATCATTCATACAAATAAAATTTGAGTCTTTGAGATCTTCCACATTAAAGTCCATGGGTAGCTTGACAGTAGATTGTGCAAACCTTAGGAAGTATGTTTGAGGATTTGATCCAAGTAATTTTTCCATTATCCTTTGCATTTTAGGATCTTGGGTGTATTCTAACATATCCTCTTCGGTAATTTTTGCATCACTATCATTGTCTTCTATGATTACATCTTGAGGATTAGGGGTTTGGTTTTGTTGTCAAGAAAATCTTCTTGATGTTGAAGATGAACGCTGGTATCATGTTGTGATGGATTGAGATTGAGTGGTGGTGGATCATCAAATGTTGGTGGTTGTGAGGTAATATTCATGGTGGTTTGAGGGGTTGAGAAAACTGGAGGTTCATTAGGATCATATCCCATGGTGTAGGAATTAGAGTTTCAACATTGGTGGTGGTAGGTCCACTAGAGCTACTTGTGTTAGCTTGCATATTCCTTCTATGTTGAGAACTAGTAGTTGTCATAAATGTGCACACTAGACAATGGAGAATGAGAGATTGTGAATTGTAAAAATGTGATGATGTTTTGATTTGCAAAATGATGTACAAATGGATTTTTGGTAAAAAATTTGGACAAATGATGTTGTTTAATTAAGGTTGATTGATGTTGATCTTGGGATGGTTTGATTGATAAATTTTTCTTTTGGATATTTGGATGTTTAAGGATGAATTTTTTTTGGTACTCAACCCTATGATGAAGGTATGAGTGGATTTTGAAATATTTTTGAAAAATGATGTTATGTTTTTGGTACCTGGCCCTATGATGAAGGTGTGAGTGGATTTTGGATGTTTAGAGATGATGCTAGTCTATGGACACAAGGATAGACAAGATTTGGGTGATGTTTGCTAAGTCTCAAAGGTGTTGATGAAGGATAAGTTGATTTTCTCTACTTGAACTAGACTTGTGAGTGCAAGTAAGGAAGGATGATAGTGATCTAGAAACTTAGGGAGAGGATAATTTCCACTAAATTTGACAAGACCAAAAGATGATAAGTTGATTGGATAAAGACTCTATCAAGATGATGAGGTTTGATGGTTTTTGTTTGATGAGTGTCCAAAGGCTAGTTTGATGTTTGATTCTATGATGATGTTGCAAAGGATGGTCTACAAGACTAATGATGTCTAAGGTTGGTACAAAATTTTGATGCAAATCTGATTGATATTTTTGTCTAAGAGGTCTATTATGAAAAACCCTAGGTAAACCAAATTCAAAAGATGGGATGACGATGCTTGAAGGTGTAGATGTATTGTGAAAACATTCTGATAGCTAAGCAGAAGATTATGATGAGGTCTAAGACCAATTTTGACAAGTCTAAGCTATGTATAAACTCAAAAGTGGTGGTTGTTTTAGGTAGCTATAGTAGAATATGAGACAAAAGTGAGCTTCTACAGAGGTAGTTGTGATAGTTTTGATAAGAGAAACTCTATTTAGACACTATGATTGGCATATAAGTAGAATAAGGAATAGAAACCAGTTGTACAATAGCAACCAAATGTTGAGAAATAGCAATAGGATACTGAGATAGGCATGGTAGGATGTACAACAACGACTTAGTTTTCTGACAAGTGCGACTCTATTTTTTATTTTAGGTCTAATGACTATTTTGACAATTTAAAAGTTGAACATTTAGGTCTGATGTTTGAGATGATTTGTTTGAAAATAAGCAAGTGATACACACAACATACAAAGTAGGCATATAATTGACTCAAAATGGTAAGATGCTTTTGCACAAACCTTCTTCCATAAATTTCACTAAGTTTGGCTCAAAGAATACACGTCAATCATGTACAACCTAGCTAGTATTAAAGGAATGTTTAGTCAACGTAGGCTTACCTCACCCTTGAAAGAGTGATGCAATCTATGTCTAAGGAGTGGATGAATAAGGTATACCAAGGTCATGTACCACCTTGATACCCCTGGCCTTGAAAGAGTGTAAAATCTAGCAAGACATCGTACGCTTCAACCATAGACTGGATGTGGTGAGTAACTTCTTGGGACTATCCTATCCCAATGCACTACAATGACTAGCACTTTGGAAAACTTGTTCTTAGGCTTCTAGATACAACGATTTGTAATGAATCAGTGAACACCAATGGTATAACATCAAACATGAGATAGTAAAGCCTCTATTCAATAGGATGTGGTCTATACACCCACAACAATGTTGATATGTGTGGTATATGTCACCAAACACATGCTACTTGCTTTCGCTTTCGCACTTTTATATAGCCTACCTGAACATGTGCTTTGAGGTCGCCTTGAGTTCTTTGTTGCGAGATGTGTCTCAAACAAGGCCCCTCTACTAAAAGAAGGAAGGTTAAATGTCTTATATTTCTCATCACCCAGGATCATCGAATAACAAAAGGGGAGAGGATATGCATACTAGATGCCTTCGGTGACTCAAAAATGTGAAGTCCAAGATGTTTCTCATCACCAAGGATCATCAAATGATGCAAGGGGAGAGGATATGCATTTGACTTTCCAAGCATGGAAGACACTTTAAAGCAATTCATTTTTAAGCACCAAGCTAAGTGTTTTCTATTCTAACAAGATAGAAACATAATGCTTGAGTAAATTGATTCTTGGAAAAAGGGTTACAAAAAAGGTACATTAGTACTTTGGAATTGATTTGTCTTTGACTGTTAATCCTATAAAACCAATGGATTAGAAGTTTATAATGATTTTCCTTCACCCTACAAGAGCTGCACAATTAGGTTAAATCAATCTCAATCAATTAACCAACAACAACTAGGTTAGGGTTAGAGTTAGAAAACCAAAATCCAAAAGTTTGAAAGAGAAAACAAGAAGCAAGAAAAAAGATAGACACGACTCTATTATCTACAATAGTGGCCTTTGTCTAAGACAGACGCGACTCTATTTCTGCAATAGTAGTTGTTTTCTCATACAAACATAGCTCTATTTTTGTCTAACAAAAGAAAAGTCACTATTAAAAACTTGAAAGAAAATTAAAAGAAGCGATTACCTGATATGATAGCAACCCTATTTCATACAATGGCGACCCTATTCTATGACATTCATGGTATGTTCATGCAATAGCAAACTTTTTCTGATACAGTGAACCTTTTTTTGCAAAACGAAAAGAATCGTGTCACACAGTCAAAAACTAATAACACAACCATAGTCAAGTTGATAATAGCGACCTTTTTTTGATACAACCGCAACCAGATCTATAAACAAGATCGGCCCAATTAACGATAACAACCTCGGTAAAATACGACTGTGCTCCAGCAGAACCTGTAAATGATCAAAAACTTGCCAAAAAAACGTTAAATCTAGGATGTGGATCTCATCGAACGTACCATTTAATGTAAGGGGTAAAAGTGGAAATAGGTAATCAACAATGAATTCAAACAAAGAATCCAAAAACATGAGATAGAGCCCACTTGCCAATGAGATCAAATTGTTAATCAAGTCATGAATTCAAAACAAGGGTTAGATAGATCAATTCAAAACAACAATTGAATCCAAAAACAAGAACAATCTTATCATTCCATTGTGGAGTAATTTGTGTTGGTTGAAATGTTGGATTGCTTCAACACAAAGCCTCCATGATAGCTTACAAAATCTCGATGTGTGATGACCTAAATGCAATGATATGTCCTCTCAATTTTCTCAAGAATCAATTTGACATGATCTCCTTAGTAATTCTCTAGATGATGAATGTGAAGGATTGAAGGTTCTTTTATAGATTTTAGGAAATTAGATCAAGGGATAGGATTGAGATTCAATGGCCACAAATAAGGGTTGAGATTGATCCTCAACACCCACAAATTAGAGTGAAACAAGGAAGATCAACATATATGATCAGTTAGAACTCAAGACCTCTCCACCATTCTAGGAAAATGGTTAAGATATTTAAGATCAAGGGTGGAAAATATATTTGAAGATAAAGGGCTAGAAATGGTTGAGACAAATTAGTTAAGATATTTTGAAAATGAATATTCCTTGGGAATATGCTTTGTGGAGGGAAAATAGGATAATTAAATAATTAAAATTATGGAGGATGAGGAGATTAAAAGGTAGGATATCATATGGGATTAGAGGAAATATTATATGAACCTAATTAAATGATTAGAAATTATTTAATTAGGGCGATGAAGGGGGAAATTAGTGAATGAAATAGATGAATTAATTAAACAGTTCAAGATTATTCAATTAATAGAGGAAAATAGGGTTAAATAATGGAAAAGATGTTAAAAGAGGATTAATGATGCAAATTATGTGAAATGATGGCAAATGTAATAATGGTACTGAAAATGATCCAATGATGGAAAAATGCAATTTCAAGATGTGTGATATGCGTCAGGCATTTTTACATGTCTACAATATTTTATATCATGTATAAATTAAGCTCATGATGAGTAACATATCTTGATCCTTATTATTATTTAACCCCAAAGTTGAATTTTGATCTCTACTATTTTATTTTTCATCATCCTAGATCATATTGATGAGACCAAGCATGACCAAGTCACTTTTACAATCACAAATCTAACCCTTAAACTTTTGAAATTCAAAATTTTAAATTTTTGCCTTGTTGACCATTTCACTGACCAATGTGAGCTGACCTAATGCATATTTAATTAATTTGTGGGCTTGGTTATTATATTTAAAGACATTCCATCTTTCATTCAAAATCATCTAGAAGTTATCAAGACACGTGATAAGGCTTTATCGATAAAACATTTGTCATAGTATTATCAAATCACATCATCTTAGGTATAGTGCATGCTCACTTGTCTTTGAACCTTTTTCTTAGAGCCATATAGTCATATCGATAGGATTCTAACCAAGGAGAACTTGACCTGCACAATCCAACAAATTTCCCAAAGGTTTTTATAAACATCAAATGTCCTTACACATATTTAGAAATAAAAAATCAAGACACACATCTCATTAGTGCATATTTTAGTAGATCATATCCACAAGTTTCAAATTAGATATGTGCATAGGTTTAAATTAGTACTCGTAGAGATCAATTATGTATTTGTGAAGGTGATCCAATACAAGTCTAAGATCTTCATTTGAAACAAATCTAAACTTTCTAAAATCGACGAATTAACTTCTAACATTGCCACATCACTTCTCCACCATCAAATTATAAACTAAGGGAAAACCCTCAATTGCCGCCCACGATCCAATACACGTTCACTCCATGCTCACCTGACCCCCCAATAACCGTTTACATTTTAGTCATTACATTGTTTTATTCATGCCAATAAAAATTTACAAATTACACCAATATATGTTGACTACTGAATGTGTAGTTGAAAAAAAAAAATCCCACATTGAAAACTATTGAAAACACTTTAAATATTTGTGGGTTTTTATTGTTTGTCTAATGAACGGGTTGTTAATTTAATATTGTAGCTCGGACAGTTGTTTCTCCAATTCCAAGAATTAGCATTTAATTCTTGAGACTTCTAGAAACCAGTTAGTTAGGGTTTGTTAGAGTCTGATTAATCTTAGCCATTGATTGAGATTAAATCTTGGCCATTGGTTTTCCAACGAGAATAGTTTAAAAGGGGGTCATTGCGCATTTGGAGAACATATACTGATAAACACAAGTTGGAGAAATATTTGCAGTGATAGCAAATAGTCTTGCAGTGATAGCGTTGGAGGCAGCAGCAGTGGAATTTCAGCAGGAGAAATTGAGAGATGAATATCCGGTGAAGAATATTGTCGGAGCTTTGTCAGTAAGAGGCAAGCAGTTCTTTTGTATCTCTTGATTTGCTGAAGATTAATATAATTCCTCATCTGCAGTATTGGTTTTCCCTCCAGGGTTTTTTCAGGGACAATTTGTCCAAAAATATTGTGTTTATTAGTTTGCATGTTTTCTTCTCTATTCCTGTGAGTTTTATTTGTAAAGTTGCAGTTGTATTATTTTTCAGTATTTGCTATGAATTAATTTTTGGCAGTCAAATAATCTTTATAGATAGGAGATTAATAATCAGTAACTGCAATAGATTTTTCACATGGGTACTGGCAAAGTGGTAAAGATGTATGGGGCAAAGGTTTTAAAACACCCTTTTTGAACACTTTTGGCTTTGCGGGTTCTACAAGGTGCGTTTTAAATACCCAGAAGCCATTTTTTTCTTTTTAAGGTCCTAACTCGCTTATGAAAAAGCCCAAAAAAAATAAAATGAAATTGGACCTATTTTGCACTCTGCACGAATGCACGAAGTTAACCCTGACGACTACTGGTACGTTTCCCCTAAATATCATATCTAATTTATTTTAGTTTCACATTTAATTTCAATACTATTTTTTTCACTATATTAAATGAATTATTCCTTCAATACATTTATTTAATTAACTTAAATTTAATTTTTTAAATCATTTTATTTTCTTAAACTTAGTTATCTATTTTTAATAGAAGAAGATATACAATGATACACATTGCATTGCGTTATATAAGGAACAAAAAACATATGGAGAGTTGTAAAGTATTTTATACAAGTCAATAAAGATGGATGAGGTGTATGGAAAAGGTTAAATACAACAGTGTCGACATTATTGTAGACACCGTCAGTTTGCATATAAATAAATTAATGCGTATGGTCGGAGCAAGAACATGAACCTAATCTTTAAGTCGTAAGCATATGTATTAATTTAAATAGAAGCGGAATAACTAGTTCATCATTTTAATTATTTTATCGTACATTGTTGTCCATAGATGATGCAAACCAGAACACGCTCAAACATGATGGAAAATTGCCGTTTTCATAAAATACTCGTATTCTTGTATTTATTTATTTTCGATCATTGAACTGCCGCTTTGACTTGGCGACATTGGGTTGCCACATATATAAAATGTGGGTTTTACGCTTTGGGTTGGTGAATGCATCTCACTAACTTTTTTTTTTTTTGTGCTTAGTATTTTATTCTAGTTCTAGAATAGGATTGATCTTTTTGGACTTGTACGGGGACAAAATTATTTATGCGGTTTAACTTTTCCAATCTAAAATCAATATTGTGAACTTCCTTAAATTTATAATTGGTTTTTTTTTTTTTCCATCATATATTTTTAAGTTTGATTTTATAAATTTGATAAGATTTTTTTGTTTGATTAGAGTTTTTTTAATGTATATTTGTGGTGACTTCTCTTATAAGTTTTATTTAGATATTTTTTTGGTTGTTTTTGCGTAGTTTTGTAATATATTTATTTATGATAATTTTTTATTTGAATGGTGGATTGCAGTGTGATTTTGAAAATGGCAATGTAAAAAATATTACATTGTTGAATTTAGATATATTTTTTATTATAAATTGTGAAAATATTATGTCTTTTGATCAATATTTTATTTTTATATGTTTTGTTTTTTTGGAAAATATGATTAAAATATCTATTGAATTATATACTATAACACATCAAGTTGAACATCTAGAATATTGTATTTAAATACAAACTGAAGTCATTAATCATCATGCTTGAATAATTGAAAACACTCAATTCACAACAATACAAAAGCATGTTACAAAATGCATCAACTTGAATCATATTATAATGATTTACCATTTAGACACTCTCCACATTTGATTACTGTATCTTCCAACATCATACATCAACAATGGGAGCTAACTAATTGTCAAGAAAGTAATAATTCGATCAACACACTAGTTGTCTCCACAAGGCACTTCCACCTATATCCAAACACATGACAATCTCCACAAGATGCTTCCATTTACATCCTCCAAACACATAAGAAAATAGGTTTTATAATTCTATTTCCATGCTTCAAGCTAGGAAAATTGAATCGCACATTTATCAATCTATATCTATCTTTTAAACCACCATTCTATTATCAAACTAAAATTTATCACATTAATCACAATGTAACAACCAAACAAAAAATAGAATTAACAATTTTAATTTTCATAAGTTAACCAGTCCTAATCTTATTATTTTCAACTATTCTTCAATTATTTATTTATTTTTTGTTGTTGGAGGATCATTTTTGCCATCCAAAATAAGAACACAAGCTTAAATTAATAACACCTTAATCTCTTATTTATTGCACCTCAAAGAGATTTAGATCTCAATAGATGTTGCAATCAAAGAACATACCATCTCCCTCAACAATTATGTTCAACTAATTAAATAACTACTCTTTAATTCAACTTTTAATTTAAATATAAATATATTTAATGTATTTTACATCAATTTATTAAACTTGTTAAACATATTAGGTATGCTTCTGAAAAAAGACGATTACAATTTAAGGTCCAAAGGTAGGTTGAAATCTATTACCCTTGAACAACCATGACCTCATTGCGGTTCCCCAGTCATAAACAACTACATTCTGAGATATATGATTAGGTGAATTTTATTTTCTAGAAGATAAAGCCCGAATAACTCTCCGTAGCTATCCCGATAACTTGGTTGGGGGCACGCCTAACCCATTGTGAATACTTCAAGCGTTACAACTAGTCTCTATACACCAAATGTAACGGAGTTAGTTCAACCCTCTCTTAAGAAAACTAGAACTTCTAAGCACATGCAACTACTAGAAAACACGTTGTTTTGAAATACAACATATTACACGCAGGTGTGTGATTCATTGGCTCCATGCAAATGTGATGAGGATTACCATGCACGCAAGTCACAGTTTGATTGCAACGGCTCATCATCATGCACAAGACAATTTCCCTTAAAATCTGCAATGGACGAGGGAATTTTTTTTCATTGAGCGTTTCATAAATGTAAGTAAATAAATTACTCACGGGTCTGATTCCACACGAAAATGGAGGCATTCAAATGTCCATTTCCACGCCTGGACGTTTGCCGACACCTGCATAGAATAACTCACACTTATAACGCGTGCCTGAGCTCGAGCTATTCAAGATTAGCTTCCCTACGTTCATCAATAATTTGTGTGTTTTAATATTTGGGAGATTGTATTATATACGGAAATCAAAACGCGACCATTTCGGCCCAAATATCCAGACAATTATGATATAACCTAATGTAGATGGAGCCAAATTTAGCGGGCACGCCTCCCGCCTCCATGATCAGGAGTAAATAACTACATGTTAGCTAAACGCCGAATCAGCGGGTAACGACGTACTAAGACAGAACATGGAGAGGTCCACAATTTCAGACAATAAATGATAAAGCGACCTCAAAAGTAGAGCTAAATTTATTACCCTGCCCACCCCAAACAGGGCTCCTTCAATGCTAAGAATTTCCGATCACAGAAAATTAAATTGAACTTCTCTTAACGGTAAGAAATGCTTGTGCAGGTACTGATTCGGAAGAAAAACAATTCGTTGCTGCAAAGGGAAATAAGCTGTAATTTTCCTTTATAACATAATAAAAAGCCCCGTACGCACATATCTACCGTGCGATTGCTGGACTTGAAACAAATTACTACCAAAAAAATCAGGCTCTTACATACATGTCTACCTACCATTCTGTAATCACATAATGTTTCTGGAATCTTCTATTGTTGTTAGATCATCAGAAAAATGCATACAAGTCACAACTGATATTGTTGTGTTTCTTTTGAAATTTTACAGATTGAGCAATGGCATGTCCCCAAGGGTCAAACTTTGTTTCCAAAATGAACAAAATAGCAATATAAACAGTTCAGGTGACGGAATAAATAAATCTTCCAAAACCGTGAGTTCATCAGTCAGTCAGCGCACTCTAACAATGGAATCTGAGACTGAGTCTGAGAACTCGTTGTATTGATGATTCCGGCGACCAGATCCGCAAAGGCGCCAAGAATGAATGAATGCGTCCTTTTATGATTGAGACTGAGATAACAGATTAGCATCTCCTGCAACGACTCCCAATCTGTAAAATTATGCGCCTCCACCATTTCCTGCATGGAGATCCGGAAGTCCCGGTAAGGGTTTGGAGAATTCATGAACACTGCAACGCTTTCACTTTTAAATATGCCGTAGGCGTCCGTCGCTCCGCTAAAATCGTGGCAGTGTGGACTGCTTTTCACCAAATCCCACCTGTCTGAACTACCAGCTAACAGATCGATCTTCTCCCTTGTATTTACACTATCTTCTTCTCCTTCAGTCCGAAAAGATTTGCATTTCGCCTCCTCTAAAATAGAATTTGACCTCCCGGGAGAGAAAAAGAAGCGCTCCGATGTCAAAGCGCTGGCCAAACCTGGCGGCAAATCGCTAGACCTGCTTGAATCTGAGAAAAAATTGCTAGAATCGCTGCTACATTTAGAGGACAAACCGAGATAATCCGAATCCTCTGGTATACACAAAGCCCTCTTTGACATTAAACTTTCATCAGGCATTACATCCTCAAAATCCTCTTCTTCCTTCTCATCCAGTGGGACTAGACCCTGCGACCCCTCCTCTGCAACAACATACAGAGAATTATAGCATGTATAACCATCCTGTCCAGATTGAGCGCTTTCTCCTCCTCTAGCCAGACTCAAGGACTCTGTTCTGGGGTGTTTACAGGAAAAAATCCAGGAGCTTTTCTCTTCATTGCACTTTACCTCGTACACTTTGTTTCCTCTGAGCTTTGAGAGATAAATTTGCAGAGGCCTCAACAAATCTTTGCCCATTGCTAATTTATCAAACACCACAACGCACTCAGAATTTTATGTGCTCTGTCAAGCTATAACGCACGTACGTCCTTCGATAAAGGATCCACAGCCACGTATGGCTAAACGAAGGTCCCAGCTCTACTGTCTGAAAAGGATGGTGTATCTTCTTCTTGGACTGAAAATTTATTGGACTTCTCTTTCTCTTTTACAGTTTTCCTCTGCAAATGACTTTCTATCCCCTGCAGTATGCTTCTCCCGGATAAAACAAGACTGGAGAATATAAAAAATTTCGCTTCAAACGAGGGACCTTTAAATAAGATTTACGAATGAGACAAGGTAGATCGATATTAAAACTGCCCTACTACTTTGGTATTTACGTTACAGGTTTGCATGCTAAAGAGCCTTTTGAAAGTGCTCCCTTTATAGAAGAAGCTTGCGTTTTAACTTTTAGGTCAACTGTGGTTGCGCTTCAGTATTACGAGGAGGTTAAGCGGGGCCCACGGGAATTAGAGGTTAGGTGTGAGTTTTAGTATGCCTTTAATTTCAGGTGAGTTTATACCAATTTGAGAGTACTACTTCTTCATTAACACTTAGAGTGAAGGTTAGGTTAGATAACAAGTGGTTGTCGTTCAGTAATAAAAAGTTGAAAAAAAATTAATGGTATTTTATTGTAATGGTGAAATTAGTATATTTATTATTTTTGTTTAGTTTATGTTTATTTAAGACAATGTCTTAATATATATATAGGGGGAAATGATATGATAGAAACTTTTTATTAACACATAGGAGTGAAGGTTAGATAAGAAGTAGTTGTCTTTCAGTAATAAAAAGTTCAAAAAAATCAATGGTAATTTGTTGTAATTGTCAAATTAGTATATTCATTATTTTTGTTTAGTTTATGTTTATTTAAGACAATGTCTTAATATATATATAGGGAAAAATGATATGATAGAAACTTCTTATTAACACATAGGAGTGAAGGTTAGATAAGAAGCAATTGTCTTTCAGTAATAAAAAGTTAAAAAAAATCAATGATATTTTGTTGTAATTGTCAAACTAGTATATTCTTTATTTTTGTTTAGTTTATGTTTATTTAGGGTAATGTTTTAATATATATATGTATAGGGATAAATAATATGATATGGTAGAAGTTGGGTTCATGTTTCTAGTTAATCTATTTCCACATACACATAATCTTATATGTTTTGTCTTGTTATATCCATTTGCACACACTTCTATACATTTGTCTAATATGCATGTTTATCATACTTGTATGTGCATATCTTTAATTAGTTGTTTGCCATATGGATTTGATTATTATTTTGTATCAAGATAAGTTCAAGGTCACAAAGGAGTTGTAGAGCCAACTTTGCAGTCATAAACTTGTTCCTTTCCAATTTGAAATTGGTTATTTAAACCCCTTCACTAACTTCTACTTTGAGTCGATTAAACACACTTTTGGTGCAATTTTGATGTTATGTATTAGTAATTAAAAGCATTTAATGCAATCATTCTAATATATAAAGAAGCATTGCTCATCATTAAGTGCAGTCAAGTGTTTGAGCTGTCTAGAGAGAAATCAATAAGGTTCGATAACAAGTAGTTATCGTTTCAATCATAAAAAAGTAAAATTAATTGTTTTCACTAGTATTTTACTATAATGGTAAAATTAGTATATTCATAATTATTTTGTTTAGTTTTATGTTTATTTAGGCTAATGTCTTAATATATGTATACGGATAAATGATCTGATATGGTATGAATTTGGCCTCATGTCCATAGTCTTTTTATATTGTAGACACCTAAAATATTCCCTAGGTCTATTCATCATCACTAAACCTATCACCTAACCCTTAATTTGTTAGACACACAAGACAACTAAGAAGGGGGGGAGGGGTGAATTAGTTGTGCATTAAAAAATTCAAACCCTCATTAATCTCCAAACCCTTATTAAGCATTAGCATGAATGTAAACAAATGAAACATCAACACAACAACAACCATACACAATAGAACACCAAATTTTATGTGGAAAACCCAATAAGGGAAAACCACACTGAGGATTAACTCACATATATATGAATATCAACACCGATTACAAAAGGTTCATTGTCGGAAGGGCTCACTGTCCAAAAGAAAGAAAGAAAGAAAGAAAGAAAGGCTCACTGCCAAGGGCTCACTACTAAGGAAGATCACTTCTTTCAGATAGAAAGTGCAAAACTGACCGCTATTGCTTCTCTTTTTCTAACTCCTACTTTATGTCAATTTGGTTAACAAGTTTGTGTTTGTCAGAGGAAGGTCGTTGAACATGACTACTCTAGGATGGGGTTGCTATTGCAGAATCTGATCGTTGTTGTCTCAGGGGAAGGTCACTCTTTTCAGGTAACATAGCCGCTTTTTTCTTTCCACATTTCTAATTTGAAATTTTCAATCTTTCATTTCATATTTTTGAAACCCTAACTCTAACCCTTGTTGTTTGTTATTGTTCTGAGCTTTATCTAACCTAAATTATGCAGCCTTTTCATGGGGCGAAGATAATATTATAAACTACTATTCATATTTGTCTTAGAGGGTTCAAATGGTTGAAGGTTATTGACCAAACTACTAATAGTTTTCTTGCAACCCCTTGTTAAAGAATCATTTCATTTAAGCATTGTGTTTTCATTTTTCAAATAACAAACATTTACTTTGGTGCATAAAATGAATTTGTTTGTCATGCTTGGCAAGTCAGATATGTATCCTCTCCCCTTGAGTCATTTGATGATCCTAGGTGATGAGAAACATCTTAGACTTTGCATTTTGAGTCATCGAAGGCATCTTGTATACATATCCTCTCCCCTTGCATCATTTGACAATCTTGGGTGACAAGAAATATCAAGACACGTAAGAATTCCTTTTTTTAGTAGAGAGGCCTACCTTTGAGACACATCCTTCAAGGGGGTGACCTTAAAGCATGTGTTCAGGCATGTTACATAAAGGTGCGAAGTCAAAAGTTAGTAGCGTTATCTAGTGAAGTTATACCTTGTGTGTCAATTTTAGTGTGTGTGTGTATAGACCACATAGAGGTTGATTGGAGGCTTTCGTGTCTCACATCTGAAGTATACCATTGGTGTTCACTAAGTCATTACAAACCGTTATACGTAGAAGCCGAAGACCAAGTTTTTCATTGTATCGAGTTAAGATAACATCATCTCAAGAAGTTACTTACCACGGCTGGTCTATGGTTGAGGCTTAACGTTTCTTGCTAGAGTTCATGCTCTTTCAAGGCCAGGGGTATCAAGGTGTTACATGACCTCGGTATACCCTATTCATCCATTCCTTAGACATGGATTACATCACTCTTTTGGGGTGAGGTAAGCCTACTTTGACTAGGTGTTCCTTTAATACTAGCTAGAATGTACTTGACTGATGTGTATTCTTTGAGCTAAACTTAGTGAAATTTATGGAAAGGTTTGCACAAAAGCATCTTACCATTTTGAGTCAGTTATATGCCTACTTTGTCTATTGTGTGTATCACTTGCTTCTTTCTAAACAAACCATCTCAAACATCAGACCTAAACTTTCAACTTGCAAATTGTCAAAACAATCATTGGACCAAAATCTAGAAATAGAGTCTCACTTGTCAGAAAATTGAGTCATTGTCATACATCTTACCGCGTCTATCTCAGAATCATGTTGCTATTGCTTAGCATCTATTCGCAGTTGCCTAGGCATCTAGTCGTTATTGCATTGCATTTGGTTGCTATTTCTTATTTTGATTATCTACTAGTCATAGTGTCTAAATAGAGTCATTCTTGTCAACATTTCCACAACTACCTCTATAGAAGCTCATTATTGTCCAATAATTCTACCATGGTTGGCCTGCTTAGCCACCACTTTTTCCTTCTATGCCATGTTTGTTTGCTTAAGAACTTGCTTAGACTTATCAAAAATTGTCTCAAACCTTGTCATAATATTTTGCTCAGATGTCAGAACGTTTGTCACACTAAAACCCATGCCTTTGCACTATCCATTTACACCTTCAAACATTGTCATCCCATCTTTCTAATTTGGGTTACCTAGGGTTTGTCATCATAGACCTCTTGGACAAAAACATCAATCAGATTTGCAGTTGACTTTCTTATCAACCTTAGACATATTTAACTAGTCTTTTAGACCATTTGTTTGCATAATCATTTATCAAAAACATCAAACTATCATTTGGACACCTATCAAACAAAAATCATCAAACCTTATCATCTTGTTAGTGTCTCAATCCAATAAGCTTATCATCTTGTGGTCTTATCAAAGTTAGTGGAAATTATCCTCTCCCTAAGTTTCTAGGCTACTATCATCCTTCCTTACTTGCACTCACAAGTCTAGTTCAAGTAAATAAATCAGCTTATCCCTCATCAACACCTTTGAGACTTAGCAAAACATCACCCAAATCTTATTTATCCTTGTGTCCATAGACTAGCATCATCTTTAAAATCTTTCAAATTCCACTTATACCTTTATCATAGGGTTGAGTACCAAAATCTTGTCACTCTTAAACATCCAAACATCCAAAATCAAACTTTTTCATCAAACTATCCCAAGATCAACATCAATCAAACAACATCATTTGTCCAAAATTTTTACCAGTTCATTCCCTTTGTACATCATTTTGTAAACCAAAACATCACCACACTTTCACAACTTGCAATCTCTAGTTCTACAAGGTCTAGTGAGCACATTTATGATAGCTACTAGGTCTCAACATAGAAATAATATGGCAACTAACGCAAGTAGCTCTAGTGGACCTACCACCACCAATGTTGAAACTCCAATTCCTACACCATGGGGTTATGATCCTTACAAACCTATGGTTTACTCAACCCCTCAAACAACCACCAACATTATCTCACAACCACCAACGTTCAATGCTCAACCACCACTTGATCTCAATCCATCACAATAGGATATCGACGTTCACCTTTAACATCAATGAAGATTTTCTCGAAAAAAAAACCAACCCACTAATCCTCAAGATGTAATCATAGAAGATGATGATAGTGATGTAGAAATTACTGAAGAGGACATTTTAGAATACACCCAATATCCTAGGATGCAAAGGATAATGGGAAAAGTACTTGGGTCAAACCCTAACACATACTTCCTAAAACTTGCACAACATGGTTCCAAGATACTCGTGGACTTTAATGTGGAAGCTCTCAAATACCTAAATCTCATTCACATGGGTGATGATACAGTTGTGAGACAAATCCTAAAACCAGTCCTAGATCCAAAGATACCATCTATATTTGCCAAGTCAAAAGCACCAATCAATGAACAACCTCATGGACAACATGTTGATAATCCATTATATAGACATCCATCTCAAGTGGAACAAGCAATGGTTGCTCAACATAGTCAAGTGAATCCAAACACTATGGAAACTCAAAACATGCCTCAATAATTGACCAACCCATTCTCTACACCACTTGTAATATTTAATGTCAACAAATACATGGAGGCCTAACATATCAAGAAACCTATATGAGACATCCTTACATCAAGGACAAAATGTTAACATGAAAAATATGGGTAACCTTCCACCTAGACCACCACAACATACACCAAATCAATAACCCAACATTCAAACACAATTTCATCCCAATATCCCCCAGAATCAAAACACATGGAATCACCCATGTATACTATACCTAATCAAAACAACCCTCAAACACAACAAAAAAGTCCATCCCTTCATACACAATGACAACCTATGTACTAACAAACACAAACTAAAATCCCTCAAGATCAAACACAATCATAATACATTCAACAACAATCACAATACTATGACCCTTCATGCAATGCACAATATCAACAAGGGTTACAACAACAAAATCTAGATCCTAATTTCATGCAAAATTGATATGGATCGTCATTCATTCAGAACCCCAACAAAAAACTAACACCCGTCCTCAAAATCAAACTTACATTCCACAACAACAAACTAATACTCACCCTTAACGTCAAAATTTCATTCCACAAAAAACTAACATGAATCCACAATATCAAATGCCTAATCCACCACAACAAAACCTCAATGCACAAAAAAATCCCAATCCACAAAACCAAACATTCATACATCAACAAACACAACAAAACCCCAATCAACAATATCAAAACCTCAATCAACAATATCAAAACCCCAATCCAAAAAATCAAAGCATCAATCCACAATATACACAACATTCCACAAGGACCCAATCCTCAAGTATACACACAAAACATTCAACAAAGTCCTACACCCACACAAACCCATCATATATGGGACAACAAGGCTGCAACACAATTAATCCTCAAACGAACATACCTAGTAATGATATAACATTGCAAATTCAAAACCTTAGTCAAAGGATATCAGATATACAACTTGAGAGACCCAAGAATAGTTATGCATTGAAAGACATATGTCCATATCCATTTGATCATAGCATATCAATGATCCCCTTTCCAAATAACTTTTAAATTCCAAAATTTGATAAATACAAAGGAAGAGGGGACCCAATTGAACATGTGCAAGAATTTTTTGTAGCGTGCATGAAGGTTGCTAACAATGACTCTTATCTATTGATACTTTTACCAAGATGTCTAGGAGCTGCAGCTATTGAATGGTTCTCTTATCTACCACCTAGAATTAAAACTTTTGATGAGCTATCCAAAAAATTCATCCACTACTTTTCATATAACATTGAACAAGTCATTACAGCTCTTGATTTGTATAAGATAAAACAAAACCAAGGGGATTCATTTGCTTCTTACTTGCAACGATGGAGACATAAAACGAGTAAATGAAAATGGCATGTTCCTAAGAAACAACTTGTTGAAATCTTTATCTCAAATATTCAAACTAACATAAGCTATAAATTGACTATGCTATACCATGTAATACCTTTGAAGATATCATTGAGAAAGGTTTAGTTATTGAAATATCTCCCATTAGGAAATGTGTCATCAAAATTTACAACAATAAATATCAAGCATCAGGTTCAAACGATAAACCTCGCATTTGGGAAAAGAACAAAAATGTCACAAATGATGGAGTGGTTGATGTTAAGTTTGTTTGAAACATACAACCACCTCCTACCTCTAAGAAATCCCCAAACCAACATGTAAAACAATCAACTTACTTACCCTTAGAATAACAAAAAAATGAATCAATCTCAAAATCCTCAAAGAGGACCACCAAGGAAAAACAACAAAATGAGATGAAAGTACACTCCATTGGGAGAACCTCTTGAGGTGGTTATGCAAAAGCTAATTCAAAAAAATCTCATCAAACTTCCTGATCAAATGAATTACGAAGAGCCACACTTTAAACCCCCATGGTACAATGAAAATGATCAATGTGAATTCCACTTAATCAAGGGTCATAAGACAAACAACTGCATGAAACTAAAGAATCTCATCCAAGACTTAATTGACAAAGGAGAGGTCAATATTGAGCATCGTCTTGGAACCTCAAAAAATAGTGACATGGGTATTTACAAGGATCCAATCTCCGACCATTCTAAGGGGAATGACAAAGGTAAAGGACAGGATTGCCGAAAAGTTGCTTACACCTATGAAAATATTGTAGGAACCATCTATGAAATTGATAGCAATATCCATGTTGTAACAATAGTTGGTAAGAAACCTGAGTGTAATGTTACTACACAAATAGGGAAGATTACCATCCAAGGAGCCTCACTTCGATGAAAAGTTTCCATTAAACCTTCAAATGACTATAATCTTGTTGATCAACTAAAGAAAAATCCATCTCAAAATCTCTATTCTTGAGCTTCTTAAGTTATCCCCCGCACATAAAGAGATTTTGGAAAAATATCTCCTTGAATCTTTTGTACCTAATGATATCAACACAAATCAGTTTCAGCCTATGGTTGGGCACATTGCCTCTACACATCACCTAGCATTTTCTAAAAGAGACCTTCCCAACAAATCATTCCATAACCAAGCTTTATATCTTGAAATTTGTATCCACAAGCATAAAATAAAAAAAGTCCTAATAGATGGTGGTGTAGGCTTAAACATCTGTACCTTGAAATTGGTAAAAAAACTTGGATATTTTGATGACGTTATTGAGAAAAATAAAATAATCACTATAAGATCCTATGATGACAACAAGAGAAATTCTTAAGGTACCATTAGACTTCTTGTTCAGGTGGGACCAGCTATAGCAGAAACAACCTGTCAAGTACTAGATATTGAACTACCCTACAACCTTCTCTTGGGATGCCCTTGGATCCATGCAATACAAGTTGTCCCTTCTATGCTCCATCAATGCCTAAAATTTCCTTATAATGACAAGGAAGTTACAATATATGTTGATCCAAAACCCTTTCATTACTATAAGAACTTGGAAGAAAAATACAAGAAAATATTTCAAATTCCCAGTAATGATATATCTTTCCATTCATTCTCCTACATTAATCCATCATCCCTCACATCATCCTCACAACCTTCATCATCCTCCACTCCATCTTTATCATACAATCCACCTCAACCCGACCTCAAGATCTAGGTACTTGACAATGGTTGCAGAGACTATCACTTTAATCAATCCTTTTGCATTGGAAAGCTTCCTTCATCACCAAGGACATATGGAAGACCAAAGGAAATCAACAAATCTCAACCTATCACTGTTAAAGTCAAACTTACAATATTCAATAAATGGGGAGATATGAAAGATGAAGTGGTGTTTGAAGAAGATCTCTCTACATGGCTCTACAAAGAGGAAGAAGAGGAAGTAAAACAATTACCTCTAATCCCTGTGCATTCAGATAGTAAAGGTTATTAGCTTGCTAAAGGTATGGAATTCACTGGAAAAGGTGGCCTTGGTTTAAATGAACAAGGTATGAGATCCCATCATCATGATAAAACATAAGAAAAATCAAGGACTAGGCTATGATTTGTTAGACGCTGTTACTCCTAACACCAAAAATTCCTCTTGTGAGTAGGGTTCTTCTTCTATTGTGGTTGATACATTGGATGAATATGATCCTATTGATGATGACCTATACATTATAGACCTATTTGGAGACATTTGCATAAAAACCATCACTACCCTTTCCTTTAATCCTACATCTCAAACACATGAACTCCAACTCATTTACCCACAACTAATTGATTGGGATTAGCAACATCAACCACCAGTTGTGGACATATTCCAAAATGATGAAGCCATCATCGAGTTTATGGGACTTCAAAATGGTATGCCACTTGGATACCATAAGATTGACTTTGATATTAAACTTGGAAAAGAAGCATATTTTAGTAGGGAGATTGTATCCTCTAGTTGCAAAAATGAAAATGAAAATCTAGACATCAAAAATAGATTCCCTATTGAAAACCACAGTGTGGCACTATCAGATGGTGAAAAATAAAAAATAAATGATGTATCTTAGGGTGAAAACCTCCCTGAGGTGCTCGAGGATGGAGGATTCAATCTCCCTATCACACAATATCAAGAAAGATCAGTAATTTTGGTTGAAGATTCTAAACCAATAAATGTGGGAACAAGGGTGTGTGCACCAATTTGTGACACAAAAAAGGTGCCACTTTGTTGAAAAAATGTGAAATTAACCATTTTTGTGCTCACCAAAAAACTTAACCATTTGGTGAGTGCCAAATTTGGCGCTCGCCAAATGTAGTCACTTAAAAAAAAGAAGGTTGTTTTCATATCATTTTTTCTACAACTCGCAACCCTAGCTCCCATTTTCTACTCTTCCAACTCGTGTTTTCCAAAAGGAGATCGAATTTTGCTTTCAATTCTTTGCAAGGATGCCGCCAAGACATAAAAGAGGTCGAAGAGATCGAAGAGGTATGTATTTCTATTGTTTTAATTTTGAATTTGAATTAGAATGTAGATTGAAATAGGTTTTTTTTTTAAACTTTGTTTTAATTTCTAGGAAATCAATCTCCACCTCAAAACATTGACAATTCATAATCACCCCCTCACAAAGAGCCTCTTGAACAAGAACAACCTCAAAACCCTCCATCAGTTTATAGGCATCCACAAGGAACCCAAGAAAATATCTTAAATCAAATTGAAAACAACAAAAGAGAGATTGAACAATTGATTGGAAGATTAACTAAGCATGCTGAAACCCACCCTTATAGGAGAGGGATTATCGAATTGTAGAAGTCGATTGTATCACATGTAGGAGAAATAAGTGAGAAAATAAAATTTTGGTCAAATAAGGGATGAATTAAAATAATTTTATGTTAGCGGTCTTTCATATGTATATGTGAAAAAAGAAAAATTAGCAAAGCTGACTTGTGTGCCATTTTCACAGACCCAAAAACCAACACACCTTTATCACATGCATGCAGGAGGTTCCCCATCCATTGGTGCCACCATGAGTTAATAAAAAATAAGTTTTGGGAGCTGTGGTGGATGGTTTTTGACCAACCTTCATTCAATAAAGATGAGGTACCACAATATTTTTTAAGGAAACTCTATTGTGAGTTTTTCCTCAATAAGGTGCCAAATTATTTTGACATTTTAGACTTTCAGGGTAGAGGTGGGGGCTCCACATATGATAGATCAGGTGCATGACATAATCCATAGTTGGCACCGAGACCCTTGGCCAAACCCATGGTGGATAATGTCATTGTTCCTTTCGTTGTGAAGGACAATTTCGAGGTGGACATGCCGGAGTCGATTAGCCCGCTCACTTAGAGAATTGTATAGTGTGTGAGGCCTCTAGTAGAACTTGATGTGGATGAGACTTCTAGGTCTGGAGTTCCATCCCACCATTGTTACTCTTGCAGTGATTTTTGCACATATGATTATCAAAGTGCTCAAGATGCGGCTACACAACCTACATCAGCTGCATAGAAGATGGTTATGACAGATGCATTGTTGAATGAAACATTTGACATTGATACTCAGTTAAAATTCAACAAGTTCATTTAATTTGTTTATTAAATTCTATTTTGAAATGTAAGAATAACTAAATTAGTAGAATCAATATGATGAAAATTCAAGGTCAGAGTGTTCATGATGCGTGCACCATTCCTGTAGACCCTTATTTGTTTTTGGTGTTGAGTCCACAGGTATGCAACTAGTATTAAAGAAATAATTATTTTATGTGAACAATTGAATGTTATTTGAATGATTGTCTCATAACACGCTTTGGATGTCAAACAGTTTGTTGGAAGGCCTTCGAGCTCCACACCTCACAATTCACGTCCTCATACAACTTTCACTCATGTAACCTCTATTCATTAATGGTTTTGTAAAACAATGCTAGCTAGTTATGGTAATTTTGTGTGTACAAATCTAAAAAATTGATGAGAAACACAAACATTAGAGGAACATGAAGTGGAGAATGAATGAGACTAATTTATGCAATTAAGAAATCGAAAGCTTGGAGTTGAAATTATGTCTTATTTTCCATCTCAACTTTATATTATATAGTTTGATAACTTTTGAATGATTATGAAATTGCTCTCATAAGAATTATAGTTCAAGGTTGGAAGATATTTTGTTGGTAGCATGCCCATAGAACCTTAAAATTATTTTCTCTATGTGTAATGCATATTATCTTTGGTGTTAATTCTCATATTATAGCCTCACAAAAATATTAATAGTTTTTTAGGTTATAATTGATTATTTACTATTTATAGCTAGTTGGTAACTAAGTCAAAGAACGTGCTTTATTCTCAAATGGCTATTGTTATCACCTTTCCTAGTATTCACTAGTACTATGCGCCCATGATTCCAGAAATTCAATGTCATATCCCTTGGTTTCCCTATGACCACTAGCTCTAACCACTTGCCTTGTACAAGATGTTTTGGACACATGCTAATTTTATGATGGTAGATCATAGTGGGAAACCATCTCTCACATAGTTCCTTTCATGCTCATTTTTAGGTTACCTCATCCCTTCAACCAATTTAACTCTTACCTTCCACCATCCCATAACCTATCAATTGTATCATCGTCCTCACCACACATTTTAACCAAACATGAAGAGTATATGACATGCGATGTGAATGAATTATGTTGTAAGGAATCTACCAAGATGTCTTATTTTCCATATTTATTAGAGGATGTCATGCTTGGTTGGTCTTGTGAGATCCTAAATATATTTACCATTCAACGTCCATCTCATTCTTTCATTCCTATCATCACACATATTTTAACCATTTTATATCACATATCCCAATCTTTAACACCTTATTTATTATACCACCTTCCTCCATATTTCATCTTATACACATATCCTTAAAAAAAGCCTTTCCTTTTGTTCATTATTGACCAAATCTCTTATACATTATTACTACACACCTCAAGTTCCCACTTCATGTCCTATGTTCAAACCTTAGATACTGCCTAATTCACCTTATGTTCTAATATTCCCTCCTAATCACATCCCAGTAACCTCTAATAGTTCACCTTATATTTTATTATCCCATCCTAGCTCATCTAATTAATCTCTACTATTCCATTATATGTTCCATTATCCCCTCTTGATCGTGTCCCATTATCTTTTCCTAATTCACCCTATGTTCCCTTATTCCTTCATAATCCCATCCCATTAACATTTAATAGTTCACCCTATTTTCCATGATCCCCTCCTAGTCCATCCCACTAATATCTACTATTCTGTCCTATGTTTCATTATCCCCTTCTACTACCATCTTATTGTACCCTCTGTTCCATCATCCCCTCTTGGTCTTGTCCATTTATCCATTCTATGTTATACCATCTATGTCCACGTTTCATACTATATAGATAATCTTACAAGAAACCTTTCCTTACACTCATTATTGACAAAAAATATTCTCCATTATTACTACACACCTCAAGTTCCCACTTCATATACTATAGTCAAACCCTAGAAACCTCCTAATTCACCCTATGTTCCATTATTCCCTCCTAATCCCATCCCATTAACCTCTAATATTTCACACTATATTTTGTTATCCCATCCCATTAATCTCTACTAGTCCATCCTATGTTCCATTATCCCCTTCTATTCCCATCCCATTAACCTCTCTTATTTCACCTTATGTTCCATTATCCCCTCTTGGTCTTGTCCCATTATCTTCCCCTAATTCACCCTATGTTCCTTTATTCCCTCCTAATCCCAATCCATTAACACCTAATAGTTTACCCTATGTTCTATGATCCCCTCTTGGACCATCCACTAATATCTACTAGTCCATTCTATGTTCCATTATCCCATTCAACTCCCATCCCATTGTACCCTCTATTATTTCACCATATGTTCCATTATCCCCTCTTGGTCTTGTCTCTTTATCCCTTCTATGTTATACCACCTCCATCCAAATTTTATCCTATACACATACCATTACAATAAATATTTCCTTCCACTCATTATTGACCAACTCTCTTCTCCATTACTACTGCAAACCTCAACAACCAACTTCATGTGCTATAGTCAAACCCTAGACACATCCTAAGTCATCCTATGTTCCATCATCCCCTCTTGGTCTTGTCCCATTTTCCCCTCATAGTCTCATCCCATTATCCCATAACTTCCTCCAAGGAATATTTGCAAAGGTGGTTGTTTCCCCATGCAAAAACAAGTGGTGCAATCTTCCCATATCATGCATCCACCTTCATCACCCCCACATCAAGATAAACCCTAATACCCTAAATCTTATGAATCCCCTATCAATCCATATATCCAAGTTGAAGAGTCTATAAAACCTTCCTCCCTCATCACACCATCCATATCAAATGAACTATGTCCATATCCTAATCCAAAGCATGCTAACATAGATTCCCCTCCATATAAAGATCAAGGAAACCCTTATCCTCCATCATATGATCCATTTCCATTTCATGATCCCATTTCCAATCAAGAACAACATATGCCTTCCATCTCATCTAATGATATCTTTCCATATCAAGAGCAAGATATCCCTTCATCCCATTCTCACAATACCCTCTCCCCCACTTCATCTAATGACATCCTTCTATGTCCAAATCAAATTACCTTTTCCACTCCATTGTATGATCACTCTTGAAATGTGGTCTCAAAGTACATCTTCCACCCCATCTAATGATCCTCTACCCCTCATGATCAAAACACCCCTCCATCTTCATGTCATGATCCCCCTCCATCTCATTACCAAGACCACACTATACCATCTACCCCATCCCAACATAATAGCATAGACAAGGCAATGAACTGTTTGAAAAAATGCCTCAAAGAAATGTGGTCTTGTGGTGATGGAATTCCATGACACAACAATTTGTCATGGTATTCCATCACCACGAGACTGCATTTCTTTGAGGAATTTTTTAAAACAATTCACTACCTTCTCTATGCTACCACATTTTTCATACATGTCTACCAAAGGATTTTATCAAACAATTGACTGCCTTGCTGCTATGGATAAAAGCCTAAAATAGGTGCTTTCGAAAAAGCTATGGATATGAAAAATAGTAAGAAATATATAGTTCAATAAGTACTCAATTTATTTTTTATTATCTCATACATTATAAGCCATGACCTGCATCACTATTTTAGTTTTTGTGATTGAATAATTTATTGTTTTATTTTCAGATGATGCAAGCAAAAACACCTCCTGATGTTGATAGGGAAATGGAGAATGGTGTATCTTTCACAATAGACAGCTCGATGACTCTCACAGGGTATAAGGAAAATTAGTAAATTTCAAAGTACATTAATTTTTATAAACTATTTTGTTGCAAGTATGAAGGTGTTGTCATTGATGTCAACTGGTTAACTGGTTGTCAACTAGTTGTTGTTATCATTGATGTCAAAATAGTTGGTTATTGGCTATATATGTTGAGGATATTGAGAAAAATATAATAAAGAAGGTTTACAGGTATTTTGTGTATGATCCAGGATATGCTCTAGAATGTGCTTCTATGCTTGTGTGGTTTAGAAATATTGTTCATGGTTTTTGTATCCAAAATTTGGGCTTTTGGATCATTGTACAATGTGAGATAACTTCACCAATATGTGACTATGCATTTCAGTGTGTGTTGATGGGTGTTTTATACACTTTCTCAACACAGTAAATGCACAAGTGCACTACCTCTTTTGAAAGGAAATCTCCAACAGCAAGTTACTGAAAATCACCCCAAGGTCTCTCGAGTGTTAGGTCATGACATGCATGAAATTATTCAGTTGGTATTTGATGTGATTTTGCTAGTAATCACAGGGAAGACTTACGAAAGTTAGGCTGGAAGGAAGTTGGATCTTAGAACGGAGTTCTTGAAGTGGGAAGTTAATGTGCAATTTTTTGTAGGTTCAAACAACAATCTTAAACTCCTATTTTTATTTGAGATTTGGCTTTACAATGTGCAATGAACCTTAGCATATGTTACTTATTAAAAAAAAGAGGAAAAGGGTAGGGAAGAGAGGAAGTTTCTAGACCTAAAACTATGAATGAATAGTGATCATGGAAGTTGCTACAATAGACAAACTCCCTAAATTGGGTTTTGTTTGGCCAAGAGGAACCTATAGTTAAACAAAACCAGTGCAATCTTCTAAGGACTGCAGATTTTTAGATTGCATACACACATCATGAACATGCAATTGAACCAAGTTGCAACAATAAAGTAAGGAAGCTTAAACTAGCTTTACAAAGTGATTCATCATCAACAAACCACAAAAAGCATGAGCTGGAAATTCATCAAATACTGTAACAACAAACACCATCACCACTTTCCTTCAAGAAACTAACAACTAAACTAAAAAGGAAGTGGAACCATGAATGCATAATGAAAAAACTCAATAGAAACACCCATAAATCATGCAATGTAGCTCTTTATTGCTGTAGAATGCTTTACAACAACTCTCCAACCCTTTTCAAATGAGGGGGGGTACCCCTATTTATAGTTTTCCAAAGCCCAAATGAATGGCCAAGATTAATTTGCATTGTGTGGCTCAGATTTGTTTACATTAGGGTTTCACCTACCCCTAGATAAATAGGAATTTAAAATACAACTTTGTCTAATTCCTATTTCGTCCTCTAGTGATCGATGCACTATAGCAATTTTGTCTTGTAGTGGGTGCCTTCTTTTGTCTTCTCTATTGTGGCTGAAACTGCTTGAAGGATGCCCCCTGTCAGATGTGTTTGTAGTATTCTTCATCTGATCAACTGAATCTTCTTGTATATTTGTGTAACTGAAAATTGGATGTACTTCTCCTGATGAATCATAATCATTTGATGAAAAGTAAAATAGCTCCCTCTTGCTCCCCTCAAGGCCACACTTTGTAGTTTCTTCACTGACTTCCTTGGAACATACCTTCTTTTAATGCCAGTTTTGTTGATGGGTGCCAGGAGGAGAGGCAAGCATATGATGAATGGTGATTGGAGCAATGTGACTTTTCCTTGTTTAACTTTCTCAATGGGGCCTCCCCAATGTACCTGCAACAAGTTCCATAAATCCTGCATACACAAAATGCAGTAAGTGTTTTTCCATATAATGAGGCAAACATCAGCCAAATATGGAAAATCGAAGGTGTAGACATCCAAATTTGATCACTTCCATATGATCAAAATTGTCTACTTTATTCATCTATTCCATTAACAGTGATTAAATAATTTATTTAATCATTATTTCATTTTCTGCCTAAGGTTCCTAAAGTATCTAATTAAATAAATTAAATACTTTACCTTACACCCTGTTCTTCTCTAAATTAAATAAATATGACAAATTATTTAATTTAGTCTTTTAACCCATTTGAATTAAAACCAATTTTTAATTCATCTTTTTCTCTCTCCTTGTCTAATCCAGATTAAATTAATTAATCTGTGATTAGGATGTGCACCACTTAATCAAGATTAAGTGTCAGATCCTCCATAATCTCCCACTTGCCTCTAATCTCTCATTAATTACCTTAATCCTGTATTTGCACAACCTTAATCAGAATCATTAGCCACATTTGGCTTACCTTTTCTGGTCATCCTACCCACTTACCATTTTTGGTATGGACTCCCTTCCCCATGTGAATTTTTAATTCACATTTATTCAACCAAGGTTCCCCTCTTCCCCATGTGAATTTTTAATTCACTTTTATCTTCCCAAGGTCTTCCCCATCCCCCATGCAAGATTCTAGAAGCCTTGACTTGTCACTTCACATGTGCCAAGGGCTTCTAGAACCTTGGACTTGTCACATCACCCACATGTGACAAATCTCCAACTTTTTGGAGACACTCTCTTATCCACTAGATTCTTCCAATCATTGTGAATTTTAAATTCACTTTTATTCCTCCAAGGAATCTTCTCATCCCCCAAGATCCACCTCATCTCCACATCACTCCACCTTAGGACATCTCACCTTCCACATGTCAAGATGTGAGGGCTTGTGAGTTCTCAACTCACCATAGCCCTTCATCTTGATCTTTGTTGGATCAATCCCAACCGTTGAATTCTCTAGAAAATTCAATTTGGCCTATAAATACCCCTTCAATTCCTTCATTTTAGAGAATCAAGTCTTTTGCAAATAAACTCTTGCAAAATTGCCATTCAATCTCTCATCTATTTTAGCATCCATATTGCATCAATTCATCTTGCATCCACTTCATTCCATTGCCATCCAAGGAGCACACAAGACTTCAACATCAAGGGCCAACCAAGGAAGCAACAACATGAAGGTATAACAGCAATTTACTTGTTCATCTTGCTTTCATATTGTTCATTTTCTTAGGCTAATCATTGAGGTGCCCTATTATCTTGTTGTTTCTCTTTATTGCACTATTAGTTTTTTATCTAACATCTCACATTTAGGAAGCAACACTTTATTAGGATCACAGAAGGTTAGATCCATCCATGCATCATTAAAAGATCATAATATTCATCATTGTTTTGCATTTCAAGCTCATGTGGATCATAAACATAAATGTGGGTTCAAGGGTGTGGGTTCCCCTTAAGGCGGACGACAAACAGATGGAAGGTGGACAACGAGCGGACAATCGACAGACGACAGGTAGAAGGCAGATAATGGGCGGACGTCAGGGCTTGGCTGTAGGTGAACGGAAAAGCACAATGGCGAATGCCAAGAGGAAATCCACAAATGCGAGTCTGCAAGGGCCAACAGACACCAGGAAAAAAGTGGATAGAAGGTAGATGGAAAGTAGATGGAAAGCAGACGAAAGGCGGACAACTGGTGGAAGGCAAATGGAAGGCGGACATCGGGGGCTTAGCTATAGGTAAACGACGAATCACAATGGTGAAAGACACGAGGAAACCCGTGAATGTGGGTCCGCAAGGGCCAACATGCATCAGGTAGAAGGAAGATAGAAGGTGGACGACGGATGGACGATCGATGGACGACGAACAGATGATAGATGGAGGACGAACGAAAGGTGGACAGTGGGCGGACATCGGGGCTTGGCCATAGGTAAACGGTAGAGCAAAATGGTGAATGACAAGAGGAAACCTACGAATGCGGGTCCGCAAAGGTGGATGGATGATGGGAAGAAGCTGGATGGAAGGTGGACGAAAGGCAGATGATCGGTGGATGGTGGAAAAACAACGGATGGAAAATGAATGATGGGCGGAAGGTGGACAACAGGCAGACACTGTGGCTTGGCCGTAGGTAAACGACAGAGCACAATGGTGAATGAGAAGAGGAAAACTATGAATGCTAGTGCGCAAGGGCCAACAGACGCCAGGTAGAAGGAGGACAAAAGGCAGATGGAAGGAGGACAACTGGCGAATGACAGATGGACGACAGATGGTGGACGGATGGCGGGTGGAAGACAGACAACAGGCAGATGTTGGGGCTTAGCCATAGATAAACGATGGAGCACAATGGAGAACAAAAAGAGGAAACCCATGAATGTGGGTCCACAAGGGCCAATGAATGGCGGGTGAAAAGCAGACATAAGGCAGATAGAAGGTGGACGACCGGTGAATGGCCGACGGAAGGTGAACGGCTGGCAGAAGGCGAACAACCGATAGAAGGCGGGTGAAAGGCAGATAGTGGGTGGATGCAAGGCTAACGGAAAATGGGCGATCGACGGATGGAAAATGGACGACCGACGGAAGGCAGACAGATGGCGGGCGAAAAGCTAAGGGAAGCCCGCAGGGGCATTTTCGTGAAAGCAAAAGACTTAGTGAAAATTAGGTAGGTGAATTTGGTCAAGGGAATTTGAACGTTTGAAGGCACGTGACCAATTTGGGCTTTGAAAAAGGGGCACACAAAATGAGATGGGAACAAAGCAACCCATCGGGAGCGAAAAGAGGGGGTCCCTGCCTTTGGCCAGGCGTGTGTGAAAATCATGCACAACAAATGGTGACTCGCTGGGGAAATGCTCCAGAGCATTTCAATGACAAACTAGAATCATGAACCCAAAATCTTTGGTTTCGATTCTCATGCTAGGAAAAATGAACTAGACGCTCAACTAAAGGACCAAAACCACTAGCCAACCCAACCTTCAGTATGTTGAAAATCCAAGTGTGTGCAGATGCGTTAATTCCCATCCTTCAATTGCTACAGGAACCCAAGCTCTATCAAGTTAAGCTACGTAGTTTATTCTAACTCCAAAATCATTCAGGACATTGCCTTGCTACCAGTCAGGCATCCATAGCCCTGACGAGGTTGTCATTGCGATTCTCCTAAACATTGGTCTACTATCGGCTAGGCATCCATAGCCTTGATAAAGTTATTCATATCCTCTTGAAAGTTGAATCTTCTCTCTTGATTTTCAATATTTTGCTTTCTTTTTTTTGTTTCTTTTGATTTTCTTTTTAATTCTTTTATTTCAACCTGCAAGTAATGAAGCTCACACTCAAGATTGAGAATCACAGTGGCACTGAAGCATAATTTTAGATTCACAAAGGACCTACAGTGACTATCGTATTCTTAAAGTGTGCGAGAGGTATAAGATTTCAGAATATTTCAGAATCAGACCAACCAATGACTTATCCCCTTTGAATCAAATTTCCAGATCACTTGACACTACCAGAAGAACCTCACCATCCACTCTGAAAAATTGATTAGAGTTTGGTGAAGAAATACATAGAACAACCCCAGGTGATAAGTATGGTTGTTGTGCGCATAGATGTGCCCAACTAAAAGCAAAGGGACCCCGAGCAAAGCGACAAAAAAACAGAAATAGAAGGACAAGAAAATGAAAGAAAATAGAAAGAAAACACAAATGAAAGGGAAACTACTCTAAAGAAAACCCAACCTTCAGTAAACCAACCTAACCTAACAAAAGAAGGAAAGTGAGACTATTTACATGACACCTATACTACTAAAAAATGAGCTATGTACAAAGATATTTACAAAGGACCATGTTCAAACTAGGTAAACCGACCCTCACAACCATTGGATTTCGTAATGCGTGTACAAGAAGGGAAATCATTTCAGTTCTTAGCCATGAAGATTCATCTTTATATTTAGAAAAATGAAGTTCCACGTTGCAACATTCAAATTCAATAACAAACTCAGTAAGATTTAGCAGTTGAAGTAATTCATTAAACCCATGGTTGATCCATAAACACATTTGTCTCCCCTCATTCCCATAGTCAAAATAATAAATGCAGTTGTAAGTATTCATAGGAGAAAGGAAAGATAGAACCTGGAGGTTGTCATGTGAAGGTGATAGTGCTTGACAGTTGAGAGCGAGCACTACATCATTGATCATTGCATTGGAAACCTCAAGCAGAGGCACTGGATGGTGCAACATCCTCGATCTTGAGCTTGCATAAGGCTGGGAGAACAAAACAACAAGGACCTCTTCCAAGCCTCTAGTGGGACCCGTAGGCTCTCTCGGCTATCCTTTGAGGAGAAACACTTCATCTCATTGATCTTTCATAGTCCAAGACTCTGCTTGATTGCTATCTTCAAAAGGAAGCACATTGTCCCATCTCAGCTCCCTTGTGTTGATCCCAATATGTTTATATTTCATGTCATAAAAGCATGACATGGACGAATCTGTCATGTCACAAGTCTTGGCAGGTGTAGGAGGATCAACAAAGGTCAAGGTGGAAGGACTCCTAGTTACAGCCTGCCCTTGCAATTGAAATGTTATGTCACCCATATGAGTAGCCTCCAAGACATCCCTACCTTGGTGTTCTTCTCCTTGTAGTTCATGTGGCTCACCCTGCTGTTTTCTCATTTCTTCTTGTTCACTATCATTATAGATGGAGAAGGAGTTCCTCTCCCAATCTAAAAAATCTAATGCTTCACTATCTAGAGGCTCAGGTAGTATATCTTTATCACTACCATCTTCTGAAATGTACTCTTTTGTAGCATTGGCATACCTCCATAGTACAACTACCAAGGGAAAGAAGTCATCAATTGATGGTACCTCTTCAAGGGGATTGAAATTTAATATGCTATTTCCCTCCAAGGATTCCCCATAGATCTTGACATCCATTGTGTATAGATGCCCTACAAGATGGAAAGACTCTTGATGACTGATAGATAGCTCTCCCACTTGATCTACTTCATCATTCATAGGCTCGAGACTGTGTTGTTCTTCTACCGTTGTTGTCCTAACACCCTAGTGAGGGTTGCCTTCAGCTAGGCTAGCACTTGGTTCTAGCCCTTGACCCTCTAGCTCAATCCTTGAAGTAGTGATGGGAGGTAGTGCACCCAATTGCTCCACTTGTTCTCTGACTTGCTCAATGGTCTCTTGGCATAGTTCAAAAGTGAACTTAGAATGCATTGAATCATGGAGCCTACACCATCCCGATAACAATAACACCTCCAAATCCACTTGGTGTCTTAGCTCAGACCAATCCCTTGCGAGTCTTGAGACGAACTTGTCATATCTTTCAATCATGGGGTCTTCATCATCAGTTGGGAAGGAAGTTTGATGGTAGACAACCAAAACATGTGGTTGTTCCCACTCCTCTAAATCCTCATTTTTAGATGCTTGATCGCTATCATCTATGAAGGAAAGGTCTTCTAATCTAATTTCACTTATGCTTTCATTGTCATTTTCTGCTGCCCCAAGGCCTCCAGTCTCTTTCTCTTCCTATTCTTTGGCATTTATGTTGGCTACACTAGCATCTTCTACTGCATACTTCATTGGTTTGTCCTCAATTTCCAACGAATCCTCTTTTGGAGTAGAGGACTACTCTTTGCTGATAGAGGAAAGGCTTCCTAACTCCCTTCTGACTGAATTTTCACCAAAGCTTCTTGTTGTCCCAAGGAAGTCTACTCCTTTTTTATTCTTGTCCTTAATGTTTGTTGTCCCAACACTAGCTTGTGTCAAATTTCTTGGTTCATCTTCAATGTGTTGTTTGCCAGATGTTAATAACTCTCCCACCTCATGGGATGAATCATCCTCATTGAAAGTTGGCTACTCCAACTTGTTCAAACTGCCCTTGAATTGGGTGATGATGTTGTCACATGATGGGCAAGTAAATTCTGAATGCGGTGCATTATGAAATCTGCACCAGCTTGACATTAGCACTTCCTCCAATCTTGGTCTATCTTTGTTGCCCAAACAATCTTGGATAAGCTCCTCGAATGCCCTAGCTGCCATGGTTGTCAACTCCTCTTCTGGGTCTTCAAGGGCTAAAGGTTGAAAGATTTCCCAAAAGGGAATTTCTCCCTGCAAGACTCTCTCAATTCTACCTAAGAAAGTTAGGCATTCAATTTCGTTGTGTCTGCATGTGTTATGGATTCTGAATTTGTCTGCCAATGCAAATTGCCAAAATGGCCTTATCAATCTCCTACTTAAATCTGCATGTAGCTGAGTGATGCTGATTGCACGTGTTTCTCCATTTCAACTGAGCTTTTGTTTGCCTTCAAAATTTTCTAATTTTAAGTTACAACATGTGATGAGATCTCCCTATCTCAAATTTCTTCTTGAAGGTGCTCTTTCAAACTCCCAACTTTCAAATTTGTAGCCTCAACATGTCACGCCCTCCTTCTAGCGCCAGTTCTATTGATGGGTGTTTTATACACTTTCTCAACACAGGCAATGCACAAGAGCACTATCTCTCTTGAAAGGCAATCTCCAAAAACAAGTTGCTGAAAATCACCCCAAGGTCTCTCGGGTGTTAGGTCATGACATGCATGGAATTATTTAGTTGGTATTTGATGTGATTTTGTTGGTAATCATAGGGAAGACGTACGGAAGTTAGGATGGAAGGAAGTTGGATCTTAGAACGGAGTTCTTGAAGTGGGAAGTTAATGTGCAATTTGCTGTAGGTTCAAACAACAATCTTAAACTCCTATTTTGACTTGAGATTTGGATTTACAATGTGCAATGAACCTTAGCATAGGTTACTTATTAAAAAAAGAAGGAAAAGGGCAGGGAAGAGAAGAAGTTCCTAGACTTGAAACTATGAATGAACAGTGATCATGGAGGTTGCTACATTAGACAAACTCCCTAAACTAGGTTTTGCTTGGCCAATAGGAACCTACAAGTACACAAAACCAGTGCAATCTTCTAAGGACTGCAGATTTTCAGATTGCATACACATATCATGAACATGCAATTGAACTAAGTTGTAACAATAAAGTAAGGAAGCTCAGACTAGTTTTACAAAGTGATTCATCATCAACAAACCACAAAAAGCATGAGCTATAAATTCATCAAATACTATAACAACAAACACCATCACCACTTCCCTTCAAGAAACTAACAACTAAACTAACAAGGAAGTAGAACCATGCATGCATAATGAAAAAACTCAAGAGAAACACCCATAAATCATGCAATGTAGCTCTCTATTGCTTCAAAATGCCTGTACAACAGCTCTCCAACCCTTTTCAAATGAGGGTGGGGACCCCTATTTATAGTTTTCCAAAGCCCAAATGAATGGCCAAGATTAATTTGCATTATGTGGCTCATATTTTTTTACATTAGGGTTTCACCTACCCCTAGATAAATAGGAATTTAAAATACAACTTTGTCTTATTCCTATTTCATCCTCTAGTGACCCATGCACTATAATAGTTTTGTCCTATAGTGGTTGTCTTCTTTTGTCTTCTCTGTTGTGGCTGAAACTACTTGATGGCTGCCCCCTGTTAGATGTGTTTGTAGTATTCTTCATCTGATCAACTGAATCTTCTTGTAGATTTGTGTAATTGAAAAGCGGATGTACTGCTCCTGATGAATTATAATCATTTGATGAAAAGTAAAACAACTCCCTCTTGCTCCCCTCAAGGCCACCCTTTGTAGTTTTTTCACTGACTTCCTTGGAACAAGCCTTCTTTTAATGCCAGTTTTGTTGATGGGTTCTAGGAGGAGAGGCGAGCATATGATGAATGGTGATTGGAGCAATGTGCCTTTTCCTTGTCTAGCTTTCTCAATGGGGCCTCCTTGACGAACCTACAACAGGTTCCATAAATCCTGCCTACAAAAAATGCAGTAAGTGTTTTTGCATATAATGATGCAAACATTAGCCAAATATGGGAAATCTAAGGTTAGATCCATCCATGCATCATTAAAAGATCATAATATTCATCATTGTTCTACATTTTGAGCTCATTTGGGCCATAAAAATAAATGCGGGCTCAAGGGTGTGGGTTTCCCCTAAGGCGAACGTCAGGCAGATAGAAGGTGGACAGCGGGCGGACGACGGGTGAATGATGGGCGGAAGCCAGACATTGGGCAGATGTCAGGGCTTGGCCATAGGTGAATGACAGAGCATAATGACGAACGATTAGAGGAAACCCGTGAATGCGAGTTCGTAAGGGCCAATGGACTCCGGGCGAAAAGCAGACAAAAGGCAAACGAAAAGTAGATGAAAAGCGTACAAAAGGCAGACGAAAGGCGGACGATTGACGGATGGCAAGTGGAAGACGGACAACAGGCGGATGTTGGGGCTTGGCCTAGGTAAACGACAAAGCACAACGGTGAACGACAAGAGGAAATCTGCTAATGCAAGTCCGCAAGGGTCAACGGACGCTAGGTAGAAGGCGAACAAAAGGTAGATGGAAGGAAGACAAAAGGAAGACGAATGACAGATGACAGAAGGATGGCAGGCGAAAGGTGGATAGTGGGTGGATGTTGGGTGGGGCTTGGACATAGGTAAATGAAGGAGCACAACGGTGAACGACAAGAGGAAACCCATGAATGCGGGTCCACAAGGGCAGATGAACGACGAGTAGAAGGCAGACGAAAGGTGTACAGAAGGTGGATGACAGACAAACGACAGATGATAGACGAACGTCGAGAGGAAGGAAAACAGTGGGCAGACACCGGGGCTTGGCCGTAGGTAAATGATGGAGCATAACGGTGAATGAAAAGAGGAAATTCGAGAATGCGGGTCCATAAGGGCCAATGGACATCGGGTAGAAGGCAGACAAAAGGCAGATGAAAGGTAGATGAAAGGTGGATAGAAGGTGGATGGCTGATGGACGGTGGATGGATGGTGGATGTTAGATGGATGGTGGGAAGAAGGTGGATAGTGGGTGGATGCCGAGGCTTGGTCGTAGGTAAACGGTGGAGCACAATGGCGAACAACAAGAAGAAACCCATGAATGTGGGTCCACAAGGGCCAACAGACGACAGGAAAAAAGCGGATAGAAGGCAGACAAAAGGTGGATAGCCGACAGATGGTGGGCGGAAGGTGGACAGTCGACGGACAACCGACAGAAGGCGGATAGTGGGTGAACACAAGGTGAATGAAAAGTGAACGAACGATGGATGGAAAATGAATGACTGGTGGAAGGCGAACAGACAGCGAGCGAAAAGCTAAGGGAAGCCCGTAGGGGCATTTTTGTGAAAGCAAAAGACTTAGCGAAAATTAGGTAGGTGAATTTGGTCAAGGGAATTTGATCGTTTGAAGGCACATGACCAATTTGGGCTTTGAAAAAGGGGCACGCAAAATGAGATGAGAACAAAGCAACCTGTCGAGTGTGAAAAGAGGGTGTCCTTGCCTTCGGCAAGGCGTGTGTGCAAATCATGCACAGTAGTGTGTAATTTTGAGAATAACTTGATGAGGCCATGTTCAAGTGAAATTTATTGTTCATAAAGATTAGATCAAGTTAAGGATGCATGTGCTTAATTGTTTTATGAGTTTTACATTGGTGTTGGCGAACCTTGTGTTAAACACTACTTACAAAGTTCAATGAAGCGTGTTGCACTAATAGAATTTGGCAAATAAATGACTAGGTGACTACAACTTTTAGTCACAACAACTAAAAATGACTAAATTCTACTAATTTTTTGCAACTTAACTATAAATGAGTAAATAAATGACTAATTTGGTCGTTGACTAAAAAAAAAGTTAGTCACAAAAATAAAAATGATTAAATAGCTAGTCACCAAATACAAATTAGACAAAATTTTAAAAACACATTTCGGCCAATTATTGGCACGATGTATGTGCGTGTCGATGTATTAGCGCTTATTCATGTTCATTGTAGAAATATTCCTTACTTAATTTGTTAGTTGTAGGTTAGCCGGGCATTGAAATATTTGGAGAGGACCTGGAGACTTCTAAAAAGGCGGGCAAGGGTAAGGAATTTGGAGTTTGCTACAACGAATTTGAAGTCGGTGAGGCCCTCTATAGTGAAGTCAGATTTGGGGACACCCTTTATAGTGAGTTCAAAGGTAATTCAAAACCCTCATTACATTAAACAAATCTATAGCTTTCTAATTGGCAACTTACAGTAGTTACAATCTACTGTTCTTAATAATGTTATTTTACAATCTTGCCATTGTTCTGCTTCATAATGTATTCAAGCTAAATATAATAAAATTTGGGTGTTAGTTCCAAAATAGAATTCCTCAAACAATTTCGATACATTTTCACTACAAGCACAAACTGTCCTTGTGCAAAGTTAACATGTGCTATATTTACCCACACATTAGGCATCTGAATAAAGATGTTTCCTATTGTAGCTTCTTGTACCTATGTAAAAATTTCCTTTGTAATATCAAATTGACCCCTTTCATTTAGCACAATGGCTGCCCCTTTTGCAACATAAACATTTCCTGGTCTCTGTCCCAACACTTTACAATATAGTTCTCTAGCCTTCTCAAGATGTTGTGGCTCTACCTTTGGATCCCTCCTCTCATTGTGAAAAGCTACGAAATAATTCCAATTTCCAAGTAAAATGTCAACATAAGAATTCTTTGCATCTGATTCACTTTGTGTAGCTTTAATTGTTTATTTTATTTAAGCCAATCATCTATTTTCAGTTCCATTTTTCCAAGCATAGATAAAGCATTTGATGAATTTTTATCCACCTTAAGTGCATCCCCAATCAATTCTAGGCTTAGTTGGATCTCATTCTAAGCCTGAGCCATTGCTGCAAGACATAGATATGCATCCATATAATCAAGAAACTTGAACAATATTAGCCTGTATAAAAGATTTTCTTTTTCATTATGATGTAGTTGTTCAAACAACCTAACAAGATTAAATAGTGTTGTGACTTTATCCCATGGTAACTCAAGTGAAACACCACCTTCTTCTAGTCTATGGAAGAATTTCATATCCTTAAAGAGCATAGGAAAAAATGTAGAATTAGCATTGGGGCATTTATTTATGAGTTCAACCCAAATGCCATTTCCTAATGCCTCCATTAAAGTTTTTTGAGCCAACTCTAGTTCGTCACACTCAAAATGAAGAACCCAAATGTTGTTTAACAGTTGAATGGGTACTTCTTCTCTGCTCTTCTTCAGAAGAGACTTTTTTGTCTTAAGAGAATCTAAGGCTGCACTAGGGTCTGATGATATTAATAACTCACCCATGTTGATAAATGCATGGGCATCACGTGGATCTATGTGAGTTTCCTTTCTTAATTTCCAAAGCCTTCTCTACTTGCCCTTGCTGAGCATATATATGGCCTTTAGATTTTAAGCTCTCATAGCTATCAGGGTGGATCTCCAGAACCTTTTCAAAATTTGAGGGAGAACTCTTAAGATCTCCCAGCTTCAATTGAACCTATCCATAAAATTATGTGGCCTTTGGCTTTCATTGACTGATTTCATGTAGTAGCAGCTAGTGGTGTCATAATCACCTTTACTATGATAAGATCATGCAAGATTATAATATGAATGATATTTCATGAGAGGGTGGTCAGTTGAAACAAGAGTTGTCTTAGTCAATTGTTCCACAAGAAAATGCTGCCTTGTAGTGAAGAAAAAATGGTTTACTAAATAATTCAATGCCATTCCATAGTACACCCATGTAATTTAAAGGATCTACGCATCTTTTCCATTCCTTCATGAAAACTACCTTTTTCACTAACTATGAGAATCCTATAAGTAAAAAAAGCACAAAACTGACCACATAGATTTATGTAGAGGCATAACATCATTTCCTAATACTTCCATAAAATTTTGTTGAGCCAACTCTAGTTCATCACACTCAAAATGAGGAACCCCAATGTTGTTTAACAATTGAATAGGTACTTATTCTCTGCTCTTCTTCAGAAGAGACTTTGGCATCTTAAGAGAATCTAAGGCTGCAATGGGGTTTGATGATATTAATAACTCACCCATCTTGATAAATGCATGGGCATCATGTGGATCTATGTGAGTTGCCTTTCTTAAAATTTCCAAAGCATTCTCTGCCTGCCCTTGTTGAGCATATATATGGCCTAAAAATTTTAAGCTCTCACAGCTCTCAAGGTGGACCTCCAAAACCTTTTCAAAATTTGAGAGAGAACTTTGAAGATCTCCTAGCTTCAATTGAACCTATCCACAAAATCCTATGGCCTCTGGCTTTCCTTGACTGATGTCATGTAGTAGTGACCAGTGGTGTCATAATCACCTTTACTATGATAAGATCATGTAAGAATATAATATGAATGAGATTTTATGAGAGGGTGGTTAGTTGAAACAAGAGTTGTCTCAGTCAACTGTTCGACAAGAAAATGCTGCCCTGCAGTGAAGAAAATGGTTTGCTAAATGATTCAATGCATTGCATAGTACATGTATAATTCAAAGGCTCTACACATCTTTTCCATTCCTTCATGAACACTACCTTTTTCACTAACTATGAGAATCCTAAAATAAAAAAGTGCACAAAACTGACAACAAATATTTTAACCCATTTCAAACAATAAAATTGCCAAAAAAATGCATTTAAAACTTGCAAAAAATGCAAATAAAATCATGCCGATTTTTGTGCCAAAAAAACCATGAGACCAAAGTTTGTTGCTTATTATTATGCTTTGATATATTTTTTCCAAGCATTCATAGTTTTTTTGAAATCACCTATTTTATGCTTTTAACCATAGCAACAAGGTAGCGAATTGTTTGATAAAATGCTTTGGTAGACATGTATGAAAAATGTAGTAGCATAGAAAAGGAAATGAACTTTGGAAAAAATGCCTCAAAGAAATGTGGTCTCATGGTGATGGAATTCCATGAAGAATGTCATGACAAGTGAATTGATATGGATTGTCATGACATTCCATCACCATGAGACCACATTTCTCTTAGGCATTTTTTCAACTAGTTCACTACCTTGTCTATGTTATTGCTTACTATTATGCTTTGATAGATTTTTTCCAAGCATCCATAGCTTGTTTGAAAGCACTTGTTTTAGGATTTTATCCATAGCAACAAGGCAGTGAAATGTTTGATAAAATTATTTGGTAGACATGTATGAAAAATGTGGTAGCATAGACAAGGTAGTGAACTTTTTGAAAAAATGCCTCAAAGAAATGTGGTCTCATGGAATGCCATGACAAGAAAATGCAATTAGCAGCTGCTCCTAGTTATTAGTTATGCAATGTGAAGTAATTGCATAACTACTTAGGTTAACTTTGTAAAAACTATATTGTATTTGAAATTTTATCATCTATCAACATCTAGTTATTAGTTATGCAATGTGAAGTAATGCTTTGAGTTTGAAATATGTGCAATACAATGTAATCAACAATTTGAATATAAACTACAAAAATCCATTTTTTACAATTCATTAGTTAAACTCTCTATTTTATTTTCTCTTTATAACTCTATTGCTATGGAAATGCTTTTCAATTAAAAAAAATAGTTTTTGTCTCTTATTCATTAATTTTTTACATTTTGTCATCTATCAACATCTAGTTATTAGTTATGCAATGTGAAGTAATGCTTTGATTTTGAAAGATGTGCAATGCAATGTGTGTGGGAAAAAATGAGTGAAATTAATTAAACAAAACACACATCAATGAAATATATTACATATAATGAAAGAGAAATAATAAAACAAACTATTATAACCCCTCATTCAAAATCATTCCATTGTCCTCTATTCTTGGTGATCTTTCAAATTCATGCTCTGTGTTGCACATGAATCTACGAAATGACAACCTAAAAAATGAGATGCTATATAAAAATGCACAGCTATATGCCTACATCTATATTTTTTTGGTATTTTTTGAATTATAATGCTAAATGGTATGATGTGATAAAATGTTGCTATATTCACAATGATGCTAAAATGATTTGCTATGATGAAGCTGTAAATCTAAATAAAACGATGTATAAAACACAAAAACTAAGATGCTAAAACTAAATTTGCCATGATAACACTAAATGTGAACTAAATGCTAAATGCTTAAACTAAAATGCTCTCCAAATGCTCTCAAATTGCAATAAGATTTTTGTAGCATAAGTCTATGAAAATTACTTGTTGAAAAGCTGTAGAATTGCCTTCTATTTGTAGATTTTTTCAAGCTTGAGATGAGGTGGTAGAGATGGACAGTTCAGATTGTGATCCCGAGACATCAACGGTTGAGCACAAAGAGGTTGGAGGAATTCATGGAGGCTGCTCCACTTGGACGAACAAATTCTCCAAGTGTCAAAGAGCATCAATTAACAGAAGGAGCCATGTGTCTCCAAAGAGGTTAGGAGGTTAAGAGGTTGGAGTGAATATTCCAAATTTAAAAATTAGGAATAAATGAAATTGTGTGACATGTGATGAGGTGGAAGATGAGTTGGAGGTGGTTAGAAGATTATGGAGAAATGTGCTAAATTTGAATTAAAAATTCAAATTTAAATGAAGGAGGGAAATCAACTAAATGACACATTATTTAAATTTGTGCATTTAATTAATTTAAGAGAAAAATGATTTTTGGATAAAAGAAATAAGGGAAGAACTGTATAAATAAATTTATCAATTTATTCATATTAGTAGAAGAATTAGAATTTATTAATTAAATATCAAGTATTTAATTAATTGTGCTCCAGACCATTTTTATGTGCATACGTTTTGCCCCTCTTTGAAGTGATGTGTGCATACGCATTGCTTCAAAGAATAATTTTTGCCAGATCGTGATGATAAAAATTTCGACATGCCCCAGATGCTGATGTTTTTAGTGATGATGAATTGATGCCCCCTCGGGAGATAAATCAATGCTTTTTTGAATTTTTGATGATTTTTGATTTTTTTGGAAATTTTGATTATTAAATGATTTTTCAATGATATTCTGAGGATTTTCGAATTTGAAGATGGTAACCTGATTTATCTCCTGAAAAATGAGAATAGTCTTGCCACATTGTTGATTAATTGATTAAAGGCCTTTTTTGAAAAATTAAATAAATGCCACCAAAATTACCCCTTAAAAGGTTAAAATGGGTGAAAAGAAGCTCATTTGTAACTTTGCATTGTGAAAATATTGAGAGACTAAGGAGCGCTAGAATGGATAGAATTCTGCACCACACCCACAAATTCAAGTGAGTCTACCGCCACTAGCATCCAGCCACGTATGGACCTTTGATACGTACCCCGAGAAACCCTACTTGTCGATTTTGAATTTGAATTTTCCCGCTTTTTTCAATTTTAAACAAAACACACATCAATGAAATATATTACATTTAATGAAAGAGAAATAATAAAGAAAACTATTATAACCCCTCATTCGAAATCATTCCATTGTCCTCTACTCTTGGTGATATCTCAAATTCATGCTCTCAAAATTTTGTTGCACATGAATCTATGAAATGGCAATCTAAGAAACGAGATGCTATATAAAAAATGCACAACTATATGCCTACATCTACATGTTTTTGGTATTTTTTGAATTATAATGCTAAATGGTATGATGTGATAAAATGTTGCTATATGCACAATGATGCTAAAATGATTTTCTATGATGAAGCTATAAATCTAAATAAAATGATGTATAAAACACAACAACTAAGATGCTAAAACTAAAATTGCCATGATAACACTAAATGTGAACTAAATGCTAAATGCTTAAACTAAAATTCTCTCCAAATTCTCTCAAATTACAATAAGATTTCTGCAACATAAGTCTATGAAAATTACTTGTTGAAAAGCTGTAGAATTGCCTTCTATTTATAGATTTTTCCAAGCTTGAGATGAGGTGAAAGAGATGGATGGTTCAGATTGTGATCCTGAGAAATCAACGGTTGAGCACAAAGAGGTTGGAGGAATTAATGGAGGCTACTCCACTTGGAAGAAAAAATTCTCCAAGTGTCAAAGAGCATCAATTAACATAAGGAGCCATGTGTCTCCAAAGAGGTTAGGAGGTTAAGAGGTTGGAGTGAATATTCCAAATTTAAAAATTAGGAATAATGAAATTGTGTGACATGTGATGAGGTGGAAGATGAGTTGGAGGTGGTTAGAAGATTATGGAGAAATTTGCTAAATTTGAATTTAAAATTTGGAGGGAAATCAATTAAATGACAAATTATTTAAATTTGTGCATTTAATTAATTTAAGAGAAAAATGATTTTTGGATAGAAGAAATAAGGGATGAACCATATAAATAAATTTATCTATTTATTCATATTAGTAGAAGAATTAGAATTTATTAATTCAATATCAAGTATTTAATTAATTGTGCTCTAGACCATTTTTATGTGCATACATTTTTCCCCTCTTTGAAGTGATGTGCGCAGACACATTGCTTCAAAGAATAATTTTTGCCAGACCGTGATGATAAAAAATTTGACATGCCCCAAACACTGATGTTTTTAGTGATGATGAATGGATGTCCCCTCGGGAGATAAATTAGGGATTTTTTGAATTTTTGATGATTTTGAATTTTTTGGAAATTTTGATGATTAAATGTTTTTTCAATGATATTCTGATGATTTTCGAATTTGATGATGGTAACTTGATTTATCTCTTGAAAAATGAGAATAGTCCTGCCACATTATTGATTAATTTATTAAAGGCCCCTTTTGAAAAATTAAATAAATGCCACCAAAATTACCCCTTAAAAGGTTAAAATGAGCGAAAAGAAGCTCATTTGTAACTTTGCATTATGAAAATCTTGAGAGACTAAGGAGAGCTAGAATGGATAGAATTATGTGCCACACCCACAAATTCGAGCGAGTCTGCCACCACCGGCATCCAGTCGCGTATGGACCTCTGGTACGTACCCCGAGAAACCCTACTTGTCAATTTTGAATTTGATTTTTCCCACTTTTTTCAATTTTAAAAATTTCAGATTTAGAGGCGTTTTAGTGCATAGGATTAACGTTTTAGCGCATAGGGTACCCAATAAAATGCATAGGATAGGGGCTTTAGCACATAGGGTAGTAATAAATGGTTGAAATAGGTTTAGCGCATACAAGTCCCATTATAGCACATAGAACAACTGTTTTAATGCATAGGAGTTCTAGTGCATAGATAAGATAAGATAGCGCATAGGATAGTTCATTTAGCGCATGCAGGAAATAGCGCATCAGGACCTTGTTTCAGCGCATGGAGTTAGTTTATCAGCGCATCTAATAATTAGCGCACAGAAAGACTGTTATAGTGCATATGTTAATTTTTCTAGCGCATCTAGTAAATTTGAGCATAGAAACTCTGTTTTAGCACATTGAGCCAAAATGATGATTTTTGAATGATTCCTCCTAGTTTTTTATGGTTGATGATCATGTCAGCTGATGATAGGATGATGTTGATTGATAGATTGATGATCATCCTCATGATAGGTGAGGATCGATAATAGGATAGATAAGGATGATTGAATTACCTCATGAAAAATGAGATTCAGAGATAGGTTGATTGATGATGATCAATCCCATGAAAAATGAGAGTCAATGATAGAGTAGGTGCTCGTCGAGATTTGATCAAGATCTCATGTGAGCTGATTTGATTGAATGATATGTTGATTGATAGGTCGATTTGATTGGTTTGCTGACTTGATATGTGTTATGACCATAGGAGGCTGGCTTAGGAGTATTACAGGTTTGAGAGAGCTTTTCGCGGACATGGGACATGATCCCATAGTTGACCCTGATGGATCTAGCCATCATTGACCAATATGGATTGAACTCACTCATTGATATGCCCTAGCATTGGATTAACTAGGGGCTATTGATGAAACTTGCAGAGTGATGGCATAGCGACCATAACACCTTCGACTTGGCGACTAATGAGATTACAGTGACCCCAGAGGATGTCTATCAGATTTTGTGGATACCAGTCATGGGTGATCTAGTGATTTATGATCACAAGGAGTAGGGGGGGACTAAATCTATTCGACATATTTTCCATGATGATCAACTTGGAAGATATGAGATTTCCTAGCGGGAGTTGATCGCTACTCATCAGCCATTACCATGTGTCTTAGCAAGATTTATTGGTGGTTTTCTCTACCCTGAATGTAGGTTGAAGGGCTTCTTAGTTGACTGGGGTCGAGTGTTGGAGGGAATGATTTCCCATGGGACTAGATACGCCTAGGGTTTGTGTATCCTTGCACACTTGTACCATGATTTACATCAGGTTGTGTATCTGGGTGCCAACAGTCTCGCAACAAGACGCACATTGTTACAACTCTAGGCCTAGGAGCATATTGTAGTGACACAACCAATGGTAGGGAGGGCTTGAATAGTAGGGATACCCTATGTGTTTGGATATACAGGCCACTTGTCCAACATAAGTTGAGAAAGTTAGAGTATTGGCGGAGGGTTCTAGATGATCAGGACTCAGTTATGTGGCGGTCGTATGTGGATTGTGAGGCGTGGCCAGAGGATCAGATTCAGATGCCCTACTTATGCATCACGAGATATTTGATTGGCAGGACTCCTTTTGTGATTGAGATATTCTTAACTTCGAGGGTGCTTCGACAGTTTGGTAAGGTGTAGGGCATGCCGCAGGGAGTAGCATTCTATGCACGACAGAGGATGGATGTTCTGTAGTGGGGGCCAACATTGGATTATGATGCCACTTGTGCCGAGTACTATGGTTTTCAACCCATTGTATGGGCTTATCATCCTGAGATAACTGATGTGTTGATGACAACCAACTATGCCGAGTACTTCCACACTCATCCATTTCCACGAATATCCAGTTTGGATGAGCCAACACCAATATTTGAGGTTGGTAGGAGGGTAGGGAAGATAGTGCCCCAGAGGAGAGACGAAGGGGATGAGGAGGCAAAGGAGGAGGGGGATGATGGTGGTGATGATGAGGGATATGGTAGAGGAGATGGTAGGGGGAGAGTGGTGCCAGATTTTGGGGTAGTTTCGACGAGGAGGAGGTCAACACCTAGTGGACAATGGCTGATTGTACTTCGCATGCCCTCCCAAAGGCAATAGACACAGATAGCTGGACTATAGGTGTAGGTCCATACATTGTAGGGATAGGTACAAGTGTTGCAGGCACAACTAGCATAGGCCTAGGGATAGGTATAGACTTTATAGGGATAGCTAGCCCAGGCTCAGATAGTATAGATGCAGGCTCAAGTTTCCACCCTAACAGCTGAGAGGGATGTTTCCCAATGACAAGGGGAGCAGGTAGTGGTTGTAGTTGATAGGTTGTAGAAAACCACTGAGGGAGCCAACACATGTGATCTGGTTAGAGAGCTTCGCAATTCCGCCAAGGAAGTGGAATATTAGTAAGGCCGATACTCTGAAGTAGTGCCAACTGAGAAGAGAGTGAGCTATGCTCAGTCTAGATCTAGTTGGAGTCAGTCCAGGACCACCACCAGGGGCGTCACACAACCACTTCCTAGGGGTCCACTAGGTAGAGCTCTAGGAGCAGGGCCATCAGGGGTAGGAGGTGTTGGAGGGTCCTAGAGGCCTGCAACATCTAGGGGCAACACCACAAGATCTCGAGGTCACGATTGACATATTCTATACTACTTGAGAGACTTGATATTGCCACATTTTTGATGTTGTATTATCTCTCATTTGATATCATTTGTACACTTTGACATTATTATTTTGAGGTTATACATGATATGCAACAGTGATTTATGATCCACATGTTTTTCATATTCTTTTATTATGGATGTGTTATGATGGATGCATGCTATTTTATGTGATGCTCTATATGATTATGACATGTTTTATGTATGGATGCATTAATGTGAGGATGATGTATGATTTTATGTGTTTATGGATGATGTATTTATTTTTGATGTATGAGGTGGATGCAGTTATGCAAATGATATGATATGCGTTGTATTTTTGTATTTTTCACATGTATATATTGATGATATGGATGAATAAATGCAAAATGATTGATTATGGAATGCAAATGCATAATTTAATGTATGGATGAATGATTTATGAATTCGAACGTACGATAGATGCAAGTGTATAGATGAGTTAATGTTATGCCCCAATGTGACATGGATTATACTTTTTATATGTGATGAAATGTCATTATGTCAATGGAATGCAATGCCCTTTTCTATATTTTTGGTTATTTTCTAATGCACATATATGACCTATATGTATGAATGTGAATGAATTATGATGAATGTATGGATTATGATGTTAATATGGCAATTGTTATGATGAATGCATATATGGATGGTTGTAATGATGTATGATATATGGATGATTATGATGATGGATGCATATATGAATAAATTTATTATGGTATCGTTGTATGATATGAATTATGATGCTATTATGGATGATTCTCTATTTTTTAATTTTTCAAAATGCGAATGCATGATGGTTGTATTGAATTATGATAATGTCCTGTTGGATTTTTTGCGATGCAAAGATTACGATGAATGAATGCATGAATGGTATATGGTTTTGGATTATGTGAATGCAAGTATATGATAGATGTAGAATATGATAATGATAAATGTATGAATGGATGTATGGTGGTGCTTTCTAATGACATGATATGATAATGCAAGATGCTTTCTAATGATATAATATGATAATGCACGTGAATGATTTTTTTGTTATGTCAAGTGTACTCAATCTTTTAGTGAGAGATAATATCATGTTGAGAGTTGACAAGCTTGGAAAAACTATAATGCAAATGCAATACTAATATAAATGCAATTCTATTTTATCCATGCAAACCTAACTATGCAATGTCGCCATTTGATTTATTGTGATTGGTATCATCATTGAGCATTTTATTATGTTGAAAGTTGGTACAAATATTGATGGTAGAATTAGACCATGATGACCTAAGTACAACTTCCATACAAATTTCGCTGATTTTGATAGTACAAGATAACACAAGCCTCTAGGTATAATTGGACCGAGATGACTTGAGTATCACTTGTGTAAACAAACAAGAGTTAATCATATTTCCATACAAATTCAGAATGTCATCAATGATACTTTGTAGAGCATGTCTTGTGACAATTTGCACAGTAGTACTAATTGACTCACAAACAATAGACAACAAAAAATATCATTCTCGATCATAGCACCTCTAGTTCAAGACGTCATCGAGGTACTCTAGAGAAATGATAACAACAATCAAGATAAAATAATCATTGAACATTCATGCTAAATTGGTCCAACCATGATTCAAAAGATGATCCTCCAATGAGAATGGATTTGATTTTTTTTGATGTTTGATTTGATTTTGATGGTTGATTGATTGGATTGATTGATGTTCAATTTGATGGTTAGAGTGATTGTTGTTTTCCCCAAGGTTGCCTTGTTGTTTGCTTGCCTGCTATTTTAAGCTCAACAAAGTTTTTGCCCCCATTGAGTTTAGGATTTTTCCCTCATTGAGAAATAAACCAAATTTATTATGAATATGTATAATGATAACCAAGCCAAGGTGGGACACGACCGCAATATCCAGATATGGACATGAAACTCATTGTATGATAGGCATGAATGTGCAGTGATAGCGAAAAGAAGACGGTCAACACACACTCAAATAGATGGAGGAGTCAACTTATTACAAATAACGCCTGTTTGCCAGGTTTTCACCATTTGTTTTTATTGCACTTTTTTAGATTTTATTATTTTTTTGTTGTTACCAAGACACCTGTTTGCCAGGTTTTCATCAAGGCAACAATTTTTTTGATTTTTGATTTTTTTGTATTTTTGGTTTTGATTTTTTTTAAGGACTTTTTTCTTATTTTTATGGTTTTTTCAAGACTTTTTTTGATTTTTATGGTTTTTTAGGACTTTTTCTATTTTTTATAATTTTTTCAAGACTTTTTCTGATTTTTATGGAATTTTTTCAAGACTTTTAAGCATGCACTGGATGCATTATGTGTAGAACTTCTTCAGATGAAGGTTGTTCATCAATTCTTCAAATATATTCCCCTCTGGTGTAGACAACTGATATACCCCTGATCCAAAGACTAAGATGATAACAAAAAGACCTAACCAATTTGGCTCAAATTTTCCTTTCTTTTCTCGATCCTGCTGATTACGGGGATTTTCTTTTAATACTAGATCACCTACTTGAAATGTACTTGGTTTAACTTTGTGATTGTAGCTCCTAGACATTCACTCCTAATATAATTTTAGGTGATCCATTGCAGGTTGATGACGTTCATCTAACAATTCCATCTCTTGTAGTCTAGACACTCGGTAATCTTCATCTGAAATGAGACCTTTCAAAGGACACACAGAGTGTTGGTATCTAAAATTCGATAGGCAAGACGTCTTAAGATCCATATACAAGGGCATATGGCGTGGCTCCCATGGGTGTTCGGATGCTTGTGTGATAGGCCCACAAAGCAAGGTTCAGTTGAATATGCTAGTCACATCCAACATCATTGACTATTTTCTTTAGGATTTTCATGATATTTTTGTTTGAGGCCTATGCTTGGCCATTTCCTTGAGGGTAATATCGCATAGAAAATCGATGCTGTACATGGAACCTTTCACAAAGTTCTTGTACATCCTGATTATTGAAAGGTTTTCCATTGTCAGTGACAATGGATTGAAGGATACCATATCTACAAATGATGTAGTTCAGGATTAATGATGAGATCTATTTCCCTGTGATGGTGGTTAAAGGCATGACTTCAACCCACTTTGTAAAATACTTTATTGTTGTAATGATGAACTTGTGTCCATTAGATGAAGATGGGTGAATTTTACTAAAAAGATCCAACCCCCACTGACAAAACGACCATGTTGATGCAAAGGGCTGCAAATCTTGTGCTGGAGCATGGATAAGATTACCATGGATTTGGAATTTCTGACATCTCTTAACGAATTGGAAGGACTCTCTCTCCATAGTCGACCAATAGTACCCCAAACGAAGGAGTTTCTTAGTGAGGATTAGACCACTTGAATGAGTGTCACAGATACCTTCATGGACTTATTGTAAAGCCATCTCAGACTCGTCGCGTTCTAGAAACCGAAGGAGAGTTTCGTTAAGACCTCATTGGTAAAGTACATCTACTATAAGGGTATGTCAAGTAGCTTGGTGGATGCAATTTCATTTTTGGTTTCAGGAGAGATCGAGAGGAAGGATATTATCTTTCAGGTAAGTATAGATATTCCCATAATTTGAGGTATCAACATCAATTAGGTGGCATATGAGTTGGGATTCAAGATTTTCATAAGTAGGGGTAAGCAGTTGTTCCACCATGAACTCATAACGAATTCATTTTTCTGGAATTTGTAGCAAAGACACAATGGTAGCCATATCATTGGTAGCTTTGTTGTCAATCCTTGGGATTTGAGAAAATTTTATGTCAATAAAATATTTCTTGAAGTCATCAATCATCCTTTTATAGTGCATTAGTTTGTCATCCTTTGTTTGGTAATCACCATTGACCTGATTAATGACTAGTTGAGAATCCCCATAGACTTGCAGTTCTATAATTTTCCATTCTATGACTATCTTGATTCTGGTGATAAGTTCTTCATATTTTGTTGTGTTGTTGGTGCAAGGGAACATCAATCGGTATGATTTCAGAATGGTATGCCCTAGGGAAGTGATGAATAGAATTCTCACTCCCGATTCGTGTTGAGTATATGAGCCATCAAAATACAATACCCATTGCTTTGTTGTTACAGGGAAGACATCAACATCTAGAAATTCCATGTGCAATGGATGATCGCCATGAATTGGTTCTTTGGCCAGTTGGTCGGCAATAGCTTGTCCTTTGATTTATTTTCTGTCAACATATTGGATGTCAAATTCACTGAGTATCATTACCCATTTGGCTAATCTTCTCGTCAGGTTTGCTTTGCTAAGGAGATATTTTAGTGGGTCTATCTTGGTTATGAGTTTGATTGTATGAGTCAGCATATAGTGCCACAATTGTTGCATAGTGAACACTACTACTAAAAAAGCTATCTAAATGGATGTATAGTTTATTTCATAACCATTTAGAGTTCTACTGATATAATAGATTGCTCTCTCCTTTCCTGTTGAATCTTCTTGTGCCAAAAAATCTCCCAATGATCGATTAGTTGTGGCTATGTACAATAAGAGAAGCTTTCCTTCTGTTGGTGGTGCTAGGATAGGTGGATTCATTAGGTATTGCTTCAGTTGATTGAAAGGTTCGTCACATTTCTCGCCCCATCGAAAGGAAACATTCTTGTGCAACAAGTGGGTAAAAGGGCGAGTCTTATCAGCTAGTTGTGATATGAATCTTCTGATTGACTGGAATCTTCCTTGAAGGGACCTTAACTGATTGATATTTTTTGAAGGAAGAATTTCCATGATAGCTTTTAGTTTTGCAGGGTCTACCTCAATACCTTTTTTAGACACTATATATCCTAATAGCTTTACTGATGTTACCCCAAACACACATTTCTTTGGATTCAGGAAGACATTGAGCTTCTCTAGTCAGGTGAAGAGTTTGCCTAGTATCTCCAAATGTCCTTATCTAGTGTAAGATTTTGCCAACAAGTCATCCACATAATCTTCCATGAAGGTATGCATCATGTCATGAAAGATGGTTATCATGGCTCTCTGATATATGGCCCCTGCATTTTTCAACCCGAACGGCATGACATTCCAGTAGAAGATTCCCCAAGGACAAGTGAGGTTGTTTTATCCTAATCTTTGGGTGCTATCTTGATTTTATTATAGCCGAAAAATCCATCCATGAGTGACAACATGCCATGAATTGCTGCTAAGTCTACAATGATATCAATGTTTGGTAAGGGAAAATCATCTTTCAGACAAGCCTTGCTGAGGTCTCTAAAGTCTATACAAATCCATATGTTGCCATTAGGATTTGAAGAAGGTAAAATGTTAGATATCCATTCAACATAATCAATGGGTCTAATGAATCCTACATCCAATAATTTATTTAGTTCCGCCTTCACCAACAAGGCAATGTGAGGATGCATTTTTCTCAACTTTTGCTTGACTGGTTAGATTCCTGAAGGGAGGGATAAGTGATGAATGATGAGATCTGGGTCTATTCCTGGCATATTGGCATATTACCAAGAAAATTTGACTTGTCTCTCTTCAAAGAACTTGACAAAGTTAGTCTTCTCTTGTTTTATCAATGATTTTGTTAGATGGAGAGTTTTTACTATTTCTGCATTGCTGATATTGATGGATTGTGTTGGTTTAATCAAGACTTCAGATCTTTCTTGGAAGTGATCTAGGAGAGTGTCAAATTTCCCATCCTTCGGCACCTCAGAGAGGTATTCACTGTCAGATGCGCTCTTTATTTTTATTTTTTCTTGGCCTGACACTGCCATGGAATGGTTTTCACCATCAAATCTTTCTTTTGTTTTGGTCATTTTACAGCTGGGAAATTTGACACTCCCTTGTCTAGAAGCTCTGTTATGATGTTCAATGGTGTAAAATATTTTAGGATTAACAACACAAAGGAAGTTGATGATGGCCTCATCATTTGAAAAGGTGGGGATATCAATAGGCTCGGTTTGGTCCCGATCTATAAGTTCAGGATGTACCAATGGTAGGGGATCATTAGATGGGTTAAGAGAGAAATTGGTAAGGGTCCTAATGGAAACATCATCTTCAAAAAATACTATGTCAAGGTCAAGTTCTATGATGTTACTCTCTTCCGAGTGATCCGTCTTGCTAGAAGTTTGATCATCTTCGCTTGAACCATCGATATTTTGCGATCCTAATTCAAGTGGTCTTAATCTCGAGCTTTGTCCCTCCTCAAGTGTGGAGGTATACTTGTGTATCACATCAATGTACTTATCATGACAAGATTCTTCTGATAGTGAATCCCACTCATATTCATTGGAATCGGTTTTGTAGTGGTCACTTGCTTGGAGCTGTAGGATTTGTTCAACAAACTTCTACTTTAGATCCTCCTTTGTTTCTTCGTCCTTTTGATGTTCTTTATATCCCAACCCTGTTTTATCTTTTGGATTTGTTATAATAGGTTGGATGGGTTCTATAATACCTTCTTTCCTTTTGCCAATAGGTCCTTGTCCCTCATATCCCATTTTTTCTAAGATTGAGAATCCTTTGCCATACTATGTGGTTTGAACATTAGCCATTGCTACCTGAGAATCAGTTTCATCTTTGTAGAGCCAATAGAAAATATCTTTGTCATTAGATTCCTCTACTTGAGTGCTTTCTTTTATGAATTGTCCATCAAAAAGTGTGACTAGTTGCAAGGATGATTGTGATGAGGTTGATGGTTGACCATGGGATTTTGGTGAAATTAATTGCAAGAGGCAGAGGGATTGTTCAATGGAGTATTCACTCACACCTTTTTCTTTGACTTGGGATTTCTTTTCAAACTGTTTGGCCAAAGTATTGAGACGGGCTTCAGGATTTATAGGCGCAGAGGGGCTAGGTTCTTCTTTTTGTCTGGCTGTTTGGACGAGGAATTTGGTTGGTTTTCTTCATTAGAGGATGTGACTAGCAACTTTGACAATGGATTGGCTTGACTTGAATTAATGGGGATGTCAGGGGTGGAATCAGGAGCTTCTCGGTTATGAGGTACAAATAAATCCTGGACAACCTTAAGGGTATTGCAATGTTGGGGACTATTAAAATTAGCAAGAATGGTAATTTCTTTCCCATTGCAAGGAAATTTTAGACATTGACGGTATGTTGAACGAACAACCAACATTTCATGGATCCAAGGATGACCCAAGAGTATATTATATGTCAAATCTTTATCCAAAACTTGGCAGACCACATCCTTTTGAATTGGCCCTCCCTGAATTGGTAGTACAATTAATCCCTTTCAAGGTCTTCCCTCATCATCATATGCTTTGATGGTGATCTTTTTCCTTACATCTATTGCATTTTCAGAGAACCCCAATGCACAAACAAGTTTCAAACTGCATATATTAATACTGGTGCCTCCATATGTGAGGATGCGCTTGACACGAATTTTATGGATTAAGACCTCAATATGGAGTGTTGTGCTATGAGGTTGAGTGAGGGATACGTCATAATTTTCTGAAAATGATAAGCAATGAGGTGCAACTAAAAGTCCCACCATGGCTTGGAAAGTGCATACTTCCAAATTATTTGGTACCGTCGTATCGATTAGGGCTTTTTCCAAGATCTCTTTGTGAGTGGGCGAGATTTTAAGGAGCTCTAATATTGATATTTGTGCAAGGATCTTTTGGAGCTAATCGATAATGTTATATTGATGAGATGGGGCAGCAGGTGTTTTGGAAGTGCTGCCTTTTAAAACATATTTGGTTTGTTCCCTTGTGGTCACATTTAAGGGTACACTATCTTGTTTTCTGTTGATTTTGATAATATTAATTTGATTATTTGTTGCAACCATGTCTTGTTGGATATTATGGACTTGACTGATGTCTTGATTGGATGATTGGTTGCAACAAGATCTGGTGTGTTATTGATCTCAATGTCATTTGTATGTTCTTCAACGACTGAGATATGATAGATGGTGGTGCCATGAACATAGTTCACACTAATCCCTTTGTTGTTCATGCTAGAAGATTCCCCTTTGTCATAATTGGGTAAGGGGTTCTTGAATACCCCATGATCAATGTTTGTTTGGCATTCTTCTATTTGTATGATCTTATTGTCAATCAAATCTTGTATTTTGTGTTTCAATTGCATGTAACTATTGGTTAGGTGACCTTTGTATCGATGAAATTCACAAAAGTTGGCCTCATTCCACCATGATGATTTTACTTTGGGTTCAAAACCTTGGGTGTCGGTTAGAGTGATAAGATTTTTTGTAATAAGTTCTTTCAACACGGATTCATATGATTGACCCGAAGGTGTAAACTTTGTGCAGTTGTTCAATGCTTGGTATGGTAGGGTCCTAGATGTTGTGTTATTTTGATTGTTTTGAGTATTGCCTTGGTTGGTATTTTGGGTGGTCTTTTGATTGGTATTCGAGGTGCTTCCTAATAAATTGAAGACCGGTTTAGCATTATGCATTTTAGCTGAAGTATCATTGCCATTATTTTTGTACATTTTCTAAAACTTTGGTTTGTCATTATTTGAGGGATTAGATGAATTGTTTTCATTATAAATTGTCAATATTCCTCGTTTGACCAAAGCTTCTTCAATTTTGATCCCATTTTCAATCAACTTTTCAAAAGTTGGAGGACATTGTAATTCAAGCCTATTGCTCATGCCATCATTTAATTTGTCAATGAATACCTCTATCTTCTCTTTTTCTAGTATGGGTCGAGGATACCTTGCAAATATTCTTCTACGCCTTTGTAGAAATACTAGGAATGATTCACCCTTCTTTTGCTTGACATTGCAAAGGTCCTTCATTGTGATTTCATGTTCGATGTTATATGAATATTGGGTGATAAATTTATTGACCAATTCCTCATAAGATTTGATTCCTGGAGGTAATTGTGAGAACCATTGCATGCACTGCCCTCCGAAACTATGTGGGAATACTCTCATCAAATATGTTTCCTCATGGGAAAATTCAAGGCTCATTGTTCGAAATTCCCTTATGTGATCTATTGGATTAGTTTTCCTATTGTACTTATCATATTTAGGGAATTCACAATGTTTGGGAAATGGTATCATGTTGACACTTGGATCAAAAGGGTAAGGACATATATCTTGTATGGAATATCTCTTGGTAGTCCCAGTTTGCTTGTTTTGTATTTATTGTTGGAGGGTTTGGATTTGCTGCTTCAAAGTATCCATGGGGTCATTGGTTTTTGCTTCACTTCTTGTTTTAGTTTTCTTTTCTACTTCTATCTTCTTAGGATCTCTCTTTAATTTCGTGATAGAAAAATCTTCGGGTAGTCGGACCCCTTTGTTTGCTAGCATTGAAAGGTATTTTTCACCCTCATTCTTAAAGATCCTCTCCATAAATTTATGAAAATTAGGATCTTGTTGGGCTTGTTCTATGGTTTCATCCGTTATTTCCTCAATCTCATCTCAAGGAACTTTGAAAAAAAGGATTTTCTTCTCTTTTAGCCATGGTTTCTTGGTTTTCGATTTCCTTTTGTTCAAGTTTTCACTTTTGTAACCTTGTTAAAATGGGCATACAAGTGATGGATATTTTCTAAACTTTGATCTAGTTTGAGGAGTGCCAAAAGGGGTAAGGTAAACCTTATTATGCAATGTTGGTTTCAGGATGAAGGATGGTGAAATCCTGATAAAGGATGATAAATCCTGATGGTGAAACTTAGTTGATAATCAGATTTAGATTTTTTTGATAATGAGGCACTTTTGAAGGTTTGATCAAAGTTGAGATAAAAATATTTTCACTTGAGAATGCTAGTTTTGAAAAGTTTATGACTTTGGTATGACCGAGAAAATGTTCTAGGCCGAAAAGGATCCTGAATTGAGAGGTTGAAATTTTTGACAGACAAGGATTTTAGCTCTCTGGTTTAAAATTTTCTGAATGCTCTAGAACAGGGAACCTATGCGCTAAAGGACAAATGCACTAAGGAATGCAATGTATGTGCTCAAATATTATAGGTATGCACCAGGGCAGTAAATGGATGTGCCATAATAGAGGATGTATGCACCAGGAAATTGGATGGATATGCTAGAATTATGACAGGTATGTGCCAAAATAGTGAATAGATGCACCAAAATCTAAAATGTATGCATTGGGATAGTCAATAGATGCGCTAAATTAGTAAATGGATGTGCTAGAAAAATAAATGTATGCATTAAAGTATAAAAGTAATATGTTGGGAAATCAATGGATGCTCTAAATTAGCAAATAGATGCACCAAAACAACAGATGTATGTGCTAATAGGGAAGTGTTTTTTGGTTTTTGACAGTTTTGATGGATTTTTCTAGTTTTTTCAGACAGAGAAACCGATTGTTTGGTTGGATATTCTTCTAAATAAAATGGTTGAACAATTTTGTGTGATGTTTGCTTAGATATTTATTTTAAAACACAGGTAGAAATACATCAAACAAGCACAATCCTGGGATGTGTAAGACAATATCTACTAGATTCCCACTTGGATTGCTCCAACTGTGCTTACTTTTGGTGAATGATTAGATGCTTGACCATGCTGGCTCCCCCTTGTATTGAACTCAATTCTTGGGTCAGCCAAGCCCCAGTCCTCATGAATCTCCCATGATGGACCTCATTTCTACCGAAAGCCACAAGAATGTTGGACGACTTCAAAACGATCGTTCTGGCACTAGTAAATAGAAAGGAATTTTTGGCTTACTACAACAAAGGGTTTTAGTAGGGGCATTCCATTCATGGGGGATCATCCATATGGAAAGAGACCATTGCTTCCCTTCTTGTCAAAGTAATCCTTGTGATACTTGAACTTTCCTCAAGCACCCACATTTATATCCCAGGTGGAAGTCACTTGGCTTTAGCATGTTCCCGATTGGGTCGTTCCCTTAGGGTGATTACCTCTTGTCCCACCAAGGTAGGCCCTGTAAGGATTAAAAGCAATAAAAAGAGTGGGTCTGGCTTTATGATCACCCAATTAAGGGGAGAGCATACATGCCTACCACTCCACAAACACAATAAACATGGTGTAAATTTATCCCTCCTAATTAGGCTATGTTCCTAGCTTAAAAATAAAATGATAATAAATTCCACCTTGCAACCAATTGTTAGTAGTTTCTGATTTTTGAAGTCTTTGACAATGTTTTTGGAGTTTCAATAGAGTCTCTGACCACGTGTAAGGTTCTTGCAAAATAGAGAAACATAAATTAGTTTCTAGAATTTGGAGAATTTACAAAAAAACTAAATGCACTATTGTAGTAATTGAATGCGCTCAAACTCAGACCGAATGCACTAAAACTCTAAATGTGCTAAAAGATAGACCCAATGCACTAAAATACAAAGAAAAAGCGCTAAATTGGAAAGGTACAAAAATGAAAAATTAAACTCCCTTATGCATTGAATGAACAAACAGATGCACTGAATGATCTCATGGAAGTGCCGAAACAGTGACCATATGCACTAGAAGAACAAACATACGCACTGAAATAGTAACTCGATGAGCCGCCAAATCTGCCAGATGCGCTAGAGAAAAATTCGGATGCGCTATTTCAGAACTTTTGATGGAACCTACGAAGAAAAACTCAACAAAAAAAGATTAAAAATGGGGTTGGGCCCCACGGTGGGTGCCAATTTATGTGTGGTGGAAAGTGAATGAAATTAATTAAACAAAACACACATCAATGAAATGTATTACATCTAATGAAAGATAAATAATAAAGAAAACTATTATAACCCCTCATTCGAAATCATTACATTGTCCTCTATTCTTGGCGATCTCTCAAATTCATGCTCTGTGTTGCACATGAATCTACGAAATGGAAAACTAAGAAACAAGATGCTATATAAAAATGCACAGCTATATGCCTACATTTACATGTTTTTGGTATTTTTTGAATTATAATGCTAAATGGTATGATGTGATAAAATGCTGCTATATGCATAATGATGCTAAAATGATATTCTATGATGAAGCTATAAATCTAAATAAAATGATGTATAAAACACAACATCTAAGATGCTAAAACTAAAATTACCATGATAACACTAAATGTGAACTAAATGCTAAATGCTTAAACTAAAATGCTCTCCAAATTCTCTCAAATTGCAATAAGATTTCTATAGCATAAGCCTATGAAAATTACTTGTTGAAAAGCTATAGAATTTCCTTCTATTTATAGATTTTTCCAAGCTTGAGATGAGGTGAAAGAGATGGACGGTTCAAATTGTGATCTTGGGACATCAACAGTTGAGCACAAAGAGGTTGGAGGAATTCATGGAGGTTGCTCCACTTGGAAGAAGAAATTCTCCAAGTGTCAAAGAGCATCAATTAACATAAGGAGCCATGTGTCTCCAAAGAGGTTAGGAGGTTAAGAGGTTGGAGTGAATATTCCAAACTTAAAAATTAGGAACAAATGAAATTGTGTGACATGTGATGAGGTGGAAGATGAGTTGGAGGTGGTTAGAAGATTATGGAGAAATGTGCTAAATTTGAATTAAAAATTCAAATTTAAATGAAGGGGGGAAATCAACTAAATGACAAATTATTTAAATTTGTGCATTTAATTAATTTAAGAGAAATGATTTTTGGATAGAAGAAATAAGGGATGAACCATATAAATAAATTTATCAATTTATTCATATTAGTAGAAGAATTAGAATTTATTAATTAAATATCAAGTATTTAAATTATTGTGCTCCAGACCATTTTTATGTGCATACACAATGTAATCAAAAATTTGAATATAAACTACACAAAATTATTTTTTACAATTCATTAGTTAAACTCTCTGTTTTATTTGCTCTCTATAACTCTATTACTATGGAAATGGCTTTCAATTAAAAAAAAATAGTTTTTGTCTCTTAGTCTACATTTTTTTGTTGCTATGTGTAGAAAATTATAGATGGATCAATGTCGAAGGTTGACTAGGGATCAATACCATGCATTTGATGAGAGAATAGTCGATGAGAGTGACATGGACAAATATGCATGTCCATGTAATGACTGTCTTGGTGGAAAGGTTAAAAAAATAAGTCAGATTTATCGACATATGATAAGATATGGGCATAGTGGTATAATCCCTTGGAACGTAAATTATAATGAAGATATGATAGAATGGAAGAGTGTAAGAGATGAAGAGGCAACAAATATAGATGAAGTGGCACCAAACATATGAAGAGGCAACAATGTTAAATGAAGGGTTTGAATTTGATAGAATGTTGAATGTAGGTCTAAATGATGATTGGGCCATGTTGATGGAGGATGCTTCAAAGTCTGTGTATGCTAATTGTAGGTTAAGTCACTTGACAACAACCATTCAAATTCTTAACTTTCAAGTGGTGTTTGGTTGGACAAATGAGAGTGTAGATCAATTATTGGCATTATTAAGTTCGTTGTTACCACCTGACTCCACATTTCCAACAAAACAAAGTTAATGTAGAAAGGAAATCACTAAACTAGGCTTAGGGTATGAAAAAATCCACACATGTGTGAATGGTTGTGTATTATTTCACAAGAATCTTGCAAGTGAGAGTGAATTTCCAAAATGTCATGAAGTGAGGTATAGACAAGGGTTGAAATCACTTGTGGTTCCTAGAAAGGTTCTTCACCACTTTTTGATAATCCAATGATTACTCTAAATGTATAGGTATAGAGACATTGTTGAACTTATGCAATGGCCTTCCAAAAATAAGAGCACTGATGGAAAACAATGACATGTGCCTGATTCTAAGACATGGATGGAATTTGATAACAAATGGCTTGATTTTTCTCAAGATCCTCTTAATATAAGGTTGGGTTTGGCTCTAGATGGGGTGAACCCATTTTCAGATCAAAGTACTAAATGGTCAACTTGGCTAGGGTTTTTAATAAATTATAACTTACCTCCATGGTTAGCAACTAAACCATTTTTCTTAATTCTATCATTGATTATACCAAGAAAGAAAAGTGTGACTTCATATACAATTGATGCTTATCTAGAGCCATTATATGATGAGCTAATGGAATTGTGGAAAGGAATTGAATCAATTCAATCTTTAAGGGATGTTCATTCAATCAAATTCACTTTAAGAGCTTCCTTATTGTTTATGATTCATGATCTTCCTGCATATGGCATATTGTCTGGTCTTAGTGTTCATGGATACCATGGATGTCCTGCTTACAACTTTAAGGAGTTTGTGAGGCACTCAAGAATTTTGCATAATTGTATTTATTGTGGACATGGTGCTTACCTTGAAATGGATCATCCATATTGTCAACAAAAAACATGGTTCAATGGTGAAGAAGATAATCGTGAAGCACCATTGCTAATAACATGTGATTACATTGTTGAGAATTGAAAAAAAAGAATGTCATTTATTGAAAATGATGGGATTGCTGGTAGTAGATATGATCCATGTAATGAAAGAGGTGTAAAAAGGTTGTGCATATTCTATAAGTTTCCATACTTTAAGGATATAGCCATTAGGCATACTGTTGACTTTATGCATACTGAGAAAAATATAACCTATGCTATTATAAAAAATCTTTTTGGTGCTTTTGATAAAATTTCATCACGTTAAGACTTTTGAAAACTAAAGATTCATTGAAATCTTTGGGTTGAAAAATATGATGATGAAAAATATAGAAAACCTAGTACTCCTTATGTCTGGACAAAGGAACAATGTACATAATTCTTACAATTGATGTCTTAGACTCGCTCTCCCACTGGATATGTAAGTAGTAGTATTATTAGCCAAACCGACATTAATGGCTTAAGAGGCCTCAAGACCCATGGCTATCATGCCATAATGGATAATATTTTACCTATTGTGGTAAATATATTAAGTTTGGCAAAGGGGCCAAGATTGACAGTTATAAGGTTAGGCCTAATATTAAAGAGAATAAGTTTACATGTATTAGATCCTTCAAACTTTTGATAGTTTGAGGGAGGAGGTTGTTCAAGTCCTTTGTCTATTGGAACACGAATTTCCACCAACAATATTTAAAATTTCTATGCATCTTTTGATACATCTACAATATGAACTAAAGCATTGTGGCTCGATAAGAACAAGATGGGTGTATCCTATAGAACAATAAATGAAGGTTTTGAAAAAAATTGTTTGTACTAGGGAAAAACCGAAAGGAGACATGTCTGAGGGATATTTAATGAAAGAGGCCATGGGATTTTGCATAGAATATATGAAGGATTTTAAAAATTTTAATTGACATGTATGGGATGATGACGAAGAAGAGACAGTTGCAGGTGAAGTACTAGAAGGCAATGGATGTCACTTTAAGCCATCACATCAAGAAAGAAGTGTGATACATGCCTATATTCTTCAAAACACATCTTCATTCGATAAGTGGCGCATGTAAAAAAAAATTTACACAATAATTTATTTACTCAATTGTATTTACACATTTATATTATCAATCTTACTATTTGTATGTTAATGTTCTATGTAGAAAATATGAAGAAGACAATCAAGCTTGGATGCAACATCGCCCTCAAAAGTGCAAACGTCATGTTGATTTGATTGGAGGTGATTCTTTTCCAAAATTTGAAGAATGGATTGCTAATGTAGTCAGTGATGCAAAATAAGAAGGTCAAGATATAACAACGAAGGAAAGTGAGATTTCACAATCTCCAAATTTATGGGCTACATGTTTTAGTGGAATGTGGGTCTATGGTAGTTATTTAAGATTGGAAGAAAAAGACAAAGGAAAGATAAATTGTGATTGTGTTGTTAGTGCTGAATTTCTCCATGAAACTGAGAAGAAATTTTATGTTGGATTCATCCAACAAATTATACTAGTGGATTATGGTGAAAATAGTCCTATATTATTAAAATGTAAGCGGATCTAACCATCTACAATACATTTGATGAGTATGGATTTGTACATGAAAATACAAGACAATTTTTATTAGAGACAAATGAGCCATATGTTTCCCCTCTTCAAATTAACCAATCATTTCTAATCTTTGATGTAAGAATCCCAGGATGGTCGTATTTCATTCAAAAAGATTCTTGTTCAAAATGAAAATTCATGGGAGTTGTTGATATAATGCCTGATGGGAAATATGTTAATTTACAAGAAACATTCAAAGAAGTGGATGGAGATGATGGAGTGTTTGAAGAAGATATTTTGATTACCAATGAAGAGATTGGGAGAGAGAATGCATTGCATATCATAGATGAGGATGAGGATGAAAATCAAGTAGATGCAAGCATGAATGATCAAGATTTTGATCTTGCTAGAAATGCAGATGATCATGATGATGTTTTTTCACCTTAAGAGGTTAGCTTATCACCTAAAATTTGGTTATATGTATGGTTTAATTTATTAGTCAATGTAATAAATATCTGAGTTTAGGTATGCTTATTCACTATTATTTTACTGATATATTTCTGAATGTAATCATGATTATTCTGCTAGTACATTGTATACAAAACATGAGATGATTACTACTGATTTGAAGTGCACTTAAAGTTAGGTTCAATCATTTTTCTTAGTTTTCTTACTTTGGTTGAAAATTTGAAATTAATTTTATTTAGTTAGAATATAATTTCTTGTATGTCCTATATGTTTTCTAGATGCAAACATATAATGATTTTTTTATTATTTAATAATACATATAGATATCTTAACATTAGGTGAACTAAGCCTCTCCATTACAAATAAAGAAATTATCTCTTAGGTCTTACTGGCATTGAAAACTAAAACTAAGAGACTACAAAATTAGAAAGTTGTTCAATCTTTTCAATAAAATGATATCTAAAATATTGCATTCATAATAAATTCCAATACCGCACTACCACAACAGTCAATAGAGGTATGCATGGGATGGAAAGACATATAGGTCAATGTAAAAATTCTTACCACAATATCATGGCAACCAAATATGAATACCATGGGGTGGTTTTGAGAACATGTTAACAACTAAAGTAAACCACAACTCCACAAGGGGTAAACAATGACACAACAATATGGCGATGAACAATCACTCAACTACTAGAATTAACCTGCTATCCCACGAGAGTCCAAAGGGGTGTGTGTGGGGTGGTGGTACTACTAACCCTACCATACCAATACCTCACAATGGTGTATGGTGCTGAATAGTCACTCAATTGCTAGAATTAACCCGTTGTCCCACGGGAGTCCAAAGGGGTGTGTGCGAGGTGGCGATACTGCTAACGCTACCCCGTAACAGTTTTGAAATGATAGAGCGGTACTATGGTACAAGCGATCAAAGCATTAAATGATTACACCATTCAATTTCCCAAGATCAAAGGTATGTATTTCAAATTCAAAATATGGGCATATTTTGAAATATTTTGCATGAATTGACATTAATAGTGAGGTGACCGAGCTCAACAACAAATATTACTTGGGAATCAACAACATTTTGGTAATCATTCACACAACTCAGCGTACTAGAGGCAAGAGAGTTCAAGTGGGAAAACTCTACAACTATTATTTCGCTAGGCAAGTTCACAAAAACCCTCTGTAGCAAGTGTATAAGATTTGAATTTTATTCTACAAGTAGACACTTAAAGAAACCAAGTAGGAGTAAATTCTTCATCATACCAGCCAAAAGAAGTCAAATTGCAAGTAAAAAGGAAGATTCCATAGTTTCTAAATCAAAGAAGAGGTCCTGCAACAATCCATTTTAGATGCGTTACCTAATTATGTAGACAAAGAATTCAAAAAGGTGTTTAAAGTTACAATCCATGGATGTAGAGACCCAATTATCCCTATCTCAAGGTGGGATCTATTTTGGTACTTCTATGAAAAAAGGGATGACAAGATTCTAGTTTCAAATCCTTGGACCTTAGATTTGGCCAAAATAATAGTCCCAAATGTTTTCGTAGATGTTTAGTTTATTAAAGTATGGGCACAATATTATCACTTGACTACCAGAACTATAAGAATGCAAGATTGCTCACCATTAGTGGTGTTGACTGAAGAAGCAATTATAGAGTGTTTTATGTTAAACAAGCAAGCTATCACTAAGATCAACTTGGAAAAAAGTGAGGAGGATTATAGGAGATTGAGAAAATCCTATAGGAGTGATGAACTTCCTTACAGATGAAAAGGGGTATAAACAATAGGAGGATACCTATCTCCCCCTCCAAAATTGATCCATTTTCCATAGGACTTTCAACTATATTTCAAAATAATTTATTTTATTTTGTGCCAAGTGCTTGGAATAGATGTTGAAGAGAGGATTCCAACCTATCTCATGATGATGGAAGATACAAAATCCTGAAGTCAACATTGAGTATGACTTTGCTATTGAAATTGAGAAAGGGCTACATGAGGGATTTTTGCAAGAAAGAGAGAACTTAGCTTCCATCACTTTCAGGAAATACTCTTTGCCGTGTCATTTAATATTGTACCAAAATAGAAATAGATGGATTAAAAGAATGTGTTTGGGAATGACTGATGATGAAGGGAATAGGTTTATTGTACAAAACTAGTGTTATATCTAGGATAGTAGATGTAAAAATAGTGATTAAATGTAATATTTCATGATGATTTTGTAATAAATGTCATGGTCGCTCTTGGTCATATTTCACCAAGATTGACTGATAAATCATGCAAGTATCAATACATTTAGCATTGAAGCCAAAGCAGGGACACACTCACAATTTCGGTGACTAGTTCTTCTTAGCAGACCAAGTAGTAATAAGGGTCTATGGTTGTCCTGAAGCCCCACATGTTTTACCTAAATTTGTTTCTATTCAAATTGCATTTTTAGAATTTATGTGGCAAATGTTATGGATGGAGTAGGATGTTATGAAAAGATAGAAAAAGGGGACATTCCTCCCTGACCTAACTGAATGTGAGGAGATATCTGTAGGGTATGAAAATATTGAAGAACTGCATAACTATTTGAAGATGAGGTATTCATTGAAGTCATGAGGAGAAAGGGTCTTTGATCCTAAAGGGAATATTAATTTTATAAAGTAGAAACTTCTCACTAAAGCTAGGCTTAACCATGTAATGGATTATGAAGAAGATGTAATAAGAAATTACTTTACACCTAATGAAGTTTTTCAGAGGAAGGGGAATTGGAAAATCATAAAGAGGCTTGAGGAGGAGAAGAAGAAAAGGGACACTAGATTCCAAGGATTCTATGTTGAAGAAGGGGATCATATCAAAAGGATGAACTTAATAATTGACAACTTTGAAAGATTATATGTTGAACCAGAAAAGAAACTTGAGGGTTAGTATTTAGAACCCTCCAAGATTCCCATCAAACCAAGTGGTATTGTAATCATAGAGCCCCTACTAGGAACTAAAACAATACAATCAGAAGCATCCGCTAAGAAATAAAGTCATAAAAGGTAGAAGACACATGTATTGGAGTTGAGAAAATACAACACCACAGGAGCCCAATGACCTTTGCAAGCAAAGAATACCTGTTACAAGGAGAAGCAAAGAGAAGCACCAAAGAGAATGCTCAAGAATGTGGAGCAATGTATTCACACAAAATGTAAAATGAATAATGATACAAAAGATAGTTTTCAACCACATATAGGTGAAAACCCTAAAAAGGAAAACCCTAGGCTTGCACAATAATAATTAATAAAGTAATTAATTACTATGCACCTAATGTTAGCTTAAGTGTAAAAGAGGTAAAAGGGAACTTTAAGTAATTAAACAAATATTGTTTAATTAATAAAGTAAATAACCAATTACTCTAACACCCCCCCTTAAGCTAGACTTAGGGAGAAGCTAAAACCTAGAAGAAGCTATTGAAAGTAAAAGCAATGGGTCCCGACAACAAGGCCAGATCAGGTACCCATGTACAAAATCAATGCAAACTAAATGAAATGGGGTAAAGGAGAAAACCAAGTGGGAACAAAACTCCTCCCCAAAATAGAATGCAAGGAAGGAATGCAATACACTAATGAACGAAGGATAGGAGGTGGATAACATGATACCCCCCATAGAAAACTTCTATCATATAAGTACATGTACAATGGTCTCCATAGGAGTGATAGAAAGAGTGAAGAAGGCCCCCCCACAATGAAGAAACTCCTGTCACAATGGTAGATGCCCGATGTAGAATCCAAAAGGAGATCCAAAAGCGGCAAATGATATTCCTCCCCTTGGGAAGAAACAGATCCAAAGGACAATGTCAAAGAAACCCTATGAAGAATGATGAACCAATCTGTCTCAAGAGGTGTGCCATGATAGGATGCTGAAGAATCTCACTATCTGAACTGAAACAAATGATGCCAAATCCAAACTAATGTGGAGAATACTGAAATGCAACCTCTGAATGTATGGATAATGGTGGGCAAACAGTGATAACCTGACTGTTAAGGTAGAGGAGATGAATGTCCTCAAAATAATCCTCCAAATCTGCAATATAGGACTCCACAAACAAGAAAGATATGTCTGCAACATAAGAGTCCAAAGTAGCTATGTCGGGAAGATGTATGATTCCCTGCTGCACTGAATCAAGAACAACAGGAGATGTTGATGAAGTCTCAGTCTAAAGAGTAGGAACTGTGAGACAAACCTCTAATCCATCGGAACATGTAAGGGTGTCTAAATACTTAAGCTTCTCTAAAGTATCATGATCAAAGGGTGTATTCTCTCTCCAAGCAATGGGTAAGAGACAATCTGAAGTAGGATCCTCTGGGAATGGAGATAGAATTGGGTCTCCATATATCTCCCAAATACGTGTCCAAAGTGGGTGAGGACAATCAATGTCCGATATAGCCAACACAATGTCATGATCAACACTAGACAATATAAGTCCTCCTATGTGATTTCTAATGATATCCCATGCTAATTTTCCCTCTAAAGTTTCTGATTCAGGTATGAGATCATACAAATAAGGCAAAATATTAAGCCACCTACAATGTGTAAGTATACCCTTTTCCCATGACTCATAATTACCCCATTCTAGAAGAAAAACTGAAGGGTGAGTAGAAAAACCCATGATAACTCTTCAAATGAAAAATTCAGAGACTAATGATCTCAGCAATGTTAAAGCATATCAACATAACCCATCCAATGCAAACAAAACCCATGTAGGAGCCAAAATAACCAAGTAATTGAGCAAAGTGTAAAAACACAAAAATCTGGATAAAACATACTTGGTAAATATTCTAATAAAATAGACTATAGATCTGGAAAGATCACTATAACACCTTTCCAACGCCTATTTGTTTGCACAAAACGGAGTTCGGACACAAAAGATACGTCCCCGAGAGTGAAAAACTCAAGTTCTGACTTTGACTGGAAAAAATGAGTGCAAAATGGCAAAAGTAGAAAAAAGTACTAGTACCACTGGAACGATGCCAAAACCAGCTTTCTGATGATATCTCTTTTTCAAAAATCCAAGAAAAAATGCCCATTTTACGCCTGATTTAGTGCAAGCTGTTCGAAAAAGGTCGAAAAAGGCCTCCAAGAGCCCTCAAGGGCTAAAAAAAATAAGCCCCTGGTCGCATTCAGGACCAGGGGGCTGGCAGTTGGGGGTTGGGCTGAAACCCTCGGTCACTCATATGACCCTGATGCAGTCAGGGTAAGCCCTCAGGGGCTGTCGGCAGGGTGCTGGTCACCCACATGACCTGGCGGGCGGAGTTAAGCCCGCGGGGGCTGGAGAGGGCCGACAGGAGGTTGGTGTCCGTGGGGTCGGTGGAGCTCAGTGGGTGTCAATGGAGCTCGGCGAGCTTGGTGGAGTTGATGTAGACGGGCGGGGAGCTCGGCGGAGCCAGGTGGGCGGAGCGTAGAGCCGGGCGGCGCGCGGAGCAGGGCAAAGGCCGAGCAGTGGGTGGAGCGGCGGTTGAGTAGGGCAAAGCGGGTGGCGTGGTGGCCAGGCAGTGGCTGACGGGCAGTGCGGCTAGTGGCCGACAAAATTTGCATGGGCCGCACAAAAAAAAAAACCTTTCATTTTTTATTTTTATTTTTAAAATTTTTGCGATTTTTGCTGCAGGGAAGGCCATATGACCAAAACCCTAATTTTTTTTTTTTGCATCCCTAGTTGACTGTAACCAAAATCGACAATTTGACAGTCGATTTAGGGGTTTTTGGGTGCTATGAATCCAATGGAACTATCTGTTTGGGCCCAAAGTGAACCTAAAATTAGGAGTATGCTAAATCCACAAGAAGAAACCTTAGAACCCTAGATCTACTTCCAATGCAAAAAACTCAAAACAAGAACAAGCAGCTGCAGATCTAAAGCTCTGATACCATGTTGGAGTTGAGAAAATACAACACCAGAGGAGCCCAATGACCTCTGCAAGCAAAGAATACCTATTACAAGGAGAAGCAAAGAGAAGCAACAAAGAGAATGCTCAAGAATGTGGAGCAATGTATTCACACAAAATGTAAAATGAATAATGATACAAAAGATAGTTTTCAACCACACATAGGTGAAAACCCTAAAAAGGAAAACCCTAGGCTTGCACAATAATAATTAATAAAGTAATTAATTATTATGCACCTAATGTTAGTGTAAGTGTAAAAGAGGTAAAAGGGAACTTTAAGTAATTAAACAAATATTGTTTAATTAATAAAGTAAATAACCGATTACTCTAACAACATGGAGTGGCCCCCTTAGTGACATATGAAATAAGTGGAGTAGGGAATACTAAAGAGGTAGCCGATGTATTTTTGAGTTTTAAAGATGATGAAGTTGATCGGCTACTGCCTAAGATTGCAACTGATGCTCACAAAATAGAAGAAAGAGTGGATGTACATGGGCATAATAATCAAAAAGTGCATGGTGATGAAAGGGTGATTGCTGCCCTTAGATTTATTGAAGATGATGAATTTATTCAAACTCTTGAGTTTAAGGATTTTTGGTTTAAGATGAAAATAAAATAATTTGGGGAGAGACTCCAAATTAATAAGATTGGCATTGAGGAGTTATAGCATGACCAAATTGTTGCCCAGACTCTTAAAGAACTCAGGATTAATGAAATTACTATTAGCCCCCCAAGAAGCAAGAAATTTGGTCTTAGAAAGCAATATACTAATTATTCCTGGGATAGAGTTAAAAAAGATATTCTTACTGGATCAAGTAAGAAGCCAAGAAGATCCTAGATGAGGGAATGAGTGGCACAGGTAACAATCCAAGACTTGAAACCCTAGCCTTTTGGACAAAGCAAAAAAGAATAGAAAACCAAGATTTCTTGATGTTGTAAAAGAAATGAGAGGGACTGCCATGGTAAAGACACTTCAAGATACATAAGCATTGGAGGTAGCTATTATGACAATGCTCTCAACAATGTTTACTAGGGATGCGGTTAGCGCTATGGAGCTTATATTGGAAAAATATGAGAAAGCACAGATTGATCTGAATGATGAAGTGAATAGGTTATTCATAGAAAATGTGAAATTGAAAGAGCAGTTGAAGGAAGCAGGTCCTTCCCAACACTAGTAGAATTTGGTAAATAAATGACTAGGTGACTGAAAATTTTAGTCACAACAACTAAAAATGACTAAATTCTACTATTTTTTTGCAACTCAGCTATAAAGGAGTAAATAAATGACTAATTTGGTCGTTGACTAAAAAAATATTTAGTCACACAAATAAAAATGACTAAATAGTTAGTCATTTTTTTAGAAAATTATTTAGGGAATCAAGAACCAATAGCCCGCCAAAATACTCTAATAAACATACTCTAGAATTTTTGTCAAAATCTTATTTTCAGGCATAGCCTGCCAAAATGGAGTTTTCATTTTAATAAACATACTCTAAAACCTTCGTTGAAACCTTATTTTTAGGCATAGCCCACCAAAATGGAGAAGTGTTTTATTAAAGAATGACAAAGAATGGTAAGGAGATGTGTGTGATAGGAGGCATAGGACTCAGTGTTGCTTATCTCATTCCTGCTCTGCTCAACAAGGGTTACATTGTTCACACTATTATTTGTAATCTAGGTATTTAATTGACATATATTTGCATAATCTCAAATTCCTTCAGATGCTTTTGAAGTATCAATGTATCCTATATAAGGTTTAGAATGTATCCTATATAGGGTTTAGAATGATTTCTTTTAATTTAAAAAATAAATAAATAATGTATTTTCCTGTGATTAGATAATGTGGAGATCACTTAAATCCTCCCCAGCTCACTGTCCTCTTTGGCACTATATTCATTACTCCAGCTGCTAGGGTTTTTCATGTGACATCTTTAATATCTTCACGACAGTGGCTTTTAAATAGATTCGTCTTTTCTTTAATCTTTATCATGGTAACCCTTGATTTCCATAATCTTCCTTCAATATCTTCTAAGAACATTGTCTTAAGCTAGACTACATTGTATGCATATAAAGCAAGTCCTTCATACCTACCATTGTTCCAAACCACCACTCACTACCTTACTTAAAATGCTGCCTCCATAAGCACAATAACATGTTTTAAAATCATGGTTTCCAATGATTGACCATTAAGGTCACTACTTTCATCAAGATAAAATGAGATTTTTGTCTTCAAGCTCAAGGCATTATGCAAGATAACATTGTGAATTGTTTGCTGTGTAGGGTTTGATTTTCTTGCACATTTACTACTTTGCTAACTATCTTTAAGACTAGATATTGCACCCTTAGCTACAATCTCAAACAACTCACTCACTGTCACTTGAAGATTCCTTTCATGAACATCCTTTTATAAAAGAAAACTATACCCTATAGAATACCTACTTACTTACTACAGGCGACTCATTGTTTCATGGTATTGTGGGTCTTAAGATCCTTCAACCTTATTGTCACTACTTCATAGTCCACAAGGTATTATTCACTATTCTCCCATCTTTGATGAGTCTTAAAACACTGCTCAAACATTCAATCCACTACTTCCATTATACAATGGCTAAGAAGAAACATTGAACTTGTGATTACCACTGTTACTTCATTTGGACAATCATTCCCTAATTGCATTTGCCTTGTCTAACACTGTCAATAGCATTTGAAAAAACCTTAAGGTCAACAAGGGGGTAAGGAAACTCATTGTTAAAATCTCCACTTTACTATGCAAGGTTTGAGCTTTATTATCTTATTGCTGCTCAACCTCTTTTTGACTGTCACACCTCAAGTGAGTGTCATTCTTATTATCATAGATTGCATTTACAAATGTCACTAAGCTACATAGTGTGCTTGTTATTGGCTACAATGTCTCAAATTTTCTGGTATTACAATCTCACTAATCCGTTAAGAGTTATGTTTTATGTTTCTATGGAGGCCTAGGGTTTGTACCCTAGTCATGCTCTTACCAATGCTTTTGTTGGTATTAAAAAACAACCTTAAATCTTGGGTTAGAAAATTAGCTATCTTGACAAGGTGTGGTATGATCTTGGATTGTATCCTAGAGTGTGTGGGAAGCTTGTGTTTGATCATTAAGGTATGCAAACGTGATTAGGAAAATGTATCCTTTATAGAATGGGTCTTGCTTTAATACTTCCCATAATGGTTATTATCAGATCACATTATTATAGTTTGTGGTAACCCAAGATTGCATTCAAGTATATAAAAAACTTGGTCTGTAGTTTAAGATGTACACTTTTAAGTAACATTTATAAGGTTTAAAAAATCTTGATCACTCTCTAGAATAACCCATTAAACATGGGTTGTGCTTGAATTCACTACATAATTGATATAACACAACCACTCTGCATATCAACCAGAGTTATAGGCTCTTTATTACAGCAAGAGGTAATCACTCTTGGATCATGCTATCATTATATTGTAACTTGCTAAACTTGAGTCAACCTGAATGTGCCCAATGATGATTGACACCTAATTGTGATTACAATGATTAATTTTTACATTAATTGTGCTCATATGAGTGCCTCCATTTCTATCACAACATAGCCACATTAAACAGGCCACACATGAATGCATCCTGTATTTGTTATAGCACAACTGTGCCACATGCCCAATAGAGTTATGGATCACATAATTACAGTCACAATAATTTGTTCCTCAGTTGTGCTCTTATGGTGATTCCATTACCATTACAACATAGCCGTTTGGACTTATGTTTCTCAAATCCTTACATTGCCTATTTTCTCTTTGGATGGATGAAAATTCAATGGTAGGGATTTGTATGCAAGTCATGCTCATATAAGTGCCTTCATCACCATTACACAATAGTACATTGGAATTTTATTTCTTGAACCTTTACTTTGTTTTTTTATTGTTAGGGTTTCTTAGCGATTATTCCATTTCCACGTGGCATATTGATAAAATAAACCAAGCAAAAAATCATTTCATTTTTAGTTAACTCCTGCTAACATACTTTTGGAATAAATGTTTGACTACATTACTTCGAGTGTGAAGAATTTGGTTTTCTTATAATACATTCATTGAGAGCTATAGTAGAAAGCTTCTTATGTTGAAACCCATCCTATAGACTTGCTTTAGCTACATTTAGGAGGCTTCATGGATTTTTTGTGATTTATACAAATTTTTTTTTGATAGTAAATGACATTGGATTCTTTTTAAAATTAAATTGATTTATTAATTATGGTTTAATGATGATTAAATGTTTTATTTAGAAGGGGTTAATATGTGGCATTTTTATGTGCAGGAAGAATAGATTGTGAAGCAATATTCAGGTATGGATGGTTCATGAAAACTTGGATTGCTATCAGTCAGTGATAACTTTAAGAAAACCCCCTCAAAAAAAGATATAAAATCTTGGCGAATCTTTCATATTTTTAGGAAAAAGTATTAATTTCTATTGACAAATCTTTCCCTTTTTTTTGAAAAAAATATTAATTTTATTGGCGATTTTTTTTACATCACTAAAATTTTGTAGAAAATTTTGGCGAATCTTGATAAATAATAGGAAAATGCATTGATTATGATGGAAAATCTATCTAATCTAAAAATAATTCTCATGAAAAATTAGGACCTCGAGGGTGGAAATTATCGATGGGTTGAAGGGGTAGATTGTAATATTTACTTTCTACCATTGTTTTAAAATATGATATAATGACTCCCATTGTATTCTACAAGGTAAAATGTACCCATGATTTGTAATTCTGATGGGGCTCAAAATTTATTTTATATCATTGATCTATCGACCCTCGTACTCTATAAGGTAAAATTTACCCACAATCTATAATGCTCATGAGACCCAAAATTGTGGGGCCCATGAGCATTACAGATCATGGGTACATTTTACCTCATGGAATACAACAAGGGCCATTAGATTATATTATAAATCAATGGTGGAAACTAAAGATTAGAAATATGGTCCTAAAACAACTAATAATTATGATATACTATTGGCAAATTAATATAGATTTCTACTATGATTTATAAAATTTAGGCGAATCTAATCTAATTATGTATCGAATATTGTGGCGAATTTTTGAGTTATATTTTTAATAAAATAAATTATTTGGCGATTTAAATAAGACTATAATAAATTTTTGTAAAAAATGTGGCGATTCAAGTCTCATTGTAGCTCGAACTATTAGCCAATTTTGGATTCCCAAATTTCAACTATTAGCCAATTGGCGAATATTAGCCACTAAAAAAATCACTGCTATCAGTGACATAACCATGTTGGAGATTACTTTTAGCTGGTCTAAAACACTTCTAGGTATTTTCGCTCATAAGCGGAACCTGAGTATAGGAATACAAATGTTGATGGATAGAGAAAATCATAAATCTGATTAGCCAGTTTTTGATCGAATTTGAGGTCGTGAATATCGAACAAAGAAAGTTCCTACATTCTAAAGATAAAATCATAAATCTGCTGGTCCAATTGGAGATCCAATTTGAGGTCGTGAAGCTCTGAAAGAGAAAGTTCCTACATTCTAAAGATAAAATCATAAATATGCTTGGTCCAATTTGAGGTCCAATTTTTTAATTATGCTTTTTAACATTTGGCTTGATATAAATTGTCTATTCTTCCACATTTTCATGTATGTCTAGCATGACACTTGTAACTACAATATATGCCAAAAATCCCTACTATTACACTTTGATGGATGTCCCATGATTAAGATCTATATAAAAAGGTTTCTTTGTATACTGGGTGGTTAGGTTTTCTATAGTGTTATACAAGTTTAAGCTTTTCCTTTTGTTGATTTTTAAGTAACAGTCTTATCTTTCAGCCATGATTTCTGCTACAATCTCTCTTTTTGTTGTCTTTTTAGTAGTGCTTGATTTATAGATTACAATTGTTTGCAACTATGCCACATCTTGCTTATATATTTTTAATTTACACCTTAATTATAGTGCTAAAAGAGCCATACATTTACACCTTATTAATTTTTAATTGGTTAAGTGGGAAGTCTCACATGCCCTATTTTCCTAAGTGACTTGAGTTTGATACATGTGTATTTGTTTTGGACAATTTATGACATTTATCTTATTGGAATTATGTGCCTCAAATTCACTGGTGGATCCCCAACTTGATCATCATCAAGTTAGATTACACCAAGTGAGAGTTCAAGCCTTTAATACCATCTCGCGGTGTCTCATGGAGTGATTGGCGGTTGAGCAGTACTTACCACTACCCCGCAGAGGTGTTAGATTGAGATTGCAGTAGTGCGGTGTTCTTACCACACCGTGGTGCTTCCATGTTGACTAGTGTGGTGTTGTGATGGTTATTGCTACCCCGTGATGATGGTCGAAGGTGTCAGGCGGTGGTGCAGTATAGTCACCGCCACACTGTGATGGTGTATGAGGCTTGGTGCAGTAGAGCGATAGATACTGCCATACCACGACATGCTAGTTTGTGTATAGTGGTGTAGCGGTAGATGGTGGATGACTAGATGTCTTTGGTGGGATAGTGAGTTATTGACAGTTAAACGGTTAATGATGCAATGTAATCTACAAGATGGTTATTATGCAGTAAGATTTTACATTTTTCTTTTAGTATTTTTATTGTATTCTTTTGTTTTAATCATTTATATATTGGTCTCCTTTCTGTTGGCTTTGATGACTTGTAATGATTATTTTGTTGGCTTTGAAAGAACTTCCTCATCCAAAGCTCCAATTCACACACAGGCAGGAAGGACACTTTCAAAGGTTGAGGAGCTGGGATTTACACCCACTGGTTGCATTTTCTTACATATTTGATTTCTTGTTTCATGTTCCTCCAAACAGGTGCACTAGATCCTTGAATGGGATTAACATAGATTTATTCAGCAGACAAAAGAGACTAATTCTATATGATTTTATTTTATAATTCATCCCAATTCTGATAACGATCAATCTCAGCTTTGCAAAATACACAACATCATTAACTAATAAGTTCTTAAAAAAATGTTAGGATGCACCCTTCCAAAGGATAAACCTCTCCAAATTTTCAAAAGAATTGCAATTCTTTTGAAAATTTGGAGAGGTCTATCCCTTGGAAGGGTGCATCCTAACATTTTTTTAAGAACTTATTAGTTAATGATGTGTATTTTGCAAAGATGAGATTGATCATTATCAGCATTGGGATGAATTATAAAGAAAAATCAAATAGAATTAGTTTCTTTTACCTACTAAATAAATCTATGTTAATCCCCTTCAAGGATTTGGTGCACCTATTGGATGCACATGAAACAAGAAATCAAATATCTAAGTATATTTCAGAAGTCAAATATTAGCATCTGGCTTTCTTTGGGCATATTAGTGGCAACAAGATCCATATCTCCCTGTTGATACAAGATCTTTAGTCATAAGGTATCAGACAGTCTAGTCCATGATTCAATATCAATAACATACTAATAACATCCAAAGCTATTTTTTAGCTTTAATAATGGTTATCATTAGAATTGGGCCATATGTACTTGGAGTATCCCCTACAATAGGATTTTATTAGTGTAGCCATAAAAAAAAATCCCTTAGATTTTCATGTATGTCTAGCAAGGCACTTATAACTACAACATATGACAAAAAAAATCCTTGTTGTTATGCTTTGATGGATGTCTCTTCAGATATCTGATGTAGAGCACATTATTATAGTGTAAGCCTATTTTTCAAATTGTTTCATTTAGCATCACCAATATTCTCCACAAGAACATTGTCCCTATTTAAAATGATGGAAATGGTTTACATCTCTCAGAACAATTTCTCTTGCGACATTCTTGGAGATGAATTTAAATGCAATGTGAAAATCAGAACATACTCAAAGGTTCTTAATAACTCTAATAGTTGTACGAGGGGCCATGTTTAACAAACCAAATGTAATTGCTAAATTTTCACTATGGTGGTAGATAGATTATTATTTTTTCTTCTATTCCACAACATTAAGTAAAAGTCTTGAATTTGGATATACCCTGTCACCTTCATTTTCCAAGACAATTTATCCAATTTTACATAGCTCTTTCATGTTTGTGGATGAAATCTGTCTCCTAAATTTTTTTAATTCATTTATCTTTCTGGTGTGTTTGGACTTACTTTTGTAAACTTGCAATATGCAATGCACTTTTATTCTTTCTGAATTGAGACTCATAGTAATTTTTTGGTTGTGTTGACGCACAACTTCATTCATGGCAAAAAAGGTAGCACCCTATTGTTCATATTCAATGGCACGTTGCATAAAGGAGGAAAGATTCTAGTTGGGTTATTGTTGACTACATTGAAGGAGAGAGATTCATATATGGGACACGATCAACACTCTCCTTCTTGGATTCTACACATTACATCTTGCTCCAGGAATATTTCCCAAGTTGTAGAAGTTTTAGGGTGATCCCACAACAGTGGTTTACAATTTTTGGCCAAATTGGACACTGCAATTATTATTTTAAACTAAATCTTTACATTCGGGCACCTATAGCGGCTAAACCGTGAGGAATTTGAAGATGATGCAAACTAGAGTCTCATCGAATTTTGTCTATAGATTCTAAAAATATTTTTTTTCAAAATTTTTGGAATCAGATTGCACTTCTTTTCCATCTCCCATGAAAACTATTTTTTTTTCAGAAAACAACATTTTTAAAAAGTGATGCTCACCGTATACAACATAAATTTTTTTGTATGATGGATAAAATTCTAATTTTTTTGAATTTAGATTTGTAGCTATGATATCTAGCACTTTCATTTGGTCTCATAGTTTTTTATTGAATATTTTTTCCTTAATCAAGTTTCGAAGTCAAACCAATTGCAATTCAAACATAGGCAGACTGTATACAACATAAATTTTCTGTATGTATCAAAATTCAATTTTTTTTTAATGGATCAAGGACATCAATACCCAACACGAACATATTTAAAAAAAAATTATTTTGATAATTTTCTATTTTTCCACATGTGCAAAATAGAGAGCTTGATTTTCGGTGTAAAACTTATGTTTAATAAAACTAAAAAAACAAATACATAATAAAATCAAAAAATATTAAAATATTATTCGTTGGATAGATAGTTCTGAGGACTACCATCTTCCAGCTGGTTCTGTGAAGTCTCCTCCCTTTTCATCCTCAACCTGAGCTTCGAAGGGCAAAAATTTGGAGTCTTTTTGTGTCAGAGGGTGGGAAGGTGGGAAAAGGGGGGTTTGAGCAAACCCCCTTTCCACAATGGGAAATGCGGGTTCCCACATGCAAAGTGGTTTTCTTGAACCTTGGTTTGAGCGAACCCCTTTTGGGTTCGTTCGAACATTGAGTTCGCTCGAACCCCTCAAAACAATTTTTTTTTACATGGGTGAGATTTTTGGAAGTTTTCCTTCCTCACTCGAATTGTAAACCACTTTTGTGGGTTCACCCTTTAAGAGATGAAAGGGATATGTGCTTGCATTGAAGGGCTTCAAGCATGTGTTTGCATCATTGAAATTTTTTTTTTGGAGAAGTTTCTTTCTTGCAATCATTTTTGTGCAATATTGTAACTCAGATTTTTAGTCTTGTGACTAAAAATAACAATTGTAATACTCTATTTCCAAGTTGTAATTAGAAAACCTTTCTTTTATTAATAAAGTTCACTGATTTTTCCTTCTTAATGGTTGTCTTATTGTGTGCAATTGATGATTGATGTGTATTTCTATATTTTATGCTTAAATCCTCAAATATCAAACAATTAAAATGACTAACTATACTACTAATTGACATCAATTAACAATTAAATTGACTAAATATACTACCAATTGATAGAAATCAATGAACAGTGAATAAAATCAACTAAATAAGTGACCAGTTAACAACAATCAATTACTAAATATATTAGTGAATAAAAAAATGACTAAATAAGTGACCATATTACAATAATCAATGACTAAATCAACAACTAAATAAGTAACCAATTAAATATATCAATGAATACAAAATGACTAAATAATTGACCAAATTATAACAATCAATGACTAAATCAATGACTAAATATATCAGTGGAAAAAATGACTAAATAAGTGACTAGATTACAACAATGAATGGCTAAATCAACGACTAAATATATGACCAAATCGATCAATCAAAAAAACAAAAAATTGACTAAAAATCATTTAGTCATCAATCTGGTCACGTTATATATGACTGACAATAAACTAATAATGGTCACGTGATGAAGTTCAGTCATTTATAAGTAGTTTTTAGTAGTTTTTTCAGTCATATATTTATGTTTTTGTACTAGTGCAATGCATAGAATTAATAGTATACCAGCCCCCTACCATCCAGATTGATACAGGTGTAATCACTATTGAACAAGTAAACGTGCTAAAACAAGAAATTAAGAAGTTGAAAAAGACTACTGAAGAAACAAAGGAAAGATCAAAGAGAGAAACCCTCAGGGTATTGGAACAGATCTTGGAGCATAGGGTTAAACTAATTGTGGAAAAAATGGAAAATGTGTATGAATGTTATGTCTCCTTGTCACAAGCAATTGATCAAATAAAGGCCCATGTATAGGTATATTGGACCCCTTATTTAAGAAATGACAACATGTACATCACACCTTAATGACTTTGTGCAGAATTTTACAAAGGAGTGTTGAGGCCCCCACAACTTTAAAGCCTACTGAGAAAATGGTCTAAATGGTCATAGATGAATTTCAATACATATTTGTAGAATACCAAAAGATCAAGGCAAGAATGGATTCATATCACAAACTAAATTAGTGGTTCATGCATAAGATACTAAGGGATGATGATCAACTGAAAGGCTCCAAGGATTGGATAGATTAGTTTAGCAAAATTGTTCCCAACTGCCTCACTAATTTATACAAGGATGGTGACATAAATATTCACCACCTCAATTTAACCTTGGATTGATTACACTGGATGCTAGATACTCAAAATTCATCACGAATAGCAAAGGGTTATTAGATAGCAGATGGAAGAGTGACTTGGCCAACACAAAAAAAATCCAAGAGTACAAATGGCCTCATGATTACATGGTGTACCAATGGGAGAAGACATATATAGCTCCCCCAAAAGAATAGGCCTTGCAATGAAGTACCAAGCCTTGCCAATACTATCATGGAGAGAGGACCTTGCTAGATCTGAATGATCATGGGTACCTTACGATAAGTAACAAACTTTTGTATCTTGCGAGTGCTCTAGACTTCAACATTTGATCATTTCTCTTCACTTCTCATCTTTCATTTTTTTATGTAATACTATGTAAACAACAATAATTAATACATTTTGATTTATGTTAAAAGTAGGTAACTGAAAAGACACTTTTTGACATGTTAGTCAAGACCAAATTTTGAAATGTATTGTAAATTATTTTTGAAGATCAATAGAATGAAGTTATAATTGGTGGCCGAATTCTGGTTTCAATTGTTTGTTGAAGTTAATTAATGAATGTTATCTTGCTATCTCCATTTTGATCTTTCCTTGTTATTTAAATCAATATATCAAGGGTATATCTGGTTTATCAAAACACATTTGTTTTCAAACAATTTATTTTGTACTACATTTTGGTGTCAAATCTTTGGTAATTGTGGTTAGTTTCATTACATTCAAATTCCAAATTCTGGGAAATTATATACAATAAATAGATTGATGACTATTTGGATAGTGAAATTAGCTCTCTTAGAAATTAATTGAAATATCTTGTCTTGAAATATCTAGAAGGATTATTTTAATTAAAGAGGATTTTGTGCTTATTTTTCTTATAATGATTAACAATGTTTTTACAGTACAACTAACTTTCTATTTTCATTCAAGATACAAGTCATGATCAAATTCAAGCACATACCAAGAAGATGGTATGCTACTTCAGACCCTAAAACTCACTTAGTTTAGTCTACTTACATGGGGATATTAAGGAAGTTGCTAAACAATTAATATATATGATTTGTTGTTTGTGAAGGAGAATCCTATGAGATCCAATATGGCAATGGATTAATATCTAGTTTATTAAGTAAAGATGATGTCACAGTTGGGAAACTTGTTGTGAAACACCAGGCTAGTAATTTTTGGATGTTAAGGCTTCCTAGCTGGATATCAAAGATCTTTTATCATCAAATTAATTTGGAATTTATCTATAAATGGATTCTTTCATGGTGTAGGTCTTTACTGAGACAACACATGAACTAGGGTTGACATTTTTGTTGTCCAAGTTTGATGGCATTCTTGGGCTTGGTTTCTAGGAAATTTTTGTTGATAAAGTTGTTCCAATCTGGTTAGTGCTAATAGCCTTCATTCTATAATATGTCAACTTCATTCTATAATATGAGCATATCACCTTTCTTAAATTTTAAACAAGGTTATGAAATCAAGGGTTCAATATGCATATTTCAGGCCTATGTTGAACACTCTATTTAAGGCATTTATTTTTATTATAGGTAAACAGGTTTTGAAGGGGCCTCAAAACCCTTTACAAAAAAGAACAATTGAAGTGAAAGATAACTTAATAGAGCAAACAATAGCCAAAACATAGCAAACCATCATCAGGAAAGCAACCAAAAAGGAAGGACAAGAAACAACACTACATATTCTTTAGGATATCAACAACTTCCATGTCACTCTCCATAGTATTTTGATAATCATCCTTGAATTTAGACATATCTTTAGTAGGAACCCCATCTTGCATCTTGGTCTTATTGCACATTTTAGCATCGGGCCCAACCACATTTAGCTCACTAATCAAAACATTTTGCGACCCACCATCCTTGTCAACATAAACCTCCTCCTCCACTTTCCTATCACTAGCACTAGCATCCTCACCAGGAGCAACCTCCATTCATTTCTTGAACATTCCAATAGGAGACAAAATTCCCTTGGACTCACACTTCACAGTAGATTTAGTCCCATCCATGACCTTCTCCAAACTCAAACTTATCCTTTCCATTTGATCTTCGAGGGTCAAAATACGTTGTTCAAAGACCTTCTTTATCTTTAGTGTTTCCTCAACCACAATCTTCAAGGAATCAAACAACTCATCAACTTGATTATCAACCAAAGATTCACCCACTTTACTCATCACACCCCTAACCCTAACATTAGTCATGTTGAGCTCATGAAACACCCATTTAAATATTTTAAATAGAGAAATGGACCCCTCCTTAGCCATCCCCAAAACATTGGGCATATCTTCACAATCAAAGTTAAAAACATCCCTACCCTCAATATCACCCTCTTGGGAAGAACTTACCTTTTCCTGGGTAACACAAACCTCCTTACCTTTACCACCATCCACTGGCATTTGAATCTTGCGAATAGAGTTAGGAATGTCCTCAACTAAAAACCTCCTTCTATTCTACATCTCCAAGTCCACACCCTGAAGAATCCAGAGCACCCTTCCCACCATCCAACTTCATGGGAGAAGCAACTTGCATAACCATCGCCTGGCTAGCAGACCTAAAATCCGATTTCTTATTGATGCCTTCCTTTAGAGCCTTCTTTCTCTTGGTCCCCAAAATAAGGGATGATGAAGATACATCTTCAACAATTTCAATCCTATCCTTCAAGATAGTAGAGGGAGCAACATGCTTAGTTTTACTTAGTTTTCCAGTAGCCTCTTCTTCACTACAGGTCTCTTAACCCTTCTGGTTATGAACCGAATCCCCTTTACCATGTTTTCCCATAGCAGGAGGTTGCGAGATAACTTCCATGGAGGCCTGACAATCCGAGACATAATCCTCATCCTCCTTCATATCAAACTCCTCCTCCAGGAATTTTTTCTTATTTTTCCCTTTTATGCTCATTGGATCCTCTTCCAAAATAGTTTCATATTCCACAGTTAGCTTCTATTGCTTACCCTTAGGAGTGATAGTAGGCAGATTAGAGACCTCAAAAGCTTTAGCATAATCCAAAATTAATGGAATAAGACCAACATGCAACGCTGGATTTTTAGGGTTCCTTTTATGATCCTTTAGACCATACTACAGAGAAGCTAAGAGGTAAAATGAAAATAAAATTTTTCTTCTTATGGTGAAAATGATTCAAGAGAATAAAATGATAAGCATTAACCATAGAAAACTGACATTCAAGAGTAATGTACCTCATTAATTCCTCAACAACATCCCCCCAAAGTTCTTTAATCGAGCTACATTGGTACCCACCATTCTTGGCTTGCTTTAGCTTTTGTTCTTCATTCCCTTTGAAGAAAATCTGCATGGCCACCTTAGATTTTTTCTTATCTTTGTAAACCTTCTTGCTTTCCATAGAGAGACCAATGATATTAGCAATGAAATCCTCATTCACATCAAATTCTATGCATCCCAATTTCAAAACCCTATTATTCCAACCTTTGAAAAGCAAGGTCATGGCCTGCAAGGTATTTCCATGCAACCTCTCCAGATAAGGAGTAAGCCAACCTTTCTATAGTATATGCCACACCTCCTCCTTTTTCTTAATAGTATCATAGGAGAAAGGCTTCTCTCTATTTATATTTCCTCCCATGGCCCTTGAATTTGTAGTACTTAGAAGCTTCATAACTTTGCAAGTGATTAAGAGAAACCTCGAGAAAGAGAGCCAAAAAATGCCCACAATCCGTGTGGCAACAAAATTATGGCAGAGAGAAATAATGATCCTAGGATGCCACCCCATATGGAGAAAACACAAGGTACCATCAGCCCAATCTAAATCCATCTCACCATCACTCCAAATAATTAACTACCACATGAATATAGTCACGGGAGCCCAAAACATAAAGAGGCCACCATTGGAGTTAACAATTTCGATAATAATGATTTAAACAAGAAATAGCCTTGATGGGAAGGGGGTCATCTACATCCCACTCCCTAGAACCTCTAGTGCCAAGGTTATCAAAAAAATCAGCTAATCCATTCCCTTCCCTAAGAATATGAGAGATATAACATTCATCAAAGGAGTTTAGGATTTCAATGGCATCCATGATAATGGATTCAACACTCCATGAAGGGACATAAGACTTCTTCAGATTATTAATAATATTAAGAGAGTCTCCCTCAAGCCAAACACTGTTATAACCTTTAGATTGAGCCATCTTCAAGCCATGATAGGCTGCAACCGCTTTCGCGAGGTGGTTTGTCTTTGACAAGGTGTTGTTAGTGTAATTAATATTTAATTACACTTGCATAACTTTACTTAGGTTGAGCTAATTTTAGGTCAACATTAGGGTTGCATACTTTGCTTTTATAAAGCAAATCATCTCATTGTAATATCGAATTCCTGAATAATAATATTTTGCACATTACATGCAAAGCTCTACTTTTTTTATGTTTTCTCTTCTATGGAAGGTGTTTAGGTTTGCATGTCTGATCTAGGGTTTCTAACATGGTATCAGAGCCTTGACATGCAGCCCCTTCTCAAATTCTGGAGAAAACTATTGCAGATTTCGTTCGGGGTTCCTCGAGGATTTTATGCCTTGAGTTCATTTATGCAGGGTTTTGGATGAGATCGGGCTTCACCATTAGATTCAGAGTGTTGGAAAAAGTCAGGTTTGGCTTTTATTTTGCAAATTTTGGCCATCATTTGCCAGATCTGTGAGGGTTTCATGGTTGGTGATTTTTTGGAAGCTTTGGAGGTTGCCATTTTGAGCAGAAATGGAGGTCACCATTGCGTTCACAATGGCCAAAAACCCTAAGATCACCCTTTGTTTCATCGATTTTGGCAAAGTTGATTCGGAAGGCAAAAATTTTTTACCAGGGAGGCCGTACGGCTTCCCCAGCACGCTTCTCGAGGCACTGTTTTCGAAATTTTTTTTAAAAAATAAAGTTTTTGGGATCTGTGCTGGCTCCTCCAATTCATTCGGCCCCACCGTCGGGTGGCCACCGGGTGGCCACCCAGCAGCCACCATCGCCGGTGGCTCCCCCACCCAGCTCCCCCGGCCGGACCAGCCCCCGTGGGCTCCCACTGCATCAGCCGCGGTCACATGGGGGACCGGGCGCTATGCGCACGGCCCCCGGCCAGTCCTTAGCACCTCCACCGGTTGTATGGAGAACCAGGGGCTCTGCCCTAGCCCCCTGTCCGCCAGCCCCTGGTCCTGCGAGATTTGTTTAGCCCCCTGGGCTGCCTGCAGGCCTTATTGACCATTCTGGAGCACTTTTACAAAATCAGACGTAACTTTTGCGTACGGTGTCTATTTTTCACAAACGAGATACCATTGGAAAGCTGATTTCGGCACGGCTCTATTCAATGTTTTAGTTTTTCTAGATTTTTCTCCAGATTTATTTTTCAGGTCCTTGCACTCAGAACTTCTGTTTTTCACTACGGAGGGCATATCTTTTGACTAGATGCTCCTTTTCTCACGATTCTTGCGGCATTGGAAAGCTGGTTCAGTCCTCTACACAGATCTGAGGTCTATTTTCATTTTCTATTTATGAATGTTAGGAATTCTCTCCTTTTGCAGTCATTGGGGATTGTAATAAATGAACTGATATAAAGTTCCATCGGGGGGGTTTCTTTCATAATAATCTTCATCATGTTTTGATGGCCACTCACATGGGTTGTAATTTGGTTTCTTGGTTTCTTTTGGCCATATTTTGTCTTAGCTTGACACATACCAGATTCATTTTGGTTCACACTTTAGATTGAGAGCCTATGGTTAGTGATCCGCATCGGATCCATCTCAGTTTGAGGGCCACTAAATTTGTGGTTATTGTTCCTGAGTCTGTATGGTACTTTTTCCCATGGAAGAGTTTCAGTCTTAGTTTGGCATCGGCATCGAGATTCATGACTTCTAGATTTTGTCATCATCATATCATCTACTATTGCTCTATGGATTCCAGGGTTGTTCCAGTTTGGTGTTTTCGAGTGTTTCGTGGCATCGGGTCTGCTGTCACATTATGATGATTCCGATATGGTTTTTTGTAGACAGAAGCATCTTTCCTTGCTTGCCGGATTGCGGTTCCAGTGTTACTCCACAGTGTTCTTCCAGTGCTTCTTTGCAACATTCATCTCATTGTAGGGGGGGTTGTCCCACTAGGTTTTCCTTCTCTACCTCATTATTCCATTTGTACATGGGTACCTGATTAGGCGTTGTTGCCGGGACCCATTCATGCTTTCTTGCATTCATCTTAGTTTTAGGTGCATGCTTATTTAGTCTCCCTAAGTTGCACTTATGGCGGGGTGTTAGTGTAATTAATGTTTAATTACACTTGCATAACTTTACTTAGGTTGAGCTAATTTTAGGTCAACATTAGGGTTGCATACTTTGCTTTTATAAAGCAAATCATCTCATTGTAATATCGAATTCTTGAATAATAATATTTTGCACATTACATGCAAGTTCTGCTTTTTTGATGTTTTCTCTTCTGTGGAAGGTGTTTAGGTTTGCATGTCTGATCTAGGGTTTCTAACAGGTGTCACGTATAGATTTTATTGATTAATTAAATGCAATTATTAATCATGATATCGCTATTTAAATTGAAGTTAAATGAAATTTAAATTGAAATTAAAATTGAAGTGAAATTGAAATTGAAATGCAATTACAAATGATTCAAAATCTATTTTTATTTAATCTGGGGTTTGTCATTGTTGATGAAAAATTGAGTGCAAGTGAACGCAAGAACAGGTGAATGTGATTGAAGGTGAGAACAATGATCAGGTAGAGTCATTTTAACCATTAGACATTTATGAGTATGATGGAATCACACACACTCACTTAGTTAATATTTTTAATGCATTTTGTGATTATTGTGTTTGCAAATTTTAAATCTAGTTTTATTGATTTCTCCAAAATGTGGAAAAAAAATATATGTTGTTTTAAATGACGATTTTATTAACTATGAAAAAATAGATCTTATTTAAATAATCAAATTATTTAAGTCAATATTTTATCATTGTTTGAAAATAAGATGCTTGTATTTTGAAATTTAAAGAAATAGACTTTTATTGTGAAATTTAATAAAATGTAATAAAAGTTGTGTTTTAGAATTATTTGTTTTTATTTGAAAATTATGAAAGAGGAAAAGATTTAAATGTAGAAATTAAACAAAGATCTAAAATGGAGTTATTGAAAACAATTTAGAAAACAATTCACGTCAATTGAAATTGATGTCAAACTTTAGTTAAACAAAATGAAGAAAATATCTTCAATCAATTGGAAAAGCAATCAATTTTTCAAAACTTGGAGTTAGAGAATTGAACTAGAGATCAACCTCAATTTGTGGATTTGAATTCTTGTTAATATCTATCAATGCATGAAAAGGAAATGAGTCTGGAGAAATTTTGAATTGGCACAGTGGGAGAAAATCCATTTTTGAGCACAGGCACATAACAGAGGGTATTTTTCTATATTTTATTTGGCTTTATCTGTGGGGAGAGGAGGAGAGTTGTTTGAAATTATTTATTTTCCCCACCCCACACACTACAGATTGGAGTCGATCCTCTTATGCTACATTCCACACATCTGGAAGGTGGAGAATAGGCGCTACCAAGAAGTTTAAGGAATACGCAGTGAGGAGTGTTAACTGCTCAACCCCCCCATTCTCTTCTTTCCCATGTAGCCATAGGGACCCCTCACACCCCACACATTTGAAAAAATAGGGAAAGGTGTGGCCAGGAAGGGAAGGCATGCGCAGGGAGGAAAATCTCATCCTCCACTTACAATACGCAGCCTCAAGCAAGTCTCCCCAATGTCCACACATTTAGCAGGGATTGGAGAATGCACGGCAGGTAAGGATAGATGTATAGCACGCCAAGGCAGCAAGGAAAAAGACACAACTAACAAGTGAGATCAACACAGGTAGCAGGGAAGAGAGGAGAAGGAGATAGGAGGATAGGAGATCAGGTAAATAGAAAACTGCCTGACTTCAATACATACAAGCAATAGAAGAATAGCAAACATAAAATTAAAGAGGAGGCACACAAACAAAACCATTTCTAAAATTACCAGGTAGGAATTGAAAACCAATTCAACAATTTAACAATAAGTCTTAAAATTCTTTTCTAAATTATGGTATTTAGTTTAAATTGGAAAGAGAACCTCTGTATTTAGTAATTTAGGAAAAGAAGAATAATCTCCAGATTGAATTGGTAAATCTATAAAAGAATATTTGTTTTATTACATTCTGTGTAAATTCTTGAACATCAAATTGTGAATTACCAGAAAAACAAAACCCCAATGAACAAGTTCAAAATAGAAAAGATTGTAGGAAAAATTGAATTAGAAAACAATGAGAAACAACTAATTTACAAATTTAGAAGAAACTCAAAATTTGATTTGAAAAGAGTTTTATTTTTAAACAGAAAAAGTTATTTGAAAAGAATTCAAACAGAACGGATTTTAATAAAATATCTTTTTACATATTTTCGAAATAGAAGTTAAAATTAGTGAATTTTACAATTGAAACTCAAAATATTCAAAATAGAAACAAAAATGATTTATTTTAATTCTGTTTATTTAAGTAATTATTTATTTTCTGAAAGTATAAAAAAATAGAAAATAAATCTTTTAAATTAAAATATGATCTTTCTTGAAAAAGAAACAAATTAAGATTATATCAAGTAGAAACAAATTAATTGAGTAAATTGAACGAAAGAACGTGTGCTCTTTTATTCTTGTTTTTATATGTATTCAATTTACATACTTGAGATACACCTTCTTAATTTATTTTTGATTATTTAATTTACTCGATTTAAATATAATTAATGTCATTTATGGATTAAGACGATGAAAAGAACGACTTTTAAATTGTTTTTGCTTCAAACACGATTTTTGTTTTATTATTTTTGAAATATTGTATTTGACTAATTGGAACCATGCATGCTTGATAAATGAATGTGCATGTCATATTTTTGGGAAAGTTACCTTCCGGGATGGGTGTCGAATATGTGTTATTAGAGAGTGAAGTTTTGCTTTTCCAAAACTGATTATTTGTTGTGCATGACATTTTACTTGGCCAAGTAACTTAAGGACCATTGAAATAGATGGAATTATTGAACTCTCTACCATATCCTAGTATCAAACTTGCTTGTTTCTTAAATGAATTAGAAAAAATGAAAATGCTCGTGGTTTTACTAGTTATACTAGGCATGCACTAGATTCCATCTTGCTTGTCGACTGCTTTTTGCTAAGTGATTCGTTTAGGGTTGGGTATTTCTTGAATGACTAAGGAATTTTGGGGAAGTGTAAACTTCGAGGTTGGGTGGAAAAAGCGCCTGATCCTTGTTCTCATCTTCTTTATGAAGATATGCTATTGGATTGAAGATCAAAGGATGTCATCTTCATTTAAGTTATATCGTTTTCTGTAATTATATATTGAAGAGATTAAGGCGGTTGAATGCCTAAGTCTCAAATTGTAACTTATATTACAACTTCTTATGTATGATTATCATTGAAGTGTATTAAGACACATGTATTTATTTAAATTGGAATTGTATATTGAATCTATCTTATCAACTTAAGTCGTTGTTTTGGAATCGACTAAATTTTTATGATGTCTAAACGAATGAATTATCGACTTTATTTTGAATATAAATGATATTATTTAAAGTTTTTTTGATGTTTGATTTAAAGAGTTCCGCTCTTTACATTTGGTATCAGAGCCCCAGGTTTGAACACTAGGGTCCTTTGTCCATTACGTTAAAGAAAGATTCCTTGATGCAAGAATTGTGATACATAATGGGTACAAGAGGTAAAGGAGCTGCTACAAGTAATGAGAATGATAGGTTGGATCAGATTCTCAGTCTCTTGAATCATCAAGGTTCTCGAATGGATAATCTAGAACATAAAGTTTGAGGTGTCAGAGAAGAATAAAACCCTCGAGTTGAAATTCCCCAAAATCAGGAACAACCCAATAATGAGAATACAAGGGTTGAAGAACCACAAAATCCTCAAGGAAGGATTGAAGGGGAGTTGGCTAAAGATTTGAAAAGGGTAGCATTGCCCAAGTTTGATGGTAAGACTATAGGTGATGGAGCTAAAGCTTGGGTTATTGAGATGGAAAAGTACTTTGAGCTCAAGAATATGTCCAATGAGACCAAGATAGTTTGGGCTGCTTACCAGCTTACTGGAGAAGCTGCTACTTGGTGGGATAACGAGAAGACTGAGAAGAAGTTACTACTAGGTGGGACCACTTGGGAAGTGTTCTTTAACTTTTCAGGAAGAGGTGGCTTCCACAACTATTCTTTGACAGGAAGATGACAGAGTTCCAGAATTTGACACAGGGTGGTCTGACAGTTACTTAGCATTGGGAGAGGTTCACTAATCTCCTAAAGTATGTATCATAGTATCAGATGGATGAACGGTTCCATATTCGGAAGTTTATCCTAGGATTGAGGCCAAAGATTGGAGCTGATGTGGATATTCATAATCCATTGATGATGGATGAGGTCTTTGAGAAGGCCATAAAATAGGAACAAAAGCTGCAACAGGTGGCTAACTACAGAAAGAGTATGAATGCTAAATCTGGTTTTGGAAACAGAAAGTTCCAAAACAATAACAACAATAATCAGAAGGGTAATAATAACAATTAGCAGATCAGGAATCTGAAGAGACGAACAAACACTCAGTATAAAGGAGAAGGGAGAAATGGTGGAAACAAGAAAGTGAACAATAATAACACCAACTTCTCCAATATCAGGAATAGGATAGGTGGTCTCCAGGGCCACGAAGTGGATGCTATAATTGTGGAGGAGATCACTATGCCTCCAATTGCACTCAGCGTATAGGAGGTTAGTGAGGTGGTAATGATCGGTGAGCACCGCAACACCATATTCATGCAGTGGTGGACAACCGTCAAGTAGACTTTCAGGCTTCACCTATTCAGATGTCGGGTAAGATTTTTGGTCAATCTATTTCTATTTTGATAGATATAGGAGCTACTAAATGCTTTTTTGATCCTAAAGTAGTTTCTAAATTACCTATTAGACCTGGTTTTATGTCACATTCATGGATGGTTCAAGTAAGAAATCGAGCAGAGAAGAGGGTAGATTTATGTTTATCATGCAGCGATTTAGAGCTACCTAATTTCCAAACCCAAGTTAACCTTTATGTAGCACCATTGGGTTCTTATGATGTGATCTTAAGGATCAATTGGTTAACTGAGCATAAAGCCATAGTGAATTGTGAGGATAAGGTTGTGAGTTGTTTGGATGATTTTGGACATCTAGTTGAGATTTTAGGATCTCGAGAGCCTCTAGAGTTGAGACATATCATAGCTATGCAGCTAAAGAAAGTACATCAGAAAGGATGTTCCATATATGCTATATTGGTGAGTGACATGGATAATGCCTAGCAAAGTCTGGAGGGCTATCCAATTCTTAGAGAGTTCTTGGATATCTTTCCTGAAGAACTTACTGAATTACCACCGAAGAGAGAATTTGATTTCTCGATTGAAATTTTACCTGGAACGGAGCCTCAATCCAAAGCTCCATACATAATGACTACTACAGAGTTGTATGAACTAAAGGTTCAATTGCAGGAGTTGCTAAAATAGGGATTTATTAGACCGAGTGTATCTCCATGGGGTGCACCGATAATCTTTGTTAAGAAGAAGGATGGAACCTTGAGACTGTGTATTGATTACAGGATGCTGAACAAGGTTACCATTAAGAACAAGTATTTTTTACCTAGGATAGATGAGCTGTTTGATCAAATGAAGGGGGCCATAGTGTTTTCTAAGATTGATCTTAGATCAGGTTACCACCGATTGAGGATTAAGGATGAGGATATTCTGAAGACAACTTTCAGAACTCAGTATGGACACTACGAGTTCACCATGGTACCTTTTGGCCTAACGAATGCTCCAGCAACATTCATGAACCTTATGAATAGTATCTTTAGAGACTGTTTAGATGATTTTCGGCTTATATTCATTGATGACATTCTGATTTACTCTAAAAGAGAAAGAGGAACATGAGAAGCACTTGAGAATAGTCTTGCAATGACTAAGAGATCGAAAGCTTTTTGGTAAGTTTTCAAAGTGTACTTTCTTTCAGAAGAAGGTTCACTATTTGGGGCATGCCATATCTACTAAGGGAATCTTAATTGATCCTATGAAGATAGAGGCAATTGTAGATTGGCCAATACCTCAGAGTGTTACTAAAGTTCGTAGTTTCATGGGACTTGCAGGATACTACATAAAGTATGTGGAAGGGTTTTCCAGGATAACAACACCTATTACTTCTCTTCAGAAGAAGGGAAAGAAATATGAGTGGAATGACAAGTGTGAGGAAGCATTTTAAATTCTTAAATAGAAGCTGACAACGGCACCAGTGTTGACTATACCAGATCCTAATGGGCACTTCATTGTGATTACAGATGCTTCAAGTAAAGGTGTAGGAGTTGTGTTGATGCAAGAAGGGAAGGTGGTTGCATATGAGTCCAGGAAATTGAAACAATATGAGTTGAATTATGCACCACATGATCTTGAGCTTACAACTATTGTTCATGCATTGCAGATGTGGAGACATTATCTCCTAGGGAAACCATTTGAGCTTAAGACAGATCATTTAGGACTTATGTACATCTTCACACAGCCGAACCTCAATGTGAGACAAAAGAGGTGGCTTGAGTTCCTAAGTGAGTATGATTTTGGTATTGAGTATCTCAAGGGTAAGGACAACAATGTTGTTGATGCTCTTAGTAGGAGAAAACATCTCTCTGCTATGTTGACCACAAGGTCAAATTTGAGACAACAAGTGTTGTAGTATCTTCCAGGAGATGAGCATTATGATAGGGTCAAGCAAGCCTTAGAGGTAGATACTTCAGATCATAGATTTGATGGGTGTGTGATGGAGTATGATGGTATTGTTAGATATCAGGGAAGGATGTATATCCCTGAGGGTGGAGATTTGAGGAAGTTGATTCTTGAGGAAGTTCATGATGCACCTTATTCAGGGCATCCAGGAGTTACGAAGATGGTAGCTGAGTTGAAGGCTTTGTATTTTTTCCCTAAGCTCAAGAAAGATGTTATGGAGTATGTGGCTAGATGTTTGGAATGCCAACGGGTCAAGCCTGAGCATGTGCATCCAGTGGGACTTTTGTATCCCCACGATATACCTGAGTATAAGTGGCAAGTAATCAGTATGGATTTCATCCAAGGATTACCTTTTAGTAGGAATAGTCATGATACCATCTCAGTAGTTGTTGATAAGATGACAAAGGTTTTTCATTTCATACCTGGAAATCTGAAAGATGGATCATTGACTCTTGCGAAGAAATTTTTGCAAGAGATATTCAGATTGCATGGTGTACCAGAGAACATTAATTCTGATAGGGATACTAGGATGACATCTAGGTTCTGGACTACAATGAATGCTGATTTTGGAACTAAATTGAATTTTAGTTCTGCATATCACCCACAAAGTGATGGCCAAACTGAAAGGGTCAATTAGGTTGTTGAGGATTTACTAAGGATGTACTGCATGGATGAACAGTACAAGTGGGAGGAATATTTTCCATTGGTTGAGTTTGCCTACAACAACTCATTTCATGCATCTTTGGGTATGGCACCTTTTGAGGCACTTTATGGACAAAAATGTCGCACACCCATCAATTGGGATAGGATGGAAGACATGATCATTAATGGTCCAGATATGCTCAAGGAAATGGATGAGAAAATGAAGTTGATCAAGGGTAGGTTGAAGGAATCAGCCGATAGACAGAAGAGCTATGCTGATAGGAACAAGACTTTCAGATAGTTTTCTGCAGGAGATAAAGTCTTCTTGAGGGTTAAGCCTCATAAGAGCTCTATCTCATTTGGGAAATCATCAAAGTTGGCACCGAGATTTGTGGGACCATTTGATGTACTAGAAGTTATCAATATAGTTGCATATAGACTAGAGTTACCACCTGCTCTAGCTCGACTCCATAATGTATTCCATGTTTCTTTGTTGAAACCATATCATTGTGATGCATCTCATATTCTTGATTGGCGTTCATTACAGGTACAGGATCCAGGGGTGGTGCTAGTGGAGCCCATCTGAATCCTAGACAGGTGTAGCATTAAGCTACGTAACAGAGATAGTACTCAGTACAAGGTCCAGTGGGACCAGTATACCGAGGATAGTGCTACATGGGAGGTTTCTGAGATGACAGACCATCATTTTCCTCATTTTCTTTCATAGATTATTATTGTTTTATGCGGAGATACTTGATACTCTAGTTTTTGATTCACATGTTGTGAACTTTGATAGAGTGGATGCTAATATGATTTGTTTATGCTTATGTTTGAGAACTATGCTGTTAGTTACTATTTCATTATGATTGAGATACTATGTTTACCTATTGAGATACTATGCTTTTACTAATTGAGATAGTATGTTTTATTGATGGTGATGTTATGCTTATTGAATGATTAATAAGACATCGAGACGATGTCTCTTCCAAGAGGGGAAGGATGTCACGTATATATTTTATTGATTAATTAAATGCAATTATTAATCATGATATCGTTATTTAAATTGAAGTCAAATGATTATTTAAATGAAAGTTAAATTGAAATTCAAATTGAAATTGAAATGCAATTACAAATGATTTGAAATGTATTTTTATTTAATTTGGGGTTTGTCATTGTTGATGAAAACTTGAGTGCAAGTGAACACAAGAACAAGTGAATGTGATTGAAGGCGAGAACAACGATCAGGTAGAGTCGTTTTAGCCATTAGACGTTTATGAGGATGATGGAATCACACACACTCACTTAGTTAATATTTTTAATGTATTTTGTGATTATTGTGTTTGCAAATTTTAAATCTAGTTTTATTGATTTCTCCAAAATGTGGAAAAAAAATATGTTGCTTTAAATGACGATTTTATTAACTGTTAGAAAATAGATCTTATTTAAATAATCAAATTATTTAAGTCAATATTTTATCAATGTTTGAAAATAAGATGCTTGTATTTCAAAATTTAAAGAAATAAACCTTTATTGTGAAATTTAATAAAATGTAATAAAAGTTGTGTTTTAGAATTATTTGTTTTTATTTGAAAATTATGAAAGAGGAAAAGATTTAAATGTAGAAACTAAACAAAGATCTAAAATAGAGTTATTGAAAAAAATTCACGTCAATTGAAATTGATGTCAAACTTTAGTTAAACAAAATGAAGAAAATATCTTCAATCAATTGGAAAAGCAATCAAAATTTCAAAACTTGGAGTTAGAGAATTGAACTAGAGATCAACCTCAATTTGTGGATCTGAATTCTTGTTAATATCTATCAATTCATGAGAAGGAAATGAGTCTGGAGAAATTTTGAATTGGCACAGTGGGAGAAAATCCATCTTTGAGCACAGGCAGAGAACAAAGGGTATTTTTCTATATTTTATCTGGCTTTATCTATGGGGATAGGAGGAGAGTTATTTGAAATTATTTATTTTCCCCACCCCACACACTGCAGATTGCAGTCAATCCTCTTATGCTGCATTCCACGCATCTGGAAGGTGGAGAATATGTGTTGCCAGGAAGTTTAAGGAATACACAGTGAGGAGTGTTAACTGCTCACCCCGCCCCCCATTCTCTTCTTTCCCACGCAGCCACAAGGACCCCTCATACCCCACGCATTTGGAAAAATAGGGAAAGTTTGGGCCAAACAGGGAAGGCATGTGTAGGGAGGAAAATCTCATCCTCCACTTACCATACGCAGCCTCAGGAAAGTCTCCCCAATGTCCAAAAATTTAGTAGGGATTGGAGAATGTGTGGCCTAAGGATAGATGTACAGTACACCAAGGCAGCAAGGAAAAAGACACAACTAACAAGTGAGATCAACATAGGTAGCAGGGAAGAGAGGAGAAGGAGATAGGAGGATAGGAGATCAGGTAAACAAAAAACTGCCCGACTTCAACACATATAAGCAACAGAGGAATAGCAAACATAAAATTACAGAGGAGGCACACAAACAAAACCATTTCTGAAATTACCAGGTAGGAATTGAAAACCAATTCAACAATTTAACAATAAGTCTTAAAATTCTTTTCTAAATTCTGGTATTTAGTTTAAATTGGAAAGAGAACCTCTGTATTTAGTAATTTAGGAAAAGAAGAATAATCTCCATATTGAATTGGTAAATCTATAAAAGAATCTCTGTTTTATTACATTCTGTGTAAATTCTTGAACATCAAATTGTGAATTACCAGAAAAATGAAACCCCAATGAGCAAGTTCAAAACATAAAAGATTGTAGGAAAAATTGAATTAGAAAACAATGAGAAACAACAGATTTAAAAACTTAGAAGAAACTCATAATTTGATTTGAAAAGAGTTTTATTTTTAAAAAGAAAACGTTATTTGAAAATAATTCAAACAGAACGGATTTTAATAAAATATCTTTTTACATAATTTCAAAATAGAAGTTAAAATCAGTGAATTTTATAATTGAAACTCAAAATATTCAAAAGAGAAACAAAAATGATTTATTTTAATTCTGTTTATTTAAGTAATTATTTATTTTCTGAAAGTATAAAAAAACAGAAAATAAATCTTTTAAATTAAAATATGATCTTCTTGAAAATGAATCAAATTAAGATTATATCAAGTAGAAACAAATTAATTAAGTAAATTGAACGAAAGAACGTGTGCTCTTTTATTCTTGTTTTTATATGTATTCAATTTACATACTTGAGATACACCTTCTTAATTTATTTTTGATTATTTAATTTACTCGATTTAAATATTAATTAATGTCATTTATGGATTAATACGATGAAAATAACGACTTTTAAACTGTTTTCACTTCAAACAAGATTTTTGTTTTATTCTTTTTGAAAGATTGTATTTGACTGATTGGAACCACGCATGCTTGATAAATGAATGTGCATGCCATGTTTTTGGGAAAGTTACCTTCCGAGACGGGTGCCGAATATGGGTTATTAGAGAGTGTAGTTTTTCTTTTCCAAAACTGCTTTATTTTTCGTGCATGACATTTTACTTGGCCAAGTAACTTAAGGACCATTGAACTAGATGGAATTATTGAACTCTCTACCATATCCTAGTATCAAACTTGCTTGTTTCTTAAATGAATTAGAAAAAATGAAAATGCTTGTGGTTTTACTAGTTATACTAGGCACACACTAGATTCCATCTTGCTTGTCGACTGCTTTTTGCTAAGCGATTCATGCAGGGTCGGGTATTTCTTGAATGACTAAGCAATTTCGGGGAAGTGTAAGCTTTGAGGTTGGGCGAAAAAAGCGCCTGATCCCTTGTTCTCATCTTCTTTATGAAGATATGCTATTGGATTGAAGATCAAAGGATGTCATCTTCATTTAAGTTATATTGTATTATGTAATTATTTATTGAAGAGCTTAAGGTGGTTGAATGCCTAAGTCTCGAATTGTAACTTATATTACAACTTCTTATGTATGATTATCATTGAAGTGCATTAAGACACATGTATGTATTTAAACTGGAATTGTATATTGAATCTATCTTATCAACTTAAGTCGTTGTTTTGGAATTGACTAAATTTTTATGATGTCTAAACGAATGAATTATCGACTTTATTTTGAATATAAATGATATTATTTAAATTTTTGTCGATGTTTGATTTAAAGAGTTCCGCTCTTTACACAAGGCTACAATTTTTTATTTGATTTATCTTCTTGCTATGTTTGGACTTACTTTTGTAAACTTGTAATATACAATGCACACTTATTCTTGTTGAATTGACACTAATAGTATTTTTTTTGGTTTTATTGAGGCACAACTTCATTCATGGTAGAAAAGGTAGCACCCTCTTGCTCATATCAGATGGCACGTTGCATATAAAGGAGGAAAGATTCTAGTTGGGTTATTGTTGACTGTATTAAAGGAGAGAGCTTCATATATGAGACATGATCAACACTTTCCTTGGATTCTACATGTTATAGCTTGATCCAGGAAGATTGCCCATTTTGTAGAAGTTTGAAGAGATGAAAGGGGCATCTGCTCACATTGAAGGGATTCAAGCATGTGTTTCCATCATTGCAAAAGTTTTTTGGAGAAGTTTATTTCTTGTAGTCATTTTTTTGCAATATTATAACTGTGAGATAAGGGGACCACCCACTGCAAGGCCCCAGGTCACGAAAGGCCAAGAGCAGAAAGGCTGCCCTAATGCACCTTAGTTTAAGGGGAAGTTAGGATGATGAGGATGAGAATGATGAGGATTATGCATCCTTCGATCACTCTGCAATCTCGAATGTTGGAAGGAGACTAGATGAGTCAACCTTTAGAGTCATATTCGTGTCTTGGGTAGCTCTCTGTCTGAGGATGAAAGCGTAGTTCTAGGATGACAGCGTGACACACTAGCATCTCACAGGCATGCTGGCATCTCACAGACACGCTGGCATCTATACAACCAGAGAACTTAAAAGATAGAAATCTAACTTTGAAAGGGAGACTATCAACCTAGTCTAGAGATGTTTGAAGTGATAAAATGATATTTAGTAAAGAGAAATGCAGATACAAATACAATAAAGGAAATGTATTACCACCAAGGTGACAAAGATGATCTCATACAATTCTCTCCTCGCTAGCTTGCTCCAAGTTCTCTCCACCTACACACAATAAAGGGAGAAATTATTGGGGCTGTATAGGGGCCTACCTCAGTCAAACCCCCATCTTGGTGTTTCCACCTCCACAGATAGCCAAGTTTGAAATAGTAGAGATAAATGGTAAAGAAAAGAAACTACAAGCTACGTAAACAAAAAAACACTACAAGCACTACGTGCTTACTCAATCTAAAGAAAAATGAGAGATTGTAGGATCTTATAGCCTCCGTCCATATCACTCAAGGCTCGTGGATGAGTGAATGAGAGGGACTCAAGCCTCTGTTGCCATAGTGTCTGTCCTATGCTTGCCCTATTGGAGTGATGGAGTAATGCATTGCTACAATGGAGTGAATGGTGCTGCTACAAAGCTTGTGAATGGATGCTCAAAAGCATGGAGAGAGTGTGCCAAATTGTTCAAAACCTCCAAAAACTTGAGAATGGAAGAATGGAGTGAGAATATGAAGGAGAAGGTGAAAGACGACCATATTCAGGTTGGCCAGCCGAAGAGGGATGTTACTCTTCGACTTCCAATTGAAAATGTAATGCTTATGCAGTCTCCAACTGTAAGAATATGCAAGGGACGTAAGCACGCTGTGTAAACATTTGCGCACCGCGTGGGCATCCTTGATAGAAACACCCCCATGAAGACGTGAACCAAGTGCCAAGTGGAATGCAAGGAGTAGGCTTAAGTGGAATTAAACTTATACTTTTGATTTTCAAAAGTGTTAGGGGTCAAAAGGGAATTTTCAATAGGGGTGCCAATTCATGTTGATAACTTTTTCCCCCACTTTAGTGAGCATGAGTAATGATGAGTGCTTCGGTAAAGTAGAGTAGTAAAGAAGTAACATAGCAAGAGATGTATACCTGAACTGACGAGGAAGTAGAGCATGGTCTGGAGAACCTGAAAGTGCAAGAAAGGACTTCATAGTTCCACGAAACTACATAGTTGAAGCACGAAAGTACCTTATAGGTTCATGGTCCTAAAAGGGTGGTATCCTTCAAGAACTCTCACATGAAGGAAACCAGGAAAAGAACCTTATAGCGCTACAAACCTGCAAGGAAGGTATCCCCCAAGAACTCTCACATGAGGGAGACCGAGAAAAGCACCTTACAGACCCGCTGACCTGCAAGGAAGGTATCCCCCAAGAACTATCACATTAGGGAGACCAAGTAAAGGGGACTCCATAGATCCAAAGATGGCGACATGTTTACCCATAGATAGAACACATTTGGAAGCGGTCGCGCACACCAATGAACAGATAGTCACACAGACCATCACTAAGTTGTAAGAATTTCAAAGGGGGACCCTTCAAAAGGAAGGAGGGTCCACTCAAGGGACGTGCTATTTGAAAGGAAGGGTCTAGTCAGGCTACCCCCAAGCTAGACATGAAGATGCAAAGATGGTCTAGTCAGGTTGCCCCCAGACTAAATGTTGATATGTGAAGCTGGTCTAGTCGAGCTGCCTCTAAGCTAGATGCCATAGAACTTTGTTGAAAACTTTAGAAGGGGTCCCTCGGGAACTCGACGTGAAGAGGCAGGGTCCACTCAAGGGACACTCTGTTCAAAAAGCTTAGTGTCTTCCTTTTAGAATCGATTCATCATCAAGGAATTCAAAAGGAAGGAGATGTGCTCATGCAAGGGGAAGACTAAGATGGTTCCCGATTAGGAGGAGGATTTCCAAGTCCTTTCTTTATGAACCCTTGATGAAGGAAACATGTTCTGTTAGGGTTCCAAGTTGAGAATGCCATTCTAACAAGGAAGTGAATGAGGGGTCTTCGAGAAAAGATTCATTTGGAAATGAATGCATTTTCTAAAGACTAAGCAATGTAGAAGGTGTGTTGTCACATAGGAAAGGGACAACTCAAGCAAAGATGAGAGAAAGATAAAGAAAACAGATCACACACAGGGCACAGGGGGATCTAGTTTCACGGGGTTAGATCTTCCTTTATTTATATATATGTAGGTAACCATGATAAGAGGCGAAAGATGATCAATCCCCAACCAAATAAGGAAGAATGCACGAAAGACAAAGTAAAATAAAAAATTGGGTCAACATGGAAGGAGGCGTAAATGCTCCCGACGCTTTGCATAAACCCTAATTTACTGAAAGTGAATCAAAAACATGGAAGAATAGAGATACATATAGAGGAAGGCTTACAAACATGTCGCCTGTATCCAAGCACCATAAGGGGTGATGAGGGTCATCAAAACGCATGTAGCACAATCATGGGGGGGAGCACATGTCACGAAATGCACACACATCTAATCTAAAGATCAGGAAGAGGGTCTCCCCCTAACATTGGTCAACCAGGAGGTTGTCAGCTTCCCACTCTAGATCCTCAAAGGAAGGAAGATGAGCCTGTAGTGGTGTAATGTTACGGGGAGGAGCTTCCTATCCTCACACAATAAGGGCCAAAGTAGAGGGACTTGTAAGGTCTTCACCACTTAGCTCTTGTGGGTCTAGGGTCAATGAACTTGCGAAGATCATTGACAGTGTTGGGAATTCTTCCACTGAGTTAAACATGCACTTAATAGGAGTGTCATGTTTCACCTTGGTAGATGGAGGAGTTTGTACCTGAGGTTCATTGCTAGGCTCTTTGAGAGAGACTCGGGGGAGGCTAGGACTGGTTCCATGGAAAAGATAAAACAAGCCAATTTGAGGCCACCTTTTAGAGAAGGTGGGCTCTTCTTACATCCTCCATTTCTAGAGGGAACACTCTACCTTCTTCTTCATTGGGGGAGGTGAACTCCCCACGGATGAAACAAGGAGGGTCGAGGGAGAAGAGGAAAGAACCACAATGGACGAAACTAAAGTATTCACCATGTCCATGGGATTTTGGAAAGGCAAGACATCCAGGACGGAAGTTAACAAGGGAAGCTATGCCAAAGGAGTGGAAAACTTGCACCCTTCTAGGTGTAGGTGCACTTACAGCGGGAGCTGAAAGAGTTATAGAACTAGGTTGAACAAGGAAAGAAGGGGGGAGAGAGGAAGACACCATAGGAGGTGCGGTCTTCTCATCCTCCTTCTTCTGTAAGGAGGATTGCTCAGTTGGGAGAGCCTTTCATTGGTGCTTACGCTTGCGCACAAAGGGATTTCTATGACTCTTCGATCCAAAAGCCAAAACTTGTGAAGGGACAGAAGAATCCTGCTTAGCCATGGGAGTGTCCTCCACAACTATCTCTAGTGGAAGGGAAAAATCCTAAATGGAAGGAGGAGGGGTAGGCTCAAAAATGGTGGGAGGAGTTGACTCTAGCGCCTCGGTGGCAGGCCTCTTCCTGTTTACTTTTTTAAGAACATGAGCAAATTTGAGGCTACGAAGGTCAAGATAGAGAGGACTCTCCACGGGGGGCTTTCTGTCTTCCATACCAAATGGGCCTAGGCTCTGTGGGTAAGACAAGAAGCTCAAATGTAGGACGCTTCGCCTTTCGCCAAGTGGGCACCATGGGATTCTCTTGAAAATGCAAGACAAAAGCAGATGGTACCACGTCAGGACAAGAGGGAGCATCAACCTGAATCATGGAAGAGGAAGAAGGAGGATCTTGAGACCACTTTTCTTCTTCTCTTCTATGTTCCTTTGTGACATCACTATCAGCGTTTAAGCAAGCTCTATGCGAGATAGCATAGGGTGAAGGAGAGTATCTCACTTTCGGCCTAGCGTGCCCTTTCTTATAGTTTTGATACGTGTGGTATAGGAGTTCCTTCCTAAGCAGGAGAGGACCAAGAGAGGAAAGCCAAAAGTAATCCAAGGTATAGCTGCCACATGCAACTAGTGGTCTATAACTGGTGTCATGGACAATGTGTATTGAACCTCCATGAATAAAATTTAAGCATTTGTGTATAACCGAGGGAACTTCATTCATAGATACTAGCCAGGGGATACCTAGCTTCAGTTTGAAGAGTTCAGACCCCGGGATGATGTCAAACTTAAGGCTTACAGATTTAGGTCCAACAAGGACCGATAGGATAATACTCCCTATAGGAGGTACGAAAAGGCCATCGTGTGTGTGAACGTTACTTTCAGGTGCATCATACCCATCCATATGTAGGAAGTTAATCAACACGATATCCTCAGTTATGATATTCACTTGCAATGTCAGATAAACAAGAACACCTGCTATAGTGTTCCCATTTATCCTCCCAGGAATGTAAAGAGGAGATGGATCTCTATTGAAGCCCATTGGCAGGTCCTGTTAAGTAAAGGTTATGCTAGTACCCTCATTCACAGTCTGCATAGAGTGAATGGGTTGGTTTAAGAAAGATGTCATCATGCACACCAAACAATACTTCTACAGAGCCTCTTAAGGTTTACGAGATAGGATAGTGACCCAATTAAGGTTGCATCACACAACACCATTGGATCCTTTACACTATGCCTACTAAGGGTTGCAGGTTGGGTTGCAAGGAAGAAGCCTCACAACACTCCTAGGACATGAGGAAAGGGACTTTCAATATTTCAAAATGAAACCAAAATGGTTCACGTCGGGTTCACAAAAAATTTGAGAGAAGGGGACCACCCATTGCAAGGCCCCAGGTCATGAAAGGCCAAGAGCAGGATGGCTGCCCTAACCCACCTCATTTTAAGGGGAAGTTCGGATGACGAGGATGAGAATAATGAGGATTATGCATCCTTCGATCACTCTGCAATCCCAAATGTTGGAAGGAGACTAGATGAGTCAACCTTTAGAGTTAGATTTGTGTCTCAGGAAACTCTCTATATGAGGACGAAAGCACAATTCTAGGATGGAAATGTGATGCGTTGACATCTCACAAGTGCGTTGGCGTCTGTATGGCTAGAGAACCGAAAATACATAAATCTACCTCCAAAAGGGAGACTATCAACCTAGTCTAGAGATGTTTGAAGTGATAAAATAAGATTAAGTAAAGAGAAATGCAAATATGAATACGATAAAGGAAATGTATTACCACCAAGGTGACGAAGATGATCTCGTACAATGCTCTCCTCGCTAGCTTGCTGCAAGTTCTCTCCACCTGCACATAAGAAAGGGATAAATTATTGGGGCTGTATAGGGGCCTACCTCAGTTAGACACCCGTCTTGGTGTTTCCACCTCCACGGAGAACCAAGTTTGGAATAGTAGAGATAAATGATAAAGAAAAGAAACTACAAGCTATGTAAATAAAAAAACACTACAAGAAGTATGTGCTTACTCAATCGAAAGCAAAAGGAGAGATTGTAGGAGCTTATTGCCTCCGTCCAAAGAACTCAAGGCTCGTGGAGGAGTGAACGAGAGGGACTCAAGCCTTTGTTGCCACAGTGTTTGTCCTATGCTCGCCCTATTGGAGTGATGGAGTAATGGGTTGCTACAATGGAGTGAATGGTTCTACTACAAAGCTTGTGAATGGATGCTCAAAAGCATGGAGAGAGTGTGCCAACTTGTTCAAAACTTCCAAAAACTTGAGAATGGAAGAATGGAGTGAGAATATGAAGGAGAAGGTGAAAAATGGCCATATTCAGGTCGGTCAGCCGAAGAGGGATGTTAGTCTTTGACTTCCAATAAAAAATGTAATGCCTCTACATGCTCCAACCATAGGAATTTTCTAGGGATGTAAGCGCACTGTGCAAACGTCTACGCGCTGCGCGTGCATCCCCTACAAAAATGCTCCCACCAACACACGAACCAGGCGCCAAGTGCAATCTAACCTCTGCTCTTAATTTTATAAAGTGTTAAGGGTCAAAAGGGAATTTATGATAGGGGTGTAAATTCATGTTGATACAACAACTTAGATTTTTAGTCTTGTGACCGAAAATAACAATTGTAATACTCTATTTCTAAGTTGTAACTAGAACACCTTTCTTTTATTAATAAAGTTTACCAATTTTTCCTTCTTAATGGTTGTCTTATTGTGTGCAATTGATGATTGATGTGTATTTATATGTTTTATGCTTAAATCCTTAAATATCAGTCAATTAAAATGACTAAATATACTACTAATTGACATTAATTAATAATTAAATCGACTAAATATACTACCAATTGATAGAAATCAGTGAAAAGTGAATAAATATGACTAGATATATGATCAGTGAAATTAGGGAATAAAAATGACTAAATATACTACCAAATTGATCAAAATGATGATTAAAATTAATGACTAAATACACTACTGATGCACAAAAATCAGCGAATAAAAACAACTAAATAAGTGACTAGTTAACAATAATCAATGACTAAATATATCAGTGAATAAAAAAAAAACTAAATAATTGAATAGATTACAACAATCAATGACTAAATCAACAACTAAATAAGCGACTAGTTAAATATATCAGTGAATAAAAAAATGACTAAATAAGTTACCAAATTACAACAATCAATGACTAAATAAGTGACTAGATTACCCCAATCAATTACTAAATCAACGACTAAATATACTACCAAATCGATCAATCAAAACAACCAATAAATGAAAAAATGGTTTAGTCATAAATCTAGTCGCACTATATATGATCGGAAATAAACTATTAATGGTCACGTGACTAAGTTCAGTCATTTATAAGCAGTTTTTAGTAGTTTTTTTAGTAGTTTACTATTGTTTCTGTACTAGTGTTGGGACTTATTTAGGTCCTTATTAAGTATGTGTTTGGATCACCCTCATTCTAATTTCATCATAGAATGTTTGATGCTGACCAAATTTGAATTTGTAAATGAAAATTTGATATGGCTGACCTTGGAAGAGTTTCAAGGTTGAAGATGGTATAAATATTGGGATGAGAAATGACGTTAGATTTTGATTCAAGAAGGACATGAAATAAATTTGACAAAGAAATCTAATCTATAGCCAAATGCACAAATCTAAAATCTAAAAACTCCTACACATACAAAATTGAACTATTCTATTGCAAACATGATGAGGAACCTACTTATTATCAAATTGAAAACAAAAGATAGCTTTTACCATCCTGTAGCGAAGTGTATTCACTTGATTTTGGATTGCTCTTCTCACAACGAAGCCTCCAAAGTTCGTGTGAAAAGTGTGGATGAATGATTGTTGTGTTTGGTTGATCAAAGACAATGGTGTTCTCAACAACACTTCGTTGCTCAATGTATGTTGATTCTCCGATCCTTATTTGTGAGGAAAGGGGTTTGTTATATAGAAAATGAGATTTGAAATGGAAGGTCAAGATCATTTTGAAGAATATCTAGATCAACGGTTGGAGTGTGTTGAGAGGATTTAGACATGAGAGAATTATGCAAAGTTGATTGCATAATTTGTGTGATTGGGAAATAGATTGTCCAGTCAGGGATGTGATTGATCAGTTAACATAATAGATTGATTAGTCAAGTTTGTGATGACTTAGTTAGGAATGTGATGTTTTAGTTAACAAAATAGATTGATTAGTTAAAAAATTAGATTTCTCAATCAACAATCGTAATTTTCTCAATCAGAAAGTGGGGGAGGAATACGAATTAATTCCTTTTTGGAGTTGAATGTGAAAATCAAGTTTGACTTTTGCAAACAAAGTTGTATTAGTTTGATTTGATTTTTGATAATTGATTTGAATAGTTTGATTTAATTATTCAAATTTTGGAGGGAAAGTGTCGTAATTTTTTTATTATTTAATAATTTAATCCACTTAGAGGAATAAGATGATTTACCAACACAATTAAATAATTGACATTTATTTAATCAATCAGGATGAAATAAGTTGAGATTAAGACTTTATTAAATAAATGTGATTTATTTAATTACTCAAAATGATGAAATGTGAATTAATCAACTAATGTTATTTTATTTAATTAATAGTAGAATTAGGGTTTTAAGGAGTTTATTAAATAAATGAAATTTATTTAATTTTTCTGAAATGATGAAAAAGTGAATTAATTAATTAATATTGTATTATTCAATTAATAGAGGAATTAGGGTTTTTGATGTCGTTTTGATGTGATGCGATGTGGGAACATTGTGGTATGATTTCGAGATGCTCCGAGACATTATGAGATAATTTTGAGATGTTCCGAGGTGATTATGAGATGTTTTGTGACATTACGAGATGATTCTGAGTTGTTCTGAGATGTTTCAGGATGATTTCGAGTGGTTTCAAGATGATTCTGAGTCATTCCAAAGTGTTACGAGATGATTCTGAGTCATTTCGAAGTGTAACAAGATGATTTTGAGTCATTCTGAGATGTTACAAGATGATTTTGAGTCATTCTGAGATGTTACGAGATGATTTTAAGTCATTTTGAGATGTTACAGGATGATTCCAAGTCATTTCAAAGTGTTACAAGATGATTTTCAGTCATTTCAAAGTGTACCAAGATGATTCTGAGTCATTTCAAGATGTTATGGGATGATTCCAAGTCATTTCGAGATGTTATGAGATGATTTTGAGTCATTCCAAGATGTTACAGGATGATTCTGAGTCATTCCAAGATGTTACAGGATGATTCTGAGTCATTCCAAGATGTTACAAGATGATTTCAAGTCATCTCAAGATGTTACAAGATGATTATGAGTCATTTCGAGGTGTTATTGGGTGATTTCGAGTCATTTCGAGATGTTATAGAGTGATAAGAGACGATGTTCCATATCATTTGATGTTGTTTGAGGCTGTTCGATGCTATTTTATGCTGTTTGATGTCGTTCAGTGCTGTTTGATATCATTCGAGGTTGTGTGATAGGTTTCAAGTCAATTTTACATGTCTATATTTTTCCCCTCTTTGATACAAAGTACTAGTTGCTTTGTTTCAAAGATTGTGTTTTTAAGATTAAGTTTTTGAAAAAAAATTATGGCCCACTATGCCCTAGTGTTCAGTGGAATGATGGTAGGACTCTGTGCTACCCCTCAAGAGATTGACCAAAAATTTCAAGCTTTGAGGTTAGGCTCTTGACACTATTGTATTGTCATTCTAATTTTTTCAGATGAAATGTTATATGTCAATGTGCATCGTTTCTCATTTTTGATGTTTTTAGAGCTTCTTTTTTGAAATTAGGAAGATTCCCTAAGTGTAATTAGGGTTTCCTTGAGGTGTTATATGGACAAATTTTCTTCAAATTGGGTCATTTTTGCTTGGTTCCTTTAGCTAATTATTCTCTCTAGATTCCATATTCTATTAATTGTTGAGGGAGAATGTTGAGATTTGAGGTTTCCCCACATCATTCTGAGCTTGTTTAGGAGTATATACGACCTTTAGGCATCAGTGACTTAGTATGTACCTTTTTGCCCTTTTCTTTTTCGATGTTTTCATTCTTGTTTTACGTGTGCGAAGTTCTATCAGACAAATGTGTTGGTTTTGAGATTCCTACGCAGTTGCCTCAGTTTTGGTGCATTTGTCAGGTGAAATTTGTGCATCTGTCCAAAAACTGTAGTTATCCAAAAATGGCGCATTTGTTTGAGAATTTGTTTAGAAACTACGTAGTTGTTTGAAAACTATGCAGTTGTCCTAAAACTGCACTTTTATCAAGAAACTATGCCCATATTTTTATGCAATTGTCCTAAAATTGTGCTTTTGTCCTGAAATGGCGCTTTTGTTTAGCTTTTTTTGACCATTTGTCTTGGAACCTAGTAATTGAATTTCCATCTATTTTTTCCGCTTAGCTTTGTTCTAAATTGTAGCATGTTCTGTTTATCATTATAAATGTCATTTTCCATCATTCTTGTTTCGTTTTGTGTTGCTTTGCATGTTTTAGAGTGAAACCCTAGCTTGTGTTCATTTACCATCATAAATGTTGTTTGGTTACCATTCTTATGTTCTAAATCCTAGCTCATGTTCGTTTACCATCATAAATTTTGTTTTGTTACCATGCTTGTGTTCTAAACCCTAGCTCGTGTTCGTTTACCATCATAAATTTTATTTTTTCACCACGCTTGTGTCGTTTTGTTTTGCTTTGCATGTTTAGAGTGAAACCCTAACATCTTGGTTTATATCGTTTGCAAGGAAATCTTCGTCCGCTTATGAAGAGAGATAAACATCCTTGTCACTTGTTTGATTCAATTGCCCAGTTCAATGTATTGGAGTGGGACTTTCTTGATGCAGTGGGATTGCATTATTTTTGTTACATGCCTCCGATCAAAACCCATACGGTGATGTTGACTGCTCTCATGGAGAGGTGGCACTATGAGACATCCTCTTTTCATTTTCCTATAAGGAAGGAAACTATTACTCTAGAGGATGTGTGGAGGATTCTTCATCTTCCTATTCGATGAGGTGTCCGCGCTATGTAGTGTTTGTTAGGTGCGGCACATGTGGATGTTTGTGATGGAGAGATTGATTTATCTAATTTTTTAGACAGTGTAAACCATATCCTTCTTGTCCTTTGTGGCCTAGTATCAGGATTAGTTGTTCCTGATAGACGAGGTTGATAGTTTGCAGTGGGTTGAGGTTTATGCATTGAGAGTATACTAGAGCATGGTACAAGATATTCCTAGGGTGCCTATTTTCTTTCCCATCTTTATTGAAATATGCACAAGGTGGTGTATTGGGGTGGGAGGTCACTGTCTACAGGTGTATCCCTTCTGCATGTTTGGGCATGGGAGCATATTGTAGTGACTCGTCCTGATGACATTTAGGATCATTCTTTGGGCGATCCATATGGTTATTATTATGGGGATTTTATGCACTATACTTTGCTTGGGAACCTGCATTATTGGTGTTGTGTGTTTGATGAGATGCATTGTTTTGTATGGAGACCTTACATGAACTGTGAGGTTTGGCCAGAGGATGCATATCAACTTGTTTACTATCAATAGAATCATTGGTTGTTTGGCCATTCATCATCTATGATAGAGCGTTATCTACCAGACTGAGTCTGTCACCAGTTTGGTGAGAGATAGGGTCAGATTCCTGATGCGTATGAGGCTCAATTTGGTTGGTCTTGTTGGGAGGTCCGTGTATGGGTATCCAGGTTGATGCAAATATTGTTATTGCTGATTTTGTAGCACTTGCCCTAGTTGGTTGGGGCTGGTCAATTAGAGTGGAAGATCCAGGTACTACTTCTAATTATGAGGAGTGGTGGACATGGCATAGGCCTTTGAGGATTACTGATCCTAGAGGTGATGCTATTTTGGGCAGAGCAGGCATCACAGGTCATCACGGGGTGCGACAACGTGCTAAGGATCTTATAGAGCAGTTGGATCAAGCTCAATGTGATGAGGCAGAGGATATATAGGATGAGCAGGTGCCTCGTGCATAGGGTCAGAGATAGGTTCTAGATCCTCCTCCACTAGCTAGGGATGCTGATTTGTTGCTAGCTCAGATGACTTTGGATAGAGATGCAAAGATTGCATGATGATAGGCTATGGAGGCTTTGGTAGATACCCTTAGGGTTGAGTGAGATAGTGCGATTGGTAGACTGCATACAAAAGAGGCTCAAGTAGTATTACTGACCGTAGAGAGAGATTCTCTTCGAGCAGATTGAGTGAGTGATATTGGTAGATGACATGCTATAGAGGCTAAAGTATTTTTACTGACAACAAAGAGAGATACTCTTTGGAAAAAGTGTGATGGTATGCGAGTTGAGCAAGATAGGTATCTACAATCATCTACCTATTATCAGACTTTATACGATGCTACCATTCCTAGGGCCTCTCGACGTCCATGGTTTGGGGAGCCTAGTGCTATGAGTGATGGTGGTGTTGGTGCCAGTGTAGGTGATCATTCTATGAGAGAACCAGACCATTTTGGTTTTCAACAGTGTTATGTCCATTCTTATGGGGTTTTACTATTTTTGGTATATGATCTTCATGTTATTTCATGGCGTGGAGGAATTTTATAGACATGTGTTATATATATTCCTTGGTCTAGTCAAGACCTCGTATATATGTTATGATTTTGTACTTTCCTATCACACTTCTTTCACTATGGATGTACTTATGACATATTCCTTTTTGATGATGATATATATGAGATATACCTTCTTCGATTCAACCTCAATTGTATGTTTATGTGATGGTGATATATGATGATGTATGTTTATATGTATTTTTTATGCTTTTTTGATGTATGGATGTAGATGAATGAATCATACTTTGTCTCATTTTATGATGTGATGGATGTTGATAGATGAATGCCCTATACATGGTACAATATGTTTTTAATTGGTTCATTATCACCATTATATGTATTGATAACATTTGTGAATGTCGAATGGATATGGTATTGATGATGTGTTATGCAAGATGTATGTTATTTAGAAGAATTATGATGATAGATAGAAATATGATAATGTTTGTTAGTTTGTAGAAATATGATGATGGATAGAATTGATGATATTTGTTATTTAGTAGAAATATGATGATGGATAGAATTGATGATGTGACTTTTCTTCACTTTAGATACTTCATTGTTTGAACAATCCTATTTGATGTAGCAAACATATACAATGCACCAGGGTATGAATTACCAAGATCAATTTGTATCTATTGCATGGACTTTGACTCTACAAATAAAGAGTATCTTTGTTCATACCAGACATACATAAACTTTGTTTAAAGTATAGGGGGGATTGCGTGAAATTTTTTTGAACCTGTCACACAGAGAGGTATAGAACACCTAACATGTAACTGCTTCATGAAATATTTTAATACAACTTCCATAATCAATAAAGAAATTATTCACCATGGTAATATTACAAACATATCTTACAAAAAAATAAATTGAAATGACGCTCAATTGCCCCCATTCCTTCTTCTCTAAATCCTTATGGACATCCTTGAGAGATCCTGGGAATGCATCAATAAAATAAATCACAAAAGTAAGACCACAAAAAGATAAAAACAAAGTTGCAGTATCACTTGCCATATTTGTTTAGGGTGGGGCTATTATCCATTGTTGATCATGTCTATCGTAGGAATGGAGTTGTTAAGGAATATCTCAGGATGTTGTTGGGACTTGCTTAAAGAGATTGGTAGTTGATACTTTGGCATTGTTCTCGTCTGTTTATAGTCAACTCTTATGCAAATGTTTTTTCTTGAAAGTTCTAGCTGTTGATGTTTTCTTTGTTTGTTTATTTGTTTGTTTGTTTTGTCAAAGGGTGATTGGGACGGTTTATTTATTATGGTGAAATGTTTATTGTGGATTTTGTTGATGGGATGGTCCTATTTTTTTTTTATTTTGTAAGTTTTATGATGTTGTTTTTGTTTTGTTTTCAGGGGACTAACCTAGGGCCTCAGGGGATCATCAAAGATAAACCTTTCCTACGCTGTCCACACAGAGGCTCGTAGTTTGCTTGGTTTGACCTTTTATATTTTGTGAATGTTTTTGGATTTTGCACATTTTGATTTTTTTTGGATTTTGCATTTTTTGACTAAGATAAATAAAGCATGTTGGAAACCTAAGGGGACTGACCTAGGGTCTCGGGGGCTAAAAACCTTTCCTATGTTGTACATGTAGAGACCATGTAATCTGACCATTTGACTCAAAGCATGAACTATTTTTGGGTAAACAACATTGATAGTATGGATTGATATCTCGTTTCTGTGTCTAGAGGATATGTTGTGGGAAATTCACTTGAACTAGCTATGAGGTTTAAGCAAATGTTGATATCTTAGACTATTTGAGTGAAGGAATAACCTAATGATGTTCTTTTGTTTTGATTGTTTTCACATTTTCTTGATTTTTTCTATTTTCTTAGTGTTTTTGACTTTTGTTGTTTGATGACCTTGATTGAATTTTACTAGATCTAAATCATGACTAGCTTCGGGAAGTTTCCCCCAATAAAATTTCTTACCCTAATTAGTGACAAGCCATGGTTGGACACATGATTCACAAAATGGATGGGTGAATGTTGTGAAAGAGTGTTGATAGATAATAATGTATGTTTTATTCATGCATAGCGCCTATTTACCATGTTTTCACTATGGTACCTATTTTAGGAGTTCCACAAAGTGGTTTTCACTCAAAGAACATTTTATTTCTCTTTATTGTTGTGATATAAGAGGGATTTTCTACACACAGGTCTCTTTATTCTCAAGAGAGCACCAGGGAACAAAATGCCCTTATACACCTCAACTTGAACGAATGGATAAAGCTATGAAGAAAGACAAGAAATTTATCTTAGACTCTAAGAGAGCAAGACTTCAACATTCTTTACCTCTAGCTCGAGAGCTCTCAGCCAAAGGACATCAGCACAGTTGCTGGAAGCCAATGATGTGCAATGTCGTCTAAAAGACACGTTGGCATCCTAAGTTGCGAGAGGCTCAAGAGCTCAGCTGGATAAAACTGAATCTCACCTCTAAACTCGGGTCAAGGTGTGTTAGGCTGAGTAACCATACAAAAATATAAAATCTAAGGAAAAACATAAAGAGGAGCCTGAAGGGAGATTACCTTTTACTGTACATTCAAATCTCTTCTCCAAGCTTCACTTCATAACCTACACACAAAAGATCACGAGGAGAAATTTTGGGGGGCTATGTAGGGGTCTACTTCAGTCATACCCACATTTTGGTGTTCCCACCTCCATGGACAATCATTTTTTTAAAAGAACGTAAATGAAATAAATGAAGTGTGTGGTGAAAGAAAAACCCACTTCAACGTAGATCCCACACCACAAAGTAGTAAATGGACAAGAAAGAAAGAGTGATAAGGAGAGAGAGCGTTACCCACAGGTCAAGACCCTCTCTAGAGTACATGGGTGCACCGCTATGTGCTTGCTTGAGAGCTATCGCTGCTTGAGAGCTTTAGCTACTGGAAGGACCTCAGTCCAGCATAGATTTTCCTATAGACATGTTCCTATTCAAGGATGGAGCTTGCCCAAGATTAGAGAAAGAAGTAGTAGTCCTTCAACTGATGGCTTCCAACCCCAAAATGAGAGCCAAAAAGGGAGTTTTCATGCATGCAATGGTGGCATAGAGCCGTTACATTTGAAACCTAATTGCTAGGACACGTGTTGCAAGGGTCAAGATTCTAGATTCATCGTTTTAGACTCAGAAAACCACCAGGATGCTATTGCACCACGCAGACGTCCACGCACCGCATAGGCGTCGAATGCTTGGATTTTTGGGAAACACCTTGTCAAGCTTCTGTCATTTCTCTATTTGTTCGCATGGAGTCAAGATTATGAAATTTTGACTCATGGGATTTTGCCGTTAATGTTTCTAAGGTGTCATAAATGTTAGGCAAGATGTGAGAATGTGGAATTTCCCTTCGGTGCAATTATATGACATCACATTTTTCCCCCACTTTAGTTGGCTTGAATTTGGAAAAAATTAGCCTCACTAAAGTAGAGAAGAAAAATTTCACTTGAACTTTGAATTTTATGGAATTGCATGCCAAGAAAGGGGGACCGCAGAGGTCACCAAGGTCGAGCTAACCGGTATTGAGGATACCCCCAAAATCTGACCTCAACAAACAACAACATGACATCGTGAAAGATCGCCCAAGACTGTATCTTGCAAAACTTAAGATTTTGAGTCAGCATCGAAAAATCGGAAGAAACTGTTATAAAGAGAAGAATGATCAAGAAAAATTCGTTGATTCAAAGGAAAAATATAATCAAGAGGTGACTATAAAACCCCTTTGGATTTTTCCCCCAACATGGTGGAGTAATGTCATGTTAAACCAAGGAGCCACAAACTCTAGGAAAAATGGGGCCCGGGGGGCCTATGTATACCTAGGTGGGCCCCAGAAGGGTCATTTTCACTATTCACTGTGAACAAATTGTTGAATTTTGTGAGAGAAAACTCAGCAAAATGTCGAGTAGGAGAGAGTACGAGGTGTCAAGGTTGGAGGAGCTATGTGAGGACATCATTGAGGGTTATGAGGTAGATTGGGTAGGCCTCTAAGTCTCGTTTTCTGTGATATTTAGTTAATTTTTTGCATATTTCTACTCGATGAGGTGCGCGAGCGTCAAAAATTTGCGCGTGTCCAAAATAAGCGCTATTGTCCATGACATGTGCTATCGTCTCAGGTTCGTGCTATCATCCTAGGTTTGTGCTGTCATCCTGAGGATGTGTTGGCATCTTTAGGGCAACCATGGTGGTTCAAGATGCATACATGGTGAGCAGACGTCGGCGTGGTGTGCATATGTATTTTAAGAAATTTTTCTTGTTTTTATGATAAACTTGGATGTGTCTAACTTAGATTTTTCTTATTTTTGCAGGAGTACCTATAGATATGAGAGCATCCAAGAGGGAAAACGTTCTGACTCATCTGTGAGTAGAGGGATTGCCTCACAAAGGATGAGATCACAAATTTGGAGTGAGTCAATCTCTGGCACGTGTTCACCATGCCAGAGATGAGGTAGCATGAGAGGATGCTCACCGCCTTGATGGAGCGGTGGGACGCCACTACATCATCTTTCCAGCTGCCTTGTGGGGAGATGACTATCACACTTGAGGACGTCTATCGGATCCTTGGGCTACCCATCCGCGGATGGCGGGTGGCCATAGATGACACCCATGTTAGATGTTGTGGCCGAGTTTCTGATATGTGGTTGTCATTTATGTCAACATTATTAGCAATAATTTCCTTAAGATTGTATATGTTGAGGATATTGAGAAAATTGTAATAAAATATGTTACTGGTTGTGTGTGAAGTAGTGAAGATCAGTATGGTGGAAAGTTTAGTATGTTGATAGTGAGGCATTTTGGATTAAAGGGTTTGCTCTCAAGCCTATCTAGTTTCTACTCTGAAAGTTTCAGAGGTGTGCATGAAGATTTGAGTAGGTTATAAGTTTATGTGTTCTGACAACTATTATGTTATTGCAAATGGTGTGCATGGAAGAAGATAATGTGATTCTAGTAATATGAGTTGTTGCATATGTTACTGTGGTGCTCATGGACATTCCTAGATCATGTTCTATCTATGTTGCACGTCCGCATTGATCATTGTGCTCGCGATCTAAGATTTTCTCTTGTGTGTTCATATTTTTCATGTTCATGGATGACAAGGTGTTTGAAGTGTGTTGTGGACCTTCGAGTAATAATCTTTCAAGGTTTTTTGTGTTTGAGAACATTTTATTGGGTCTCAACTATGTTGTGGCCAACTTTGGTTGATGTGCATTGATAATATTTAATATTTTGGGCCGACAATTTTCATTCATTCTTTTATTATGTTGAAGCCGACGTAAAGCAATACAATTTCTTATTGCGGATATATATAAGTTATTGTTTATTCATTTGAGATGTATGTGAAGTGTGTGATGTGAAGTGTGCGAGTGCTATGTGGAAAAAAGGTTCAGATCATTCAAAGGTAGAGCAGAGTGTGAAGAAGAGTGAAAGAAAGTGAAGAAGTATTCATGTGCTTGACCAAAACTGTACTCAAGAATTAGTAGATGCTACTTTCTCAGTTCAAATTCTTCAGATGGATTTAATCTGAATATTTTTTGTAGGACAATAAATCTCCCTTTGAGAAGTGAGTTGTAGGTAGTGTGCCTGAATGCATGTGCATTCCTCATATATTATTCTTATACTTTTAACAAGGTATAACTTGTGGATTAACCTCCACTGTGGTTTTTCCCCTAACAGGGTTTCAATGCCAAAATCTTGGTGTTATGTGTGTTTTTGATGTGTTGTTGATTCATGCTTTCATTGTTATTAATCAAATATGAGATTAAAGGTTAATAAGTTTAATAAGTTTGAAAATATTTGATAACCGATTCACCTCCCTCTCAGTTATCTTCCCTTGTGTTGCCAATAATTGGTATCATAGCAGGTTCCTTGGAAGAAGTTTAACAACTTAAGGTGATCTGGGATGGTGAAATACAAGAAGAATAGTCTGAGATTTGGTGGCACAAATTATTCTCTATGGAAGACTCGAATAGAGTTTTATCTGAGATGCATTGGTGAATCCTACTGGCACATTACATGCAATAGGTATGTTATCCCTCGAAATGGCCCTACTACTACTACTGAGATTAGGGATGCTGAATATAACATCAGGGGTAAGGAAGCATTGTTGAGTGCTTTGACTGATTCCGAGATGACAAATGTTATGGATCTGAGAATTGCTTATGAGATTTGGAAAAAGTTGGAAAATTTATATGAAGGTGATGCTAATGTGAAGATGGCTAAGCTACAGTGTCTGAAAGGAAAATATGAATTGTTGAAGATGAGTAATGATGAGAATATTGCTACTTTCATGCAAATAGTGAATGAACTTGTGTGTGGTATCAGATGTGCTGGTGGATAGGTGGATGAATCAGATATTGTTGCTAAAGTACTTAGATCCTTACCTGATGCATACAAAATCAAGGCTGCAACCATTGAGGAGCTTTGAACTGTGACAAATATAACCAGAGATATGTTGGTTGGTAAACTTACTGCTTTTGAGTTGAGTGAATTCAATGATGCCCTTCCTAAGACAAAATCTACATTTAAAGTTACTACTTTCGAGAGAGACAAGCAGACATATGATCCGATTGAAAGTTCTTCTAGAAAGGTATTCAAATATGATGAAGAAATGAGATAGATTGGAGAAGAAGAAAGAGAACTGAATGAGCTTGAAGCACTTATTGTCAAAAGGGAAGCCAAAGGAGAAGGTTAGTATAAAGGAAAGTTTCCTATTAAATTTTTCTCTTGCAACAAGATAGGTCATTTTGCATTAAGGTGTCCAGAAAGAGTTCCTAAGCCAAGACCTTACAAGCCTAAATTTCAAAAGAAGTGTTACTATGTTGTTGATGAAGGTGTGACAAATGATGAATCTGACAAAGGGAATGTAAGTGAAGATGAGTTTGAATTTATTTCTATCAAGGAAAATAATGTTGTGTCTACTGAATGTACTAGTTGTACAAATGTGGTGAAAGCGCTAACTACTCGAGTTGAAGAAAAAGATGAATGGGTATTTGAAAATGGTTGGTCACATCACATGACAAGTGATAAGAGTAAATTTATAAGCCTGGAGAAGTATGATGGTGGTGTTGTAAGATTTGGTGATAACAATGGTGGTATAATCCGTGGTAAAGGATTTATTTATTTTGATGGTAAGCATAATACTGATGATGTTCTTTATGTTGAAGGTTTGAAGTATAATATTCTGAGTGTTAGACAGATGTTTGATAAGGGATACAATCTTCAATTCAAAGATGAAAAATGTAGCACACTGGTAAGTTTTGGAAATGTGATTTCTTCAGGTACTAAAACAAAAGGTAACATCTTTCATTTGAATGCTGGTAGAAAAAATTGTTTGATTGCTCAAGTTGATGAAAGTTGGTTGTGGCATTGAAGAATGTGTCAGGTAAAATTTGAAAATATTATCAAGATAAGTTCGTCACAGGAAGTGAGAGATCTTCCTAAGTTGATGAAGCCTACTAATACCATATGCAAGGAATGCCAATTGGGAAAACAAACTAGAATTTCATTTCACAACAAATGACATTGTTCAAATGAATTGTTGGAGCTTGTGCATACTGACTTGTGTGGTCCTCCTAGAATCAGAAGTCTACAAGGTTACATGTACTTCATGTTGTTTATTAATGATTACTCTAGGATGATGTGGGTTACTTTCCCAAGGGAGAAATCTGAAGCCCTAGAAAAGCTCAAGATATTTAAGGCTATGGTATAGATAGAGAAAGGTCTGAAGATTAAGTGTTTGAGATTAGATAAAGGTGGTGGATTTTCTTCTAGTGAGTTTAATTCCTTTTGTAAAGATGTTGCTAGAACTATGATGTTTGAAAGAAATGTCCCTCATATCCATTGGAGAGAAGCTACGAGTACTATTGTTTATATCTTTAATTGGGTACAAATAAAAGGTAATACTAGTAAGATTCCTTTTGAGCTATGGTTATGTCATAAGGCTACTATTAGATTCTTCAAAATCTTTGGGAGCAAATGCTATATCAGGAGAGATGAAGATATAGGAAACCTTGATGCTAGAAGTGATGAAGGAATCTTTCTTGGTTATTCTAGTAAGAGCAAGGCCTATTGGTGCTACAACAAGAGATTGAAGAAAATGGTTGAAAGTGCAAATGTTAAGGTTGAAAGTGCAAATATTAAGGTTGATGAAGACATTTCCAGACCCTCTAGAACTGTGGATATGATTCTAATGATCAGAATGATAGTACAAACAAGAATAATACTTCAAATCAAGTTCAGATCGTTTCGGTGAATCAAGAAGAACAAAAGGAAGGAGAGATTAGTGAAAGTATAGAAGAGAGACCACAAGAGCCTGAAACTCAAGAACACTCTATGACTCCAAGTTATGTGAGATTAAATCATTCATAAAATTAGATTATAGGAGATAGGAACAAAGGTGTCTAGACTAGGAGAAGAATTGTAGAAGAATACTATTTAATTTCAAAGGCTGATCCAAGTAATGTCAATGAAGCATGCGAAGATAAACATTGGATTGAAACAATGAAAGAAGAACTACATAAAATTGAGAAGAATAATACATGGATTCTTGTTCCTAGACGTAAAGAAAAAAATGTAATTGGAACTAAATGGGTTTTTAGAAACAAGTTGAATGAACACGGTGAATTTATTAGAAACAAAGCAAGACTAGTATGCAAAGGATACTCTTAGATGAAAGGAATTGACTTTGAAGAAACTTTTGCTACTACTGCTAGAATTGAGGCTGTGAGACTGTTTCTTGCTTATGCTACTTATAAAAACTACAAAGTTTATCAAATGGATGTCAATTCAGAATTTCTAAATGGTGAATTAGAGGAAGAGGTGTATATTGAGCAACCTAATGGATTTCAATTGACTGATTAGGGAGATATTGTTTGTCAGTTGAAGAAAGCATTATATGGACTCAAGAAAGCCCCTAGAGCTTGGTATGCCAGATTGAATAAGTATTTGTTGAAGCTTGGATTTAAGAAAGATGCTGCTGATAGTAATCTATATTTCAAGATTGATGATGATAAAGATTTGTTTGTGGAAGTCTTTGTTAATGATATCATTTTTGGAGGAGATGATGGTTTGTGCATGAATTTTTCTAATGAGATGCAAAATGAGTTTGAGATGTCAATGATTGGAGAGTTGAAATTATTTTTGGGATTGAAAATTACTTAGGTGGATAAAGGGATCCTTATATCTCAGTCCAAGTATGTGAGAGAACTGGTAAAGAATTTTTGTATGGAAGATGCAAAACCAGTTGGTACACCCATGGTGATCAGATGTAAGTTGACACAAGATGATGATTATCCGAAGGAAAATAAGACTAGATACAAATCAATGATTGCTGGAATGGTGTATTTAACTCAAACTAGATGAGATATCATGAATGTTGTATGCATTGTTGCTAGATTTCAAGACAATCCTAAGGAATCTCATGTGACTACTGTGAAGAGAATTCTCAGGTACTTGAAGGGAACAGTTGATTTTGGCCTATGGTATCCTAAAGACGATGATCTAACTTTAAGTGCCTTTACTGATGCTCATTGGGCAGGAGATGTGAATGACAGGAAAATTACTAGTGGTGGCACATTTTTATTGGGAAAGAAACTAATTTCATGGTTAAGAAATAAGCATAATGTCATTTCCTTGTCTACTACAGAGGAAAAATACATTGCTCCTACTAAAAATTGTACTCAAGTATTATGGATCAAACAAATGTTGAAAGATATCAGAGTTGTGTATGATGAACCTATTTCCATATTTTGTGATAAATGAAGTGCTATAAACATTTCTAAGAATCCGGTGCTGTATTCAAAGACAAAGCATATATCTATCAACTACCACTTTTTGAGAGATAAGGTGAGTGATAAGTAGGTCAGATTGGAGTATGTGCCTACTAAGGAACAAATTGCAGAAATTTTTACTAAGCCTTTATCCAAGGATACTTTTGAGTATCTCAGAGGGAAGTTAGGGGTGATTACCCCTCCTAATTAGAACTAAGATGCATAGTCTTTGCATTAGTCTATGGATTCACAGTCATATCTTGATCTAGATTGATGTTGTGGTGGCTACTACTAAGGTGGAGTAGTCAGATGATTTAGATATGTGGTTTAGATCTTGTGTACCTTTTCCATTGATGTCAAAAGGGGAGAAGAGTAATGTGAAAAGCTATGGAAGAGCTAAAAGCAAGGGGGAGAAGAACAATGTGAGAAGAGCAATGTGTAAAGGGGAGATTGTTGGTTGCATTGATGGTATGTTTTTCACATCATGTGTTGCCATAAATGCCAAAGGGGGAGATTGTTAGATGTTGTGGTTGAGTTTTTGATATGCGGTTGTCATTGATGTCAACACTATTCACATTAATATTTTAAGACTGTATATGTCAAGGATATTGAGAAAACTATAATAAAATATGTTACTGGTTGTCTGTGAAGCAATGAAGATCAATATGGTAGAAAGTTCAGTATGTTGATAGTGAGGTGTTGTGGATTAAAGGGTTTTTTCTCAAGACTATCTAGTTTCTACTCTAAAAGTTTCAGAGGTGTGCATAAAGATTTGAGTAGGTTATAAGTTTCTGTGTTCTGACAGCTATTCTATTATTGCAAATGGTGTTCATGGAAGAAGATAATGTGATTCTAGTAATTTGAGTTGTTGTATATGTTACTGTGGTGCTCATGGACATTTCTAGATCATTTTCTATCTATGTTGCACATCCACATTGATCATTGTGCTCACGATCCAAGATTTTCTCTTGCCTATTCATATTTTTCATGTTCATGGTCGACAAGGTGTTTGAAGCGTGTTGTGGATCTTTGAGGAAGAATCTTTAAATGTGTTTTGTATTTGAGAACATTATTTTGGGTCTCTACTATGTTGTGGCCGACATTGGTTGATCCACATTGATAATCTTTATTGTTTTGGACTGACAATTTGCATTCATTCTTTTATTATGTTGAAGCTGACATAAAGCAATGTAATTTCTTGTTGCGGATATATATAAGTGATCGTTTATTCATTTGAGATGTATGTGAAGTGTGTGATGCAAAGTGTGTGAGTGCTATGTGCGAAAAAGGTTCAAATCATTCGAAGGAAGATAAGAGTGTGAAGAAGAGTGAAAGAAAGTGAAGAAGTGTTCATGTGCTTAACCGAAACTATACTCGAGAATTAGTAGATGCTACTTTGTCAGTTCAAATTCTTCTGATGGATTTAATTTGAATATTTTCTATAAGAGAGCGAGTCTTCCTTTGAGAAGTGAGCTCTTGGTAATGTTCCTGAATGCATGTGCATTCCCCATATATTCTTCGTATACTTTTAACAGGTTATAATTTGTGGATTAACCTCCACCATGGTTTTTCCCCTAACAGGGTTTCCATGTAAAAATATTGGTGTTATGCGTGTTTCTGATGTGTTATTGATATTTTCTTTCATTGTTATTAATCGGATATGATATTAAAGGTTAATAAGTTTAATAAGTTTGAAAATATGTGATAATTGATTCACCCCCCTCTCAGTTGTCTGCCCTTATGTTGCCAACAATTGGTATCATAACTGGTTCCTTAGAAGAAGTTTAATTTCTTAAGGTGATCTGGGATGGTGACATACAAGAAGGATAGTTCAAGATTTGATGGACCAAATTATTCTCTGTGGAAGAGTCTAATGGAGTGTCATTCTGAGATGCACCAGTGAATCCTACTGGCACATTACATGCAATAGGTATGTTATCCCTCCAAATGGTCCTACTACTACTGAGATTAGGGATGCTGAATATAACATTAGGGCTAAGGAAGCATTGTTGAGTGCTTTGACTAATTCTAAGATGACAAATGTTATGTATCTAAGAACTGCTTATGAGATTTGGAAAAGTTTGGAAACTTTATATGAAGGTGATTCTAATGTGAAGATGGCTAAGCTACATTGTTTGAAAGGAAAATATGAACCATTGAAGATGAGTAATGATGAGAGTATTTCTACTTTGATGGAAAGAGTGAATGAAATTGTTTGTGGTATTAGATGTGCTGGTGGATAGGTGGATGAATCAAATATTGCTGCTAAAGTGCTTAGATCCTTGCCCGATGCATAAAAAATCAAAGTTGCATCCATTGAGGAGCTTTGAACTGTGACAAATATAACCAAAGATATGTTGGTTGGTAAACTTACTACTTTTGAGGTTAGTGAATTCACTGATGCCCTTCGTAAGATAAAATTTGCATTTAAAGCTACTACTTCTGGGAGAGACAAGCAGAGATATGATCTAGGTGAAATTTCTTCTAGAAAGGTATTCAGATATGAGGAAGAAATGAGACAGATTGAAGAAGAAGAAAGAGAACTGAATGAGCTTGAAGCACTTATTGTCAAAAGGGAAGCTAGAGGAAAAGGTAAGTATAAAGCAAAGTTTCCTGTTAAATATTTCTCTTGCAACAAGATAGTTCATTTTACATCAAGTTGTCCAGAAAGAGTTCCTAAGCCCGATACATGTACATGAAATTTGATTCATACATGGAAACACACATATATACATCGGTTTTAGTATCATGGTTTACTTATGTGTATGTTTTCTATTTTTATGTATGTTCATGCTTATGGATGTTATCTGCTTATATGGATGTATGTTTTCCTTAGATGTTGATTATGATTTAATAAACATGTTTGGTTACATGTTAAATAAATACACTGATGATCTAATTAATCTAAAATATGTAATGTATGGATACATAGCATAGTGAGACACATGTATGTATGTTTTGATTTCATGCACACACACATGGTCATGTCATAGACACAAAATTTTCATAATGTGAGAATGAGCAATGCCAACATATGTAGTATTACTACCTTTTGGGGAGAACACCACACATGTGCCACATTGGAATGCTACACATAGTATCAACAAAGATGTATCACATTAATGGGTTCTTTTAAGGGTGTTCCATCCATAGACATAATCCATAGGCACCCAAACCATACACAAAAATCACAATGTAAGGACCTAACCAGTTAGGAATAAATTTCCCTTTCTAATCATGTGGCACATTTAAATTTCGGTTGTTTTCACATAGATCCAGATCTCCTAACATAAACATTCTAGGAAGAACATTCTGGTTATATTGTCTAGGTAACGACCACTGATAAGCCTTAAGATGATCAAGGGCCTGTAGATGGTACTCGTTGAGCATATCTAGCTAATGCAAGTAGTTGATATGATAGGTTTCATCATCAATTAACCCTCTAAGGGAAACCCACAAGGATGAAATTTCCAACTCTAAAGACATGATAGCTTCAGTGCCATACATGAGGTTATAAGGCATCATTCCCATCACCATACAGACACTCATGTGATAAGCCCACAAAGCGTATGTTAATTGAATATGCCAATCCTTACTGTTTTTATTAATTGTTTTATGAAGAATGAGCTTAAGAGTTTTGTTAGAAGCTTTTGCTTGACTGTTGGATTGTGGATAATATGGTGTGGAAAACCTATGTTGAATATGAAATTTCTCCAAGAACTACTTTACTTCCTTGTTCTTGTATGGTGTACCATTATTAGAAATAAGTGTAGCAGGTAGCCCAAATCGAGAAGTGATATTGTTAATGAGAAAGCTATAGATAGTTTTAGCATTTGTGGATCAGAGTGGAATGGATTCGACCCATTTCATGAAATAATATGTAGCGGTAATGATAAAATTATGTCCCTTGGAAGAAGGGGGTGACATTTTACTGATGATATCCAACCCCCACTTTGCAAATGGCCAAGGAGAAGTCTAATTTTGTAACTCTTGACTAGGAGCATGAATAAGACGACTATGTCGTTGACATCAAAGGCACCTCTTGACAAAATTGAAAGAATCTTGTTCCATTGTTTTCTAGTAGTACCCCATGTGTATTAGTTTTCTTGCCAGGGATTTACTGCTGAAATGTCCACCCCCAGAGCTCGAATGAGCTTCCTTAAGGGCAAGGGGTATATCCACTTTAGTGAGACATATTAGCAATAAATTGTTATAGGCCTTTCGATAAAGAACGTCAGATAAAATAACATAATATGCTGAAAGCTTTCGTATACGAGTGCAATCATTCTTCGTTGCATCATTAGGAAAGTTTGTAGTCTTTAAGTAGTTGTAGATACTAGAGAACAAATCCCCTGAGTTTGCATGAAAACAAGCCAGAGACTTTGGTTCGGGATGATCAGAAACCATCAGGGTTCGTATGACCTGAACCACAAAGTGATATTATTTCGTATCCTCTTCTAAAGGCACCAAGGAAGCAGTGCTTGCCATAGCATCAAAATGTCTATTTTATCTCCTAGGGACACTGTTTATTATGAAAGAGGAAAATTGATTGAGCAAGAACAAAGAGAGGTCTCGATATCGAGATAATATACTTTATTTAGCCTGATAAATTCCTATGATATGATTCACAATAAGTTTAGAGTCCCCTAGTATATGAAGATGCTTGATTTTTAACGCAATGACGACACGTAAGCCATCAATAAGAGCTTTGTACTCAACGATATTATTGGTGCAGGGAAAATCTAATCGAAAGGATAGAGGGACCAGTTTTCCTTCGGGGGATATCAGGACCACACCCGCTCTAGAACCAACTTGACACCTCGACGCATTGAAATACATCTTCCATTCAAGGTCACAGTTAATCATGAGAATATTCTCATCAGGAAACAGATCCAACCCAAGGAAAGAGAAAGAGGAGGGAGCATATACCAATTGATCAGCAACCGCTTGAACCTTAATCGATTTATGAGTGACGAATTTTATATCGAACTCAGAAAGTAACATAACCCACTTTGCTAATCTCCCAGCAAGGTCCACACTAGAGAACATGTGTCTCAAAAGATCTATTTTCACTATGACGTGTGTTTCAGCATGGAGGAGGTAGTGCCTCAACTTTTGTGTAGTGAATACAAGAGTAAGGCATTTCTTTTCCATGGATGAACAATGAGTTTCATAATTGACAAGGATGCGGCTAATGTAGTAGACAACTCTCTCTCTCTTCCCATGTCATCATATTGAGCCAACAAAGCTACCGAAGCATATGGTGATGTAGCAAGGTAAAGCAGGAAAGGTCTATCTTGCATAGCCGACATCAATATAGGAGGATTGGTCAAATAAGCTTTCATCGATCCAAAGGCTTTCTAACACTCTTCATCCCATATGAAGCGAACATAATTTTTTAATAAGTGAGTGAAAGGGAGGGTACGATCAACCAACCGAGATATAAATCTATGAATCGCCTGAATCTTCACTTGTAAACTTTGCAACTCAGTAATTGTCACTTCTCTAATTTTGGTGATGCCTACTTTTTCTTTATGTGGTTTTGCTTTATGATTGAATGTGTGTGTGATAGATTAAATGAAAATTAATATGGTGTTAATTTCATGAAAATTTGTAATGAATGCAATATCGTCTTATTTTGAAAATGATGTAAAATGGAAAGGTGATATTTAGAATTAATGAATTATGATCTTATGAGTTAAGTTGATTTGATTTTATCCAGATACTAATCTCATTTTGGTTGCTTGAGTGTACTTGAGTTGCAGGTTGTCGAAGACCAAGGGTGTGGCTAAGGTAGAGGAGGTTAGCTTCTTGGCAGGGTAAAGCAGGAATGGTGCTCTTGATCACACACAAAGCACTTAGTGTCATATGGATGCATTTAGCATGTGGTTTGGATGATTGTTTTACCATTGGTAATTTTAAAATGGTTAATTTTATATTTATATATGTAGTTAAAAGAATGGAAGAATTAATTCTAGTTTAATTAAATATTTTTATATATAATTGAATGTTAAGTTGTGTTATTTAAAGTAATCATTAGATTGCAATTAATGCCAATTTCAATGCTCATGTTTCAATATTTGATTGCAAATAAAATAGTTTATTCAAATATTTGTTTCTGGAAAATGATGAACTATAATTAAATATGATTAAATATTAAATTAGGGGTAAAAGTTGTGCAAGAAATAAATTTTATTTAATTCTTTATTTTCAAGACTAGGTTTCAGGAAATGAAAAGAATTATTTAAAATGAGAAATGAAGTAACGAGAAACCAACCGCTTTTACAAATCTTCTTGTTGCTTTGCAAAACAAAAATGGGTGCAAGGAAGGGTTTTCTTTTTCTGTAGCATTGCAAAATATGATTTTGGAAGGGAGGAGAAGAAGATACAGGAAGAACTAGCGAGGAGAGGAAATTCTACAGTTGGGGGCTTCCAACAATCAATTCAAAGGAAATCAAATTCCAGGTTTTAATCTTTACCCATTGCAATTCAAATTCAAATTGGGAGCAAACTTGTGTTTGGAAAGTGGAATTTTTCTGTGTAATTTTCCCATTTGAATGAGTTCTCCAAAAATTTTGGACAAACTTGTGTATGCATGTACTTGAGCATTTACTATATTTTTCTTGTTGCATATTAAACCTGTAGTTGAAACTCAATTACTTTCCAATGAAATTGTTGAAGGGATTTCCCTAGTTCTGTAAATTAAGTTATCCCATGCGTAAATATATATAAATATACATATATATATATATATTTCTATCAAATCTAGTGCTATTAAAATTATATGAGCTCAAATTAATGGGGAACCGAGTTCGACACTATAGCCGTGTTTCCGTATTCATGCAGAATCCGTGTAGGTTGATTTGTGAAGGCCCTAAGGCCACGACCCAACCATCCCCATTTGGGTGAGTGACATTGTGGAGGAAGCAACCCCCCATAGGTCGTGCTTATGGAGGGGGCATTGCCCTCACAAGCAACACACCCCATGGAGGGGGCTGCCGACCATGGTTGGCCTAGCCGCCTAAACTTTACCACTATTTTTTTATGCATATACAAGGAGATTTGGTAATTGAAACTCCCTCTTTTAATACATTTTTTTATGCGAATCAATATATATATTTTTTGTGAATGTATATACGCTTGCTGTATAATTGAAAATGGAAATATATTCATAGATAGTTGCAAAGCTAATTTTATATTATACAAAGAGAATATATTTTAAAATATATACACATATATATTTGTATATATATATATATATATATAACATCTTTATTAGAACTGAATTTATGTGTATACCATCTCGCCTGCTCATGATTGAAGGAAGTGCATTTTCAGATGTTAATGTAATTTTTTGTTGAATGACCACTTAGGTACATACATATAAACATATATATATATATATATATATATATATATATATATATATATATATATATATATATATATATATATATATATATATATATACATATATATATATATATACATATAAAATATATATATATATATATATATATATATATATATATATATACATATATATATATATATATATAAACATATATATATATATATATATATATATATATATATATATATATATATATATATATATATATATATGGATAGATATGCATACAAAATAACAATTAATTTATTCTATGAGCACGTCATAAGTTTTTTTTTTTCAAAATAATATTTATTGGAATCAGTTTTGAAGGATTAAAATTATTGTTTAAATTTGGTAACCATTTGGGCATAAGTTGTTTTTATTCTGAAATAATTGATCAAGTGTGTGAATGTTTATCAGTACGTATACTTATAGACCTTTGCATAGGAAATTTGAGAGTTGGAATGATATTACTCTCCAACATCTCTACACATTTACTTGCAAACCTATCTACTAGTTCAAATAATTCATTAAATTTTGGGTAAGATATTTAATTAAAAACACAAAATTATACACTTGGAAATAAAATAGAAAAGAGTGCATGTGCATTTAATTTCACTTATTACTTGGAGAATTGTGGAGTTACTTTCCTATGAGCTAATTTTCTTATGAATTTAGATAATAAACTTGTATATGTAACTGGTTTCTAAAAGGATACATGATTTAATAATCTTGATACAATTTTTTGAACTATTCATTTCTTATAAGTTAATGAGAAACTTTTGAGACATGATGCCGAATGTGGGCACACAGAGATAGTAGTTTATCCTTTTCATAAACTACCATTTTTTTTAATTTTATGCTTGGCCAAGCAATGTACCATTGAAACAGATGGATTAAAAGCCTAGAACCTTATGTTATTTGTGTCTCTGCCACATCCTGCTTGCAAGAAATATGTTTTCTAGTATAGGAATGCATATAGGAAAACAAGCATGCATCGAGAGTTCCCTCTTGCTTTATTGTTCTAGGTTGCTAGGCTCCTCGTGTAGCATTGGAGATTTCTTCAAGTTAGGAAGAAACCTAGGGAAGTCATGTGCTTCGTGGTTGGGTGGAAAAGGTATCTTAACTGCACTCTTGGCCTCAGTGCAAGAAGACTGGTGGTGTCAAGGTGGATGAGGTTCAAAGGTTCTAATGCTATGGATGTGCTTCATATATTATTTATGTATGGCTTGTTATCCAATTTGTAAATTGTAACTCCATTTCAAGAATGTAATTATTGATGTATATTTGATATGTATAATTGAAACAAATGATTTGTAACACCTCTTGTGGTGCATTTAATTTGAAAATTGTAAATTCATTTAACTAGATTTTATTTAACCACTTATGGATACTATTATACACATGTTAACTCTTTTACCTTACTTGTGATGTTCAATGAACATGGATGTACTTAATTAGGAATGTGATGAATTTTTGAGCTTTACATTTTTGGTATCAGAGCATCTAGGTTAAACTCTAGGACCTACACCTAACTACTCTTAAATGTTGTGTGTTCCAAAATAACTCCATGGATTTTAGAACCTACCAACATGAGAATCATGCGGGTAGGTCCGATGGTGATACACATGATAGGTTGGATCAGATTCTAGCCCTATTGAATCAACAGAAGGCTAGGATTGACAACCTTGTGCAAGAAAGGCACAGGGGTCCTCAAGGATTGAATTCTTGTAGAAATGAAGAAAATACTAATGTAGAGCAGCCCAAGACTAGAGAAAACCCTAATAAGTTAAGCAAAGTAGCTCAAGAGTTGGGCAAGGACCTCAAAAAGGTCACCCCACCAAAATTTGATGGTAAAACAATTGGAGATGGGGCATCAACTTGGATAATTGAAATGGAGAAGTATTTTTCCCTATGAGATTTGTCTAATGAAAATAAGGTTGAATGGGGTTCATACCAACTCACTGGTGAAGCTGCCACTTGGTGGGAGAACAAAAAGGCAGAAAAAACAATTCCTGGAGTTTTTTAGAAAAAGGTGGCTTCCACTATCCTACTTTGACAAAAAGATGGACTGAATTCTAGACTCTCACTTAGGGAGGAATGACAGTGACACAGTACTAGGAAATATTTTCCCATTTGCTCAAATATGTACCCCAGTACCAGCTTGATGAGAGGTTTTGGGTTCATAAGTTAATTCTGGGGCTTAGGCCTCAAATTGGACCTGAGGTGGATATACATAATCCTTCCACCATGGATGAGGCTTTTGAGAAAGCTACTAAACAAAAACAAAAGGTTCAACAGGTTGCAAATTACAAGAAAAGAAGAGATACCAAGAGGAAGTGACAGGGGAACCATCAGAATAATAGTGTTGATGGTGTTTTTATGCACTTCACAACACAGGTAATACGTAGGTGCATTACCTCTCTTGAAAGATAATCTTCCACAATCAAATTACAGAACACTATTCCAAGGTCTCTTGGATGTTAGGTCTTGATGATGCTTGGAATATATCAGTTGTTTGATGTGATTTTCTAGAATCACAAGGTGGACTTATGGATGAGTTACAAAGCGGGGAAGTTGGATCTGCAAATGGAGTTCTTAAGATGGGAAAGTTACTGAGTGTTTGTTGCAGGTTCAAACAGCAGTCTGGAACTCCATTTCAACATAAGATTTAGCTTTACAATGTGCAATGAACCTTGCCTAAGGTTACTTATTAAAAAAAAAAGAAAAAGGGTAGGGAAAAGAGAAGGTTCCTGGATCTGAAACTATGAATGAATAGTGATCATGGAGGTTGCTACAGTAGACAAACTCCCTAAACTGGGTTTTGCTTGGCCAAGAGGATCCTGCAGTTACACAAAACCAGTGCAATCTTCTAAGGACTGCAAATTTTCAATTTGCATATATACATCATGAACATGCAAGTGAACTAAATTGTAGCAATCAAATAAAGAAGCCCAGGCTAACTTTACACAACAACTTGTCATCAACAAGTGCCAAAAGTATGGGCTGGAAATTCATTAAATACTGAAACAACAATTGCCATTACCACTTCCATTCAAGAAAATAACAACTAAAATTAAATTGGAAGGTAGAACCATGCACACATAATGAGAAAACTCAAAAGTAACACCCATAGATCATGCAATGCTGCTTTCTATTGTTGCAGGATGTTTTTACAATAGCTATCCAACCCTTTACAAATAAGGAGGAGACCCCTATTTTTAGTTTTCTAAAGCCCAAATGAATGGCCATGATTGAGTTACATTGTGTGGCTTAGATTCAATTACATTAGGCCTTCACCTACCCCATAATATTCAGCAATTTAAAATACATCTTTGTCTTTTTCCTATTTTGTCTTGTAGTGGCCACTCACTCTAGCAGTTTTACCTTCTAGCTGATTTCCCTTTTACTGCTGTTGAAATTGACTGAAAGCTACCTTTTTCCTGATGGAATTTCAACATTCCTCATTGGATCAAATGGTTCTGTCAACAGACCCATGGTAGGCTTCTTGAAACTGGAAATGAGAGGCCGAAATACTGTTTTGAAAACGATGAACGGGGCATGGCGACCCGGATTGTACCTCTTGGATGCAAATTTGAAATTTGAAAGGTCAACTAAGGATAAGATTCAATTTTATGATTTGGGTCAAAGTTCATTTTCAAATTGGAGGTGCGCTTAGACGTTCTAGAGATGAGAGGCCGAAATGCCGTTCTGGAAATGCTGTTTTGAAAACGGTTGACAAAGCATGGAACTCTGGATGGTATCTCCCGGCTGCAAATTTGAAATTTAAAAGGTCAATGGAGTATAATATCCAATTTTACCATCTGGGTCGAAGTCTATTTCAAAATCGGAGGTGTACTTGGATGTTCCGAAAATGTGAGCCCGGAATGCCATTTTGGAAATGTTGTTTTGAAAACGGTTGAAAGAGCATGGAACTCCAAATTGTATCTCCCTACTGAAAATTTAAAATTTGAAATTTCAAGGGAGGATAAAATCCAATTTTACCATCTGGGTCGAAATCCATTTTCAAATTGGAGGTACGCTCGGATGTTCCGGAGATGTGAGGCCGGAATGCCGTTTTGGAAATGTTATTTTGAAAATGGCTGAGAGAGCATGGAACTACGGATGGTATCTCCTGACTAGAAATTTTAAATTTGAAAGGTCATAGGAATATAAGATCCAATTTTACCATCTGGGTCGAAGTCCGTTTTCAAATCGGAGGAGTACTTGGACATTCCGAAGACATGAGGCCGGAATGCCGTTTTGGAAATGCTGTTTTGAAAATGACTGAGAGAGCATGGAACTCTGGATGGTATCTCTGGGCTGAAAATTTGAAATTTGAAAGGTTAGGGGAGAATAAGATTCAATTTTACCATTTGGGTTGAAGTCCGTTTTCAAATTGGAGGAGCGCTTGGATGTTCTGGAGATGTGAGGCTGGAATGCCGTTTTGGAAATGCTATTTTGAAAATGGCTGATAGAGCATTGAACTCTGGATGGTATCTCCTGGCTGAAAATTTTAAATTTGAAAGGTTAGGGGAGGATAATATCCAATTTTACCATCTGGGTTGAAGTCCGTTTTTAAATCAGAGGTGCGCTTGGACATTCCGAAGACATGAGGCCGGAATGCCGTTTTGGAAATGCTATTTTGAAAATAGCTGAGAGAGCATGGAACTCCAGATGGTATCTCCCAGCTGAAAATTTGAAATTTGAAAGGTCAAAGGAGGACAAGATCCAATTTTACCATCTGGGGCAAAGTCCATTTTCAAATCGAAGGAGCATTTGGATGTTCCGGAGACATGAGGCCAAAATGCCATTTTAGAAATGCTGTTTTGAAAACAGCTGAGAAAGTATGGAACTCCGGATGGTATCTTCCGACTGAAATTTTAAAATTTGAAAGGTTATGGGAGGATAAGATCCAATTTTACCATCTGGGTCGAAGTCTGTTTTTAAATCAGAGGAGTGCTTGGATGTTCTGGAGATGTGAGGCCTCAATGCCATTTTGGAAATGCTGTTTTGAAAATGGCTAAGAGAGCATGGAACTCCGGATGGTATCTCCCTACCACAAATTTGAAATTTGAAAGGTTAGGGGAGGACAAGATCCAATTTTACCATCTGGGTCAAAGTCCATTTTCAAATTGGAGGAGCGCTTGGATGTTTCGGAGATGTGAGCCCAGAATGTCGTTCTGGAAATGCTATTGCAGGAATGTTGCTGCAGAAATACAGTTTTGTAATTTTTAAAACTTCCCAAAACTTAATGAAACCTTTGCAGTTCACTTAGGCACCACAAAAACATCCAAAATCCATAGGAAATCTATCCCCAAATTCAAAAATGAAGGAAAAAGAAGAACCAAACGAGTGGGAAGGCGAAGCCCAAAAAACCCAAGACTTAGCCATTTTTTATTTTAGGGGCAAAACATGGTCAGCCAAAAGTGAGACTTTGAAGGGCATGTTGACCAACTAGGATAGCAAAATGAGGGGCACACAAAATGATATGGGAGCAAAGAAGCCCGCTGGGAGCGAAAAAAGAGGGTCCTTGCCTATGGCGGGGCATGTGCAAAATATGCACAACAAATAGTAACCAAAATCAATACAATTAGAGCAACAATAATAGTAGGCGGATCAAGAATCTCAAAAGGGGTAAAAATTCTCAGGATCGCTATGACGGGAATCCAAACAACAATAAGAGGGAAAATTACAATAATAAAATAATAACATGAGGGATGGTTCTGACAGACCTAGAGCACCCCATGGAGGTTGTTATACATGTGGCAGTGAGCACTAGGCCAGTGTATGTCCTCAGAGGAATAATCAGAAGAACAAGAACCAACATCACATTCATGTGGCGGTTGATAATCACCAAGAAGATTGCCAGGTTACACCTATCTAGTTATTGGGTAAACTTTTTGGATGTCCTGTCTCTATTTTAATTGATACTGGTGCCATAGAGTGTTTTGTTGATCCTCATATCATTTCTAAATTATCTGTTAAACTGGGTTATATGGCTAACACATGGAAGGTTCAATATGGTAACCCAGTAGAGAAAAAGGTAGAGCAATGCCTAGCCTGCAGTGAACTCGAACTTCCTAGTTTCATGATGCAGGTCAATTTATATGTAGCACCTTTGGGGTCGTATGATGTCATTTTGGAAATAAATTGGCGTACGGAACATAAGGTCCTTGTTGACTGTGAGGAGAAAATAGTAACTTGTTTAGATGATCTAGGAAACTGGGTGGATATCTATGTTATTAAAAGGCCTTTGGAACTTAGGCAAATTTCTTCCATGCAGTTGAAGAAGGAATGTAAAAAAGAGTGTGTAATCTATGCAATTAAGGCCACAAATCTTGATAACCCTGAGGTGATAGCTAATGATAATGCCATCCTGAAGGAATTCCAAGATGTATTCCCTAATGAGTTGAATGAATTGCCTCCTAAATGAGTGTTTTACTTTTCAATTAATTTGCTACTTGAAATCGAGCCTCAGTCTAAGGCTCCATATAGAATGAATACTAGCGAGTTATATGAATTAAAGGCCCAATTATAGGAATTGCTTAATCAGGGATTTATAAGGCCGAGTGTGTCTCCGTGGGGATCACTAGTCATATTCATGAAAAATAAGGATGGGACCTTGAGATTATGTATTGATTACAAAATGTTAAATAAGGTAACCATCATGAACAAGTATCCACTCCCTAGGATAGATGATTTTTTCGATCAGATGAAGGGGGAAAAGTTATTTTCAAAGATAGATTTGAGATCAGGGTACCACCAATTGAGAATTAAAGATGAAGATATTTCCAAGACTGTTTTGAGGACAAGATATGAGCATTACGAATTCATATTGTTACCGTTTTGGTTAACTAATGCCCCAACAACCTTCATGAATTTTATGAATAGCATTTTCCGTGATTGTTTGGATGATTTTGTGTTGTTTTTCTTAGGTGACATCTTAATCTATTCCAAGTCAGAGGAGGAGCATGACAAGCATTTGAGGATAGTATTGCAATGTCTAAGAGACCATAAGCTCTATGGAAAAATGTCCAAATGCACTTTCTATCAAACCAAGGTACACTATCTGGGACACGTGATATTTGCTGATGGGATAGCCATGGATCGAGATAAGATTAAGGTGATCATGGAATGGCCAACACCTCAAAATGTTTCTGAATTTAGAAGTTTTATGGGTCTTGCTGGTTACTACAGGAAATTTGTTAAAGGATTCTCAACAATAGCAACACCAATTACTGCACTCCAAAGAAAGGGTAATAAATTTGAATGGTGTGATAAGTGCGAGGAAGATTTCCAGTAGCTAAAGGAGAAACTCACCTTTGCATCGATTTTGATCATGCCAGATCCAAACATGCACTTTACAATAATAACTGATGCATTAGGTGAGGGTGTAGGATCAGTTCTCATGCATGATGGCCAAGTGGTGGCATATGAATCCAAAAAGTTGAAATAACATGAACTAAATTATGCACCACACGACTTGGAATTGGCTGCCAGAGTGCATGCTCTTTATATGTGGAGACATTATCTCTTAGGGAACCCTTTTGAGTTGAAAACCAATCATGCAGGATTGCAATATATCTTCACTCAACCCAACCTAAATGCTCGACAAAGGTGATGGTTGGAATTATTGAGCAAGTATGACTTTGGAATTGAATATATTAATGGAAAGGAAAATAGGGTAGAAAATTACTTAAGCAGGAGGAGACATCTAGAAACAATGGTTACAATAAGATCAAATTTCAGGAAGCAGGTAATCCTAGTATTGGCAGGGGATGAGCATTATGAAAGGTTGAAACAAGCCCTAGAGTGGAATCCTTTAGATAAAAGATATGATGGTTATGCGTTTGAGATAGATGGAATTTTGAGGTACAAGGGGCAAATGTATGTACCAAATTTCGTTGGTTTGAGGGAATTGGTGTTAAAGGAATTCCTTAATGCACCATATTCAAGGCACCCTGGTGTGACAAAAATGGTTGAGGGACTCAAACCCTTATACTTCTGGCCAAGACTAAATAAAGATGTAATATCATTTGTAGCCTAATGTTTGGAGTGACAGTGAGTTAAGGCTGATCATGCACATCCGGCGAGACTTTTGTACCCACACAGAGTGCCAGAATATAAATGGTAGGTGATCACGATGGAATTTATTCAGGAGTTACCAATGACTAAGACTAGACATGATGTCATTCTAGTAGTAGTTGATAAATTGACAAAGGCAGCGCATTTCATTCCTGGAAACCTTAAGGATGGTTCCTTGGTGTTAGCAAAGAAATTTTTTTAGGAGATCTTTAGGTAGCATGGAGTGCCAGAGACAATCATTTCTGATCATGACACTCATATGACTTCCAGATTTTGGACCACATTAAATTCCTCCGTAGGGACTAAACTAAATTTCAGCTTGGCATATCACCCACAAACCGATGGCCAGACTGAGAGAGTGAATCGGGTGGTGGAAGATCTCCTCAGAATGTATTGCATGGAACAACAACATAAATGGGAAGAGTACTTGCCTCTAGGGGAGTTTTCCTACAACAACTCCTATCACGCCTCACTAGGCATGGCACCTTTTGAGGCATTGTACGGTCGTAAATGTCGCATACCTATCAATTGGGATAAGGTGGAGGACACAATTGTAATTTGACTTGAGATGCTAAAGGAAATGGAGGTTCAGATGAGTTTGATTAAGGAAAATCCAAAACATGCTTCTGATCATCAAAAGAGCTTTGTCAATCGAAACAAGACTTTTAGGCAATTTTCAGTGTGCGATAAGGTGTTCTTGAGAGTTTGTCCATAGAAGAGTTTGATTTCTTTTGGCAAGAGCTTGAAGCTTGCTCCTCATTTTGTTGGGCCTTTCAAAATCTTGGAAGCTGTGAATCTGGTTGTTTATGGGCATGCTTTGCTACCAACTCTATCCCACATTCATAACATTTTCCATGTCTCCGTACTTAAGCCATATCACCTAGATGTTACGCATGTGCTCAATTGGCATACTCTGCAGGTTCTCGATATAGGGGCAATGCTAGTGGATCCCATCAGGATTTTGTAAAAATGCAACATTAAGTTGCAAAATCAAGACATAATCTAGTATAGGATCCAATGGGATCAGTATTCTGAGGATAGTGCTATGTGGGAGGATGCTGATGATATTGATTGATCTTTTCCACACCTTGTTCTAGCCCATTATTTTCTTTCATGCATTTTTATGACTCTTGATATGTGGATGATATAGATTGTATTGAGTGGATGTTTGTACTTAGACATCAAGATGATGTCTCTTCCAAGTGGGGAAGGATGTCATGTCTCTAATTTTGGTGATGCCTACTTTTGCTTTATGTGGTTTTTCTTTATGACTAATGTGTGTGTGATATATTAAATCATAATTAATGTGGTGTTAATTTCGTGAAACGTTGTATTGAATGGAATATCATCTTATTTTGAAAATGATGCAAAATGTAAAGGTTTTATTTAGAATTAATGAATTATGATCTTATGAGTTAAGTTGATTTGATTTTATCCAGACACTAATCTCATTTTGGTTGCTTGAGTGTACTTGAGTTGCAGGTTGTCGAAGACCAAGGGTGTGGCTAAGGTAGAGGAGGTTAGCTTCTTGGTAGGGTAAAGAAGGAATGGTGCTCTCAATCACACACAAAGCACTTAGTGTCATATCGATGCATTTAGCATGTGGCTTGGATGATTGTTTTACTATTAATAATTTTAAAACAGTAAATTTAATATTTATATATGCAATTAAAAGAATGGAAGAATTAATTTTAGTTTAATTAAATATTTTTATATACAATTGAACGTTAAGTTGTGTTATTTAAAGTAATCATTAGATTGCAATTAATGCCAATTTCCATGCTCATGTTTCAATATTTGATTGCAAATAAAATAGTTTATTCAAATATTTGTTTCTAAAAAATGTTGAACTATAATTAAATAGGATTATTATTAAATTAGGGGTAAAAGTTGTGCAAGAAATAAATTTTATTTAATTCTTTATTTTCAAGATTAGGTTTCAAGAAATGAAGAGAAATATTTAAAAATGAGAAACGAAGTAACGAGAAAACAACTGCTTTTACAAATCTTCTTGTTGCTCTGCGAAACAAAAATGGGTGCAAGGAATGGTTTTATTTTTCTGTAGCATTGAAAAATAAGATCTTGGAAGGGAGGAGAAGAAGATACATGAAGAACTAGGGAGGAGAGGAAATTCTATAGTTGGGGGCTTCCAGCAATCATTTATTTTTTATTTTTTTTAGACTACGGGAATCGGGTAGCACGACCTCCTATAAGCTGCAATGCACCTAGTAAAAATTTTAACATGACCGGCAGCGCTGGTGCGACATGCCCTCTGGTACCATGGGGGTGGGGGAGACTAGATCTCGTGACCAACCTCCTGCAATAGGAAAGGTTTAGCCAATTGAGCTAGGGCCTCCACCCTTCCAACAATCAATTCAAAGGAAAGCAAATTCTAGGTTTTAATCTTTACCCATTGGAATTTAAATTCAACTTTTGAGTAAAATTGTTGTGTTTGGAAAGTGGAATTGGTTTGTGGAATTTTACCATTTGAATGAGTTCTCCAAAAAATTTGGACAAACTTGTGTATGCCTTTACTTGAGCATTTACTGTATTTTTCTTGCTACATATTAAACTTGTAGTTGAAACTCGATTACTTTCCAATAAAATTGTTGAAGGGATTTCCATAGTTCTTTAAATTAAGTTATCTTGTATGCAAATATATATATATATATATATATATATATATATATATATATATATATAATTTTATCTGTAGAATCATATATATATATATAATTTTATTTGTAGAAATATATATATATATGTGTATATATTTCTATCAAAACTAGTGCTATTAAAATTCTGGGAGCTCAAATTAATGGGGAACCGAGTCTGGCACTATAGTCATTCCTCCGTAGTCATGCATAATCCACGTAGGTTGATTTATGAAGGCCCTAAGGCCACGACCCATCCATCCCCATTGGGGTGAGTGGCATTATGGAGGCAACACACCCACATGGAGGGGGCTACCAGCCATGGTTGGCCTGGCCACCTAAACTTCACCATTTTTTTTTCATGCATATACAAGGAAATTTGGTAATCAAAACTCCCTCTTTTAGTACATTTTTTTTATGCGATTCAATATTTATATATATATATATTGTGAATGTATATACACTTGTTGTATAATTGAAAATGGAAATATATTCACAAACAATTGTAAAGCTAATTTTATATTATACAAAGAGAATATATTTTAAAATATATACGCATATATATTTGTATATATATATATACATATATAAAACATATTTATTAGAACTGAATTTATGTGTATACCATCTCGTCTGCTCATGATTGAAGGAAGTTCATTTTCAGATGTTAATGTAATTTTTTGTTGAATGACCACTTAGGTATATATATAAACACACACATATATATATATGGATAGATATACATACAAAAGAAACACAATTAATGTATGTTGTGAGCACATCATAAGTTTCTTTTTTTTGAAAGAATGGACATTAGAATCAGTTTTGAAGGATTAAAATTACTATTTAAATTTGGTAACCATTTGGGCATAAGTTGTTTTTATTGTGAAATAATTGATCAAGTGTGTGAATGTTTTTCAGTACATTTACTTATAGACCTTTGCATAGGCACTTTGAGAGCTAGAATGATATTACTCTCCATCATGTGTACACATTTACTTGCAAACCTATCTACTAATTCAAATAATTCATTAAATTTTGGGTAAGATATTTAATTGAAAACATAAAATTATACACTTGCAAATCAAATAGAAAAGAGTGCATGTGCATTTAATTTCACTTATTATTTGGAGAATTGTGGAGTTACTTTCCTATAAGCTGATTTTCTTATGAATTTAGATAACAAACTTGTATATGTAATTAGATTCCGAAAGGATATATGATTTAATGATCTTGGTACTATTATCACTTGGCTTTTGCACCCTATTGAATGTGAAATTCAACAATCTAGTGTAAATGGGAAGACCTCTCAAAGTGTGGAATTTGAAAGCAGAGGTCAACCTCTGGAGAAGGCTGGCTTCTTGGCTTGGATAGTATCACCTACACTATTGATTTTGAAGGATAAGGGAAGAAGGATTGCAATAAATGAAATGCTAAAATGGAAAAACTAGGTGATACACCAAACTAACATGAGCTATGAAACAATCAGGTTGATATACACTTGGAAAATTGATGATAAACAACACATTACACAACATATTTTTGTAGGATTATACATAAACAGTTCATGAAAAGGCTTAAATTGCATATGCTTTCAAGAAGGAACAATAATTTTCACAAATTTAAAAGTTCATACATAGATTCTATCAACACAGTTCATGATCTGCATAACCCCACTTTTTCAAAAAAGGCATGATACATGAGACAAAAATTAAAAGGAAAAAGAAAAAATTTCATAGTTAACTTGATCAATCACTTGATGATGCACAATGCTTGCAAGAAAATGAAGGAAAAATAAGGCTAGTAATGGAATTCAAGGTAAATTTTGTATTTCATACTCCAAAAGAGTTACAAAGTATATATAAACTAAGAAAGGATTGAGGAAAAATCACTAACTTCAGAAATTTGCATATCAAGAACTAACTCCTTTTTAAAAAGGAGTTACAAAAGAAACTAAGTAGACCCAAAACAACCTAGGTCAGATGCACTCAATAATCCTAAAATCTAGCATGTTGATCCTCTCCACAAAGGCTCTAGAATGTTGAAATGGTCAAGTTTGACCATGTCAAACATGAAAAACTCCCCAAATCACTCCAAGATTCTCCTAAGAGCCTCAAAAAGGGAAAACAACTCTCTATATTCTTGGCACATGCTAGCTAACCTCTTAAACCATTCCCACTATTTGTTTGGCATTCATAAATATTCAACCGTATCCTCCTTGACTTGTTTTTGAAAAGCAACGTCCCCACTCTTGCATTTAGAATAACACACTAAGTGGTTTATAAATACACCACTTAAGTAAATGCATAAAGCACTTACATTTGCAAAGGGGAATTAGTTGATATAAAAAAAGGTTAAAAAAAAAAGGCAAAAATTCCATTTGCTAAATCAGCCAAATTAGGTTTTTTGGAAAACCTAAAACAAAGCTGCAGGCTCATACTGATCGCACATTTTATCTCACTTTGCAAATCCACTGTTGAGGGTGCTGCCATGGTTTTAACTGGAGCTCTGTGGAGGATTTCTGGAAAACACAGGCTTTCTCCAATAGATCTAATGCCAAAAATGCAAAATCGATCCTTGGGTAAGCTTGCAAAACTAAATTTCTCCTTCAGGAAATGTGAATACCTCATCGATTTCTTGATTCCACTATAATAAATAATGGACCCCTTTGTCTTTGTGTGAAATTCACGCATTCCTTGCTCGATTTCTAAACATTGTGTGTTCACCTGCAAAAGGAAAAGATGAATCTTTATGCTCTGTATGAATTATACTCCTTTTCAAACCAAGAAAAGTAATGCATTCTTATAATGGACGCGGGCACAAATATGTTTCTACAGGTACCAAATTTTGTTGGCCATGTCATGCTCCAAAACAAGGAAATCAAATCCTCAACCTTTCACATTTTGGGTTTGTTTGCAAATTGAAAAGTAGTACTTATATTCGGGCTTTGTATACCCTAGGACATAGCTTAACATTATTTGGTATGAGGGTTTTGAAAAAACAAATAGGCCGCAACATCTTACTACATTATTTCATTATTCAGGGTTTTTAATACCCACAGATACTTCACTAGACTTAGACTCTATGTTGATTGTATTCGTTCCCCGTGATCATAATCTTTGATGTAGGTTACTTTCATTATGTCTTGCATTCTATTGGATTCTCCTTTTGTATTCATTTCTCATTCAAGGTTCTCATGAATTCCCTTGTAACACTGTGATTTACAACTATCACTGCCCTCTTCAATAGTGAAAATAAATTTATCCATGAAAGCTTATCACTATTACCTTATTACATTTCCTCTCGACACTATCCACTGTTATCGAATGTCCTTACTCCATGGAATACCTTAAGATATTCCTCATTACAGTTCAATTCTAGAACCACATTAGCAACAAAACAAGCTCTTTAATAACCATTTGCATGGGACTTACACCTTGAAAGTGCCAAAAATGTTACCATGCTCAAGATCAGCCAACTACTCATAATTAATGCTTGTTAAAGTGAAACTAAACTATTGCAGCCATCTGATGTGTCAAGAGCTACACATATATGAGCAAATATGCCAGATCCAAAAAGAAATTTCCTGGAACAATCTAATCCTCATGATCCTCTTGAACTCGCACCTTTGATGAAGTTAAAGTGCATTCCACAGAGCCTTCAAAGCAACAATCTCACTTTTGTCATTTATGTTTTGTTCACTATGAAAGTTGTGTCTATTGTCCTTTAAATATTGATCACTATCTGTGTTCATCGACATGGCTTTCATTACAAATATCATTTATGGAACTAATCAACATTACTGTCATTTCATTTGTTGCTCCATGTTTATCATTTTCTTGATGCAAAAACCACTGTCAAATTTCCTTTTATCATTGCAGTCATCCTTGACTAAAAGTCACTTCACTTCCTCCTTCAAAACCCCTTGTATAAGAATTTTCTAATTGATCACAAGAATTTACACTTGGATTGACACCATTACTGTCAGTACATGATGAGATACCTTGAACCCCTTATCTCCTCTATCATGTGGATTGTCATACACTTTGTTTATGCATTTTGTCACTATGGTTTCTCTTTGTCTTTTACACCTAGTGCTGCTCTGTCTCATATATTTTAGAGCTGATCTTTTTATGATCATTGTCGTTTAACCTATTATTATTGTAATAGCCTACATTGATAGATGGTAATCTTCAAAGATTTTGGTACCTTGTGAATAAAAGATTATGATGATGTTTATTTTCTTTTCTTTTCACTGCATCATCCATATCACTATAATCTCATTGAGTAGTTATGCATTTCTTATGAAAAAGACTTCATCAACTCACTATCCTAGGTAAAATATAGCTAGTTGATTGGAATACCAAGGTATGGATGATACATATTTATCTCTGTTAGAACACAAAATATAATAGCATGCTGGGCTCAACCCTGGTGGGAGCCACATTTAAACCCACATGTTGTAATTAAATTACCAAAACAACAACTTTACTTTTTGTGTATCTGCACATGAAGCAAACAAGTTATAAAAAACTGTGTATTTTGGATGTGTTTGATGACCTTGATGATTCTTAGAGACATGTATAGCTTTTTTAATACACATTATGAATGGTTTATACATGCATAGGGTGAATGTGTATGCAATGTTTGTAATAATTCATTGCTTAGAGTATATTCTAACACCATTTCTTACTATCATATGCAAGACTAGGAGCGGAAAGGAGCTAGAAGATGCAAATGAAGCTCAGGACAATAGCAGGACAATACAACTCCAGTCAAGACTAGTCATTCTAATAGGGAGGTTGGATTAATCAATCACTGATTCATGCTCTAGGTCTTGCTTGGAAGAACTCTAGGGTGTATTAATCCACCTCTTGTAACCTATAGGACCTCTTCCTTCTTAGGATCCTCTGGTTTGACTTGCCAACCCAGCTACCAACAAAATTCCTTCACCCAAGTCAAAAACTTGGTGCAATCCTCTAGCACTAGCCTTAGCCCTTAATCCACCCTAAAGGCTACTAACCTCCAATTTCTTGAAATGGTTTTACAGAGGTGTGGAGGTGCTTTCAAAGAATTCAATCCATCCTATCAAGGGTATTAGGGATCCACCTAACTCCATTTGTAGGTCACTTTCACCAAAACCCTGTATTAGGCCTAGAAGGCTACTAGCCCTATTAGGTCTCCTCCTCCGAGAAATCAAGGTTTTTCCCAATGTCTTTCTAAAGAACACCCCAATATTTCTTTGGGTTTCCTGGGTCACATGCCCACCTCTCAAGGATTTTTGGGGTCTTGGGTCTCAACTAATCGTACAAAGCCCTAACCTGAAAATGAACAAAACTAGGCCTTTTAAGCCCTTTCCTAGCTTCTCTGCAACTTGCTAAGTTCTTCCCTCACCAAATGGATTGGAAAAGTCTTTTCCTTTTTATCATGGCTTGGTAAGTCTCACATCTTCCTTCTCCAAAAGGAAATTTGTCATAAAATTAACACCTTTGCAATTGAAGTGCTTTGCACTATGGTCTTTCCTAGCCAGACTCTTCTCTGGCTCGCTTAGGAGAAGACTTCCACAGTAGCTCCTGTGCTATCAAAGACTCTAAACCCTACTATATGTACATCCATGGAGTCTAGTCACAATTCCCAAAGGGCCGTACAATTTGTATGGTGGGAAAGTGAACTAACCCTCCATTCTTGCCAAACTGCCTGGTTCAGACTAGCAACAGTATAGAAACCAAACTAATTACAAACAATGCTTGAAACTGAATAAACAAACTATCTAATGCCTCATAGTACTCGAAGAAAAAATACCCTACATTCTACACAAATTACAATGCCAAGATCAATCCATTAAAACTTCAATTCAATGCAAAAACTAGGAAATTCACACTCAATCACAATTGCTTTCTCTTGAATTCAAAATTTTAAACAATATCAAATGCTTCCAACCTCACTCCAATGTTGAGGCATCCCATAAATAGGGTCACCAAATCAGTTATCCTCTCCCTTGATCTCTCCTTGGCCGCTTGTAGCTCCAATTGAGCAACATTTTCAAAAATTTGAAGAAAATCCTAAAAGTCCTAAACCTCATTTGCAGCCAAAACCCTATGACACCTATTCTATGGTCAACATGACCTTCATCTGATCAAAGTACAAAAAAATGCCACTAAGGATCACACACAAATGAACTAAAATTAGATTTCTTAGTTGTCCTAGTCAACCTCCTAAACAACCTAAGGCAACCTATGGGTGCTCCTGCACTACATTCATAGGCAATGGATGGTTACTTTCCTTCTATGCACATTCATTGTTTTCCTTACTTATACATGTATGAGTTTTTTCATAATTTGTATTGAATAGGAAAAGGTTAGTCTCATGGCTTGTATGAGATAATGTACACTTATACATTCAATAAAGATTTTTTTTTTTTGAAAATATCAGAAGCCTTCTATTTTACATGCATGTGTATGAATGTTGTAATTTGTAGTTGTAATATTTTCTATATTGTTTCATTTACACATTTGAATGTAATGTAAGAATGACTTAAATGTACCACTTTCCTTAGTTTAAAAACAACAAGCTCTACCTAATTGAGCCTATGAGTGAAAATCTAGTAATAGGTACAATTTGTTGAGCTATGCATTTCTAATAAGTTAATGATAAACTTCTGAGACAGGATGCCGAATGTGGGCACACAAAGACGGTAGTTTAGCCTTTTCATAAACTACCTTTTTTGTTAATTTTATGCTTGTCCAAGCAATGTACAATTGAAACAGATGGACTAAAAGCCTAGAAGATTATGTTATTTGTGTCTCTTCCACATCCTACTTGCAAGAAAATGTTTTCTAGTATAGGAAGGCATATAGGAAAAAAGGCACGCATTGAGAGTTTCCTCCTATTTTATTGTTCTAGGTTGCTATGCTCCTCGTGTAGGGTTGAGGATTTCTTCGAGTTAGGAAGAAACTCGAGGAAGTCATGTACTTCGTGATTGGGTAGAAAAGGTGCCTTAACTTCATTCTTGGCCTCAATGCAAGAAGACCGGTTGTGTCAAGGAATATGAGGTTCAGAGGTTCTAATGCTATGGATGTGCTTCATATATTATTTTTGTATGGCTTGTTAGACAATTTGTAAATTGTAAATCCATTTCAAGAATGCAATTATTGATGTATATTTGACATTGTATCATTGAAACAGATGATTAGTAACACCTCTTGTGGTGCATGTAATTTGAAACTTGTAAATTCATTTAACTAGATTTGATTTGAGCACTTATGGATACTATTTTACACATGTTAACTCTTTTACCTTACTTGTGATGTTCAATGAACATGGATGTACTTAATTAGGAATGTGATGAATTTTTGAGCTTTACAGTAATATTCCTTGGTGGAGGCATGTTAGCAATAGTATCAATCTTATTTGTGTCAACCTCGATCCCACGATAAGAGACTATAAACCCTAGAATCTTGTTGACATCTACGCTAAAGACACACTTATGGGGGTTGAGTCTCATCTTGTAGAGTTGAAGCCTTTCAAAGCTAAGACGAAGGTTTTTCACATACTTTTGATAATTTATAGATTTCTCCAAGATGTCATTGACATAATCCTCTAAGATTTTATGAATGAAATCATGAAATATCAGGGTTATATCCTGTTGGTAAGTCACTCCCGTGTTCTTTAAACCAATGGGACTGACCACATAAAAGAAAGTACTGCAAGGGGTAGTAAAGGCTATCTTGTACTAATCATATGGGTTAATACAGATTTGTTTATAACTCGAGAAGCCATCCATAAAAGATAACAACGCATGGCTTGTGGTTGAGTCCACAATCATATCTATATTAGGTAATGAGAAATGATCTTTAAGATAACCCTTGATAAGGTCTCGAAAGTCAATTCATATACGAATAAGGCGATCAGGCTTGTTGACAATAGCTATATTCGAAATCCAAGGAGAGCAGTCGATTGGACGGATAAAGCCTACTTTCAACAACTTTTCTATCTCGGTCTTGACCATCAAAGCTACCCTGGGATTGATTTTTCAATTTTTTTGCTTAACTAGGTTGGCATCGGGACATAGGATGATATTATGGACCACTACAGATTCATCAATACTAGGCATATCCTCATACATCCAAGTGAAGATATCAGGGTGAGTGTGCAAAAGATCAGAGTGCTCATCAACTTCTTCAGAAGAGAGACATTTCACAATCTTGATTACCTTTTCTGAAGAATTAGGATCCACAAGGATCTCGATAGTATCCCCTTTGAGGGGACTGTGGTCCTCAGGTTGAGATATCGAAACATCATTACTGAAATTAGATAGAGAGTCTTCCTCATCGATGCTCGGAAAAAATTCTCCAAAGTAGGCTTGTTTATGCAAGTGATATAGGAATCATTTCTTGTGATGATAAGGAGGTAACAAAGATTAAGCGCCTAGAAATTCCCCTAATGCTTCATCCAAAGAGAAGACATCCAAAGGAAGCTTCTCGGCTTGTCCCCTTTCCTCTATCAACTTAGGGTGGACCAAGCCCAATGGCTCAACTATAATCATATTAACATTCCACCAAGGTTTTTGTTTAGACTATTCAATAGAGCAACCCAAACCTAGATAGCATTCCCATTGCTTAAACTAAATAGGGACTTGGATTCCTATCTCGATACACCCTAGGCCCTTCTACCCATATCCATATTGAGAAGCGAGTTTGTACCCAAACCCATAATGAGTTTGTAGTACTTTAGGAAGGGGTGGCTCCACGTAGAGTGTCTCATTCCACCAATGGATGTCAAAAATTTCTACAAGAGCGGTCCCACTTCCTTTACTTGGTTTGCAAAAAATGACCTCCTTTGAAGGAGTGGGGTCACTCTCCCAAAAAAGGGGAGGAACGGTCTCTTAGACAAGATCACCCTTCTCTTCCCCAATGGGAGGGTCACCAACCCTTATGTTAGTAGATGCTGGAAATTCAATACCAGAGGGGTCTGACTTGTACTTTGCTATTAAGAACTCAGAGAAATTCAAGGGACCCCAATCGTCACCTAGGAGAGAATTTATTTGAGAAGATGAAGGAGAAGATGGGAGAGGCTTAGGATCTTCTGCTTTAGGTGGTTCTTCTTTGTCGATACTCACTCGGGGAACAACTTCCATAGAGGGTATCAATGAAGAACATGCCATAGCATCAATAGTTACAGAGGGAATATAGTTTTGGAGAGTGGATGTAGTTGAAGCATGACCATTAGTGGCCATTAAACAAAGGTGCACAGCCTCTAGATTGGATTTAACCATAACCACCCAATTGTTAGTGACAAATTTCAAAGAACGATGTAGAGTAGAGGTTATTGTGCCCATAGCATGAATCCAAAGTCTCCCTAAAAGAAGATTGTATGGTAATGGTCTAGGCATCACATAGACCAATGTAGGTAAGGTAATGAGGCCCAGTTGAAAAGGTAGTATTACCATACCTTGGGCTTGGTGGCTACTGTGATCAAACCCATGAATATACAAGGAGGAAGTTGCCAAAGAAGATGAATCAAATTTTATTTTAGGCAGTAGGTCTATACCAAAAACGTTGAGAGTTGAACAAGTGTCAATGAGGGTACACCTAATACCGATGTTGTTAACATTAACTATAATCATCAAAGGCTTCGCTTGCTTCTGCACATCTAGAGGCGGGAGTTCTTGTGGGTGGAACATAATATTTGGCGAATTTGCTCGAATATGTGCCAACACATTGACATCCATAGGCCTAAAAAAGGTAGGCAAGAGAATCTTTTGTAAGTCTTCCTGCAATATCTCCTAATAAACTAGAGCAATCTAAAGCAAGTCCCAAAGTGAGATCTTAGCTGGAGTAACATGAAGTTGGTCAACAAGATCGTAATCACTCGATGCTTTGATCGCAGGTTTAGGGGCTGAAGGAAGCCTAGATTGATATGGTGGTAAAGAAGTAGGAGTTTGAACTGGTTGCAATGTAGGAACATAAGCTTGTTGCTCTAAGCTTTGTTTGTTTCTCCTTGTATTGTATGTATGCTCAACATCATTATAAGAAGTAGAGTCAATAGTTTTCGCAAACATTAAATATAAGTCTGATGGATTTCTATGACATGAAATCCCATAGACGGAATAGTCATCTCTAGGGGATGGCTCAGCTGGGGCTACGTAGGTGACGGGTTTCTTAGGGCTTGGAGGAGCCACAAAAACTACAATGACATTTATCGACTTCTCAACTGGCGAGGAGAGAGTTTTTTAATAAGATTTATAGATAGGGGAGAGTGCATCTAGGAAATCATCCAGAGCATCTTCCAACATATCAAAATCTTTCTTGGAAAAGGGATCATTATAAACATGTCACATTATGAAAATGGATCTGGTGGTTCATGTCAGGTTCACTAGAATGCGATATAAGAGGGATTCGCTGCACATGGGTCTCTTTATTCTGAAGAGAGCACCAAGGAGTGAACTTCCCTTATACACCTCAACTTGAATGAATGGGTAAAGCTATGAAGAAAGGCAAGAAAATTATCTCAGATTTTGAGAGAGCAAGACTTCAAGATTTCTACCTTCGACTAGAGAGCTCTCGGCCAAAGGACATTAGTGTGGTTTCAGGACACCAGCACGATGTGCTATCATGTAAAAGACTTGTTGGCATCCTGAGCTGTGAGAGGCTTAGGATCTCAATTAGATAAAACTGAATCTCACCTTTAAACTCAGGTCAAGGTGTGTTAGGTTGAGTAATTGAACATAAAGCTATAATCTAAGAAAAAACACAAAGAGGAGCCTAAAGGGAGATTACCTTTTACTGTACGTTCGAATCTCTTCTCCAAGCTTTACTTCATAACCTGCACACAAAAGATCAAGAGGAAAAATGTTGGGGGGCTATGTACGGGTCTGCCTTAGTCAGACTCCCATTTTGGTGTTCCCACCACCATGGATAATCAGGTTTGTAAAAGAGTGTAAATGAAATAAACGGTGTGTGGTAAAAGGAATACCCACTTTGGAGTAGAGCCCGCACCACAAAGCAATAAATGGACAAGCAAGAAAGAGTGATAGGAGAGAGAGCATTACCCATGGGTCAAGATCCTCTCTAGAGAACATGGGAACACCGCTATGTGCTTGATTGAGAGCTATCATTGCTTGAGAGCTTTAGCTGTTGGAGGGACCTCATTTCGGCATGTCTTCACTTGTAGAAATACTTCTATTCAAGGATGGGGGTTACCCAAGATAAGAGCAAGCAATAGTAGTCCTTCAATTGATTACTTCCAACCCCAAAATGAGAGCCAAAAAAGGGGTTTTCATGCATGCAAGGGTGGCACAAAGCCGTTACATTTGAAACCTTACTGCCAGGACACATGTCACAAGGGTCAGGATTCTAGATTCCTTGTTTCAGACTCGAAAAATGACCAGAATGCTAGTGCACCACACATACATCTATGCACTGTGTAGGTGTCCAAAGCCTATATTTTTGGGAAATGCCTTGTCAGGCTTCTATTGTTTTACCATGTGTTTGCATGGAGTCAGGATCATGAAAGTCTAACTCATGGGATTTTTTTGTTATTTTTTCTAAGGTTTCATAAATGCTAGGCAAGATGTGACAATGTGGAATTTCCCCTTGGTGCAATTTTGCGACATTACAACTATTTTTCTTGCTTTTTGATTTTTTTTGTATTTTTCATCTCTTTTTTTTCATTCTTTTTGGATATTTACCCTTTTGCATGAGGTATTATGACACGTTTTATTTATAGAAATTTTTGAGGTGGCTACTATTCAACGATTCAACTAGAGGTTCTCTTTCGGGAGTAGCCAACTGATATGCCCTAGAGCCATAACTTGCTGTTATGATGAATGGACCTAACCAATTAGGTTCAAACTTACCCTTGTCATCTTGATTCAATTGTATCTTTTGATTTTCCTTGAGGACCAAATCACCAACTTGAAAGTTTCTATTTTTTATTCTCTTGTCATAGCTTTGTATGAGCCAATTCTGATAAACCTGTAGATAGTTTAATGTGCTCAAATGCCTTCAATCTAGGAGCTCTAATTCATTCAATCCAGATACCCTATATTCTTCATTGCTTACCATGCCTTTTATTGAGACTCCCAATGAGGGGATTTCAACTTCGATAGGTAACACTGCTTCTGATCCGTAGACCAAGGAAAAAGGTGTGGCACCGATAGGTGTGGCACCGATAGGTGTGTAGATACTGGTTTGATAAGCCCATAATATGGGGTTTAGCTACAAATTCCAATCACAACCAAAATCATTGACAGTCTTTTTCAATATTTTCAGGATTGTTTTAATAGATGCCTCTGCCTGGCCGTTTTCTTGAGGATAATAGGGCATAGAAAATCCATGTTGGATAGAGAATTTGGAACAGAGTTCCTAGACATCCTGATTCTTGAATGGGTTGCCATTGTCTATTAAAATTGTTTACGGGATTCCATACCTACAAATGAGATAATTCAAAATGAATTTTGATATATGTTTGCTAGTGATATTGGTTAATGGAATTACCTCTATCCATTTTGTGAAGTATTATATTGCGTTGATAATTAATTTATGCTCATTGGATGAAGCAGGTGATATCTTACCTACCAAGTTTAATCCCCATTGCGAAAAAGGCCATGGTGTTGTGATGGGTCTTAACTCTTGTGTTGGTGCATGAACTAGATCACTATGTTGCTGACATTGTCGACACCTTCTAGAATGTTGAATGCAATCTTGCTCCATGAAAGGCCAATATTATCCTACTCTAAGTAGCTTTTGGACTAAGTTAGGTCCGCTAGAGTGGGATACAAAAATACCTTTGTGGACCTCTTGTAAGGCCATTTGTACTTCTTCTACATTAAGGCACTAGAGTAATATACAATCTAGGCTAAAATGGTATAGGGTTTCTCCTAAGATCATAAAACAGGAGGTTTTACGGGTGAAGGTTTTCTCTTGAGTAGTCGTTAAGTCAAGTGGTATGATACCATTTTGGATATAATCAAAATTATCTTCATAACATGGGGTTTAGGCCCAACAAAAACACATACCATTTCTAATTTTTGGGTGTCGAATTCTGGTACCAGTAGTTTTTCCACAAGGAATTCATATTTAGGCACGCTTTAAGGAATATCTAGTAGTGAGCCTATTGTGGCCATTGCATCAACAACTCTATTATTAACTTGAGGAACTTGTTCAAAGGTTATTTTGACAAACCACTCCTTGAAGCTATCCACCATCCTTTTTTATGGTAGAAATTCATCATCTTTTGTTTGGTACTCATCATTCACCTGTTTGATTACTAGCTAGGAGTCTCCAAAGACATGTAGCTCTTTTATTCTCCATTCAATCACCATTTTGAGCCCTGTGATAAAAGCTTCATATTCTGATATGTTGTTTGTATAGGGGAATGCAATCCTGTAGGCCTTGGGTAAACTATCTACCTATGGTATGACAAATAAAATACCTGCTCCTGAACCATGTTGGGTATGGAACCCATCAACGTATAGAGTCCTTTGGCTTATCTGTTATGTCATCAAGACACTCTCGTCTGGAAAATCCATTGTGAGAGGTTTATGACCATCTATGGGTGCTTCAGCCAATTGGTATGCTATGAATTGTCCCTTTTAGCTATCTTGTCTATGTATTCTATATCAAATTCACTCAGGATCATCACCCATTTAGCTATTCAACCTGTTAAGTCTTCTTTTGCTAGTAAATACTTGAGTGGGTCCACCTTTGATATCAGTTTCACTTTCTTGTTTAAGATGTAATGTCTCAGTTTTTGTGTTGAAAACGTAATTGAGATACAAGATTTTTCAATGGGTAAATAGTTCAGTTCATAGCCCACTAGTGTTCTATTGATATAGTATACTGCCCTTTCTTTATTGTTATTATCTAGCTACACCAGGAGAGCTTCCAATGTTGCTTGTGTGGTAGACACATAAAGTATCATCTCCTTTTCTAGAATTGGTGGCATGAGTATAGGAGGAGTAAGTAGGTAATCCTTGACTTGATGAAATGCTTGGTGAGATCTCCCATCCCATTTGAAGGTGATGTCCTTGTGTAGGAGGTGAGTAAAAGGGTGAAATTTTTTTTCCAGTTGTGTGATAAATTGCCTGATTGATTATAGCTTCCCTTGTAGGCTCCTCAACTATTTGAGTGTCTTTGGGGGAGGAATCTCCATTATAGCTTTTACCTTGGTAGGATCTACCTCTATCCCTCTTTTTGACACTATGTACCCTAATAGCTTTCCAAAGGTTACTCCAAACACACATTTGTTAGGGTTGAGTCTTAGATTGTACTATTCCAATCGATCAAATACCCTTGCTAAGTTTTTCAAGTGATCTACCCTTTTGATTGAATTTTATAGGATGCCATCTAGATAGTCCTCCATGATTGTGTGTAGCATTTCATGGAATATGGTCATCATTTCTCTTTGATAGGTTGCTCTTGCATTCTTCAGACCAAAAGGCATCACATTCCAACAAAAATTTCCCCAAGCACAAATGAATTAATATTTTGTATTGGTCATCTGGAGAGATCTTTATATGGATGTATCCTAAGAAACCATCTATCAAGGAAAACATCTCATGCCCTGCTGTTAGATCCAAAATCATGTCAATGCTTGGTAATGGAAAATCATCTTTTGGACAAGCCTTGTTCAAGTCCTTGAATTCTATACATATCCTTATATCCCCAATAGGTTTGGACACTATTACTAGGTTTTATTTCCATTGTGGATAGTTGATGGGTCTAATGAAACCCACATCTAGTAACTTCTTTAGTTCTACCTTCACCAATAATGCTATCTAGGGATGCATCTTTTTGAGTTTCTATTTGATAGGCTTTTCTCCAAGGATGATGACTAGATGATGCACCACTAGTTCTAGATCTAGTCCAGGCATGCCAGCATAGGTCTAGGAAAAGTTTACCTTTCTCTCATTGATGAACATTGTGAAATTCACTTTCTCCTTAGGATCAAGTGATGCTGCATGGGATGTTATCTTTGGGTCTTCTGTTGTACCAACATTTATGGATTATGTTTCTTCTACAAGTAGTGTTGATCTTTCTTGATATTCGAATATGGGGAGATTGAATCCTCCATCCTTGGCTTCCTCTGGGAGGTTTTCACCTTCAGATGCGCCCTTTATTTTTCTCTTTTCTAGATCCGATAGAGCCACAGTGTGGTTTTCTCTAGGGGATCGTATCTTTTTGTTTTTTTATTTCATTTTTGCGACTGGAAAATTCAATCTCTCCACTGGAGTATACCTCATGTTCTAGATCCATGACGAACCTTGCTTTGTAATCTCCTGTTGGTATGTCTGTTCGAATTCCCATGAACTCCGTGATGGCCTCATCATTCTAGAATTGATCCAGAATGGGTGCATGTTGTTGTTGATCCCAATCTATGAGTTGTGGGTAACATAGTGGGAGACTATCATCTTGGTTTGCAAAGCTTACAAAAGTAGGTGAAAGTTTCAATATGACTTTGGTGTCTTTTTCCCACTAGGTATCTAGGTCATCATTACTTGAGTCGGGGGAATCATATCCTATGACGAAGGAAGGAGAATCCCATTCATATTTGTTAGATTCCATTTCAGAATGGTAATAGATGTTGGGAATGGTTTCGATGTACTAGAGAGGGAACCTATCACTTCTAAAGTTTTTGAATAATTCTTCAATGGGTAATTCATTATCCATGACATGGTAGATATACAGTGCCTTAATGCTAGCAGAAGTTTCTCATTTTTTCCAAGAGGTTTGTCCAGTTTTTGGAATGACCACGTCTTTTGGTTTATAACCTAGCCCGATATTCTTATGTCTTTGTTACACTATGATAGGCTCTGATAAACCTTTTTTGTGTAGCCCTAGGCCACATGTTCCATTTTGTCTCATTTGTTTGACTAATTGATAACCCCTATTGTTAGGATCAATTAAAATGGGTTGCGGCTTTTGTGGTTCTTTTTGGTCCTCCTTGCAGATCATAGATGAAAGGTCCTCCTCAAACATTCTTCATCTTTCATGTCTCCCCATCTAGTAAAAATAGTGGGTTTGACTATAATTTGTACTATCTTGATCTCTTTTGGACCTCCATATACTCTAGGTGTTGGTGAAAGCATGTTGATGCAGAATGCTTGGTTAAAATGATAGTTCCCATTGCCTTTGTCAAGTACTTGGATCTTGGCTTCTACTTTCGGTTGCTCACTCAATGTATTTCTAGTGGAGGTTGACGGAAGCATGGAAGGGTCAAGATAAGAAAAGGAATGGAAGGTTATATCATTGCTAGGCACATGCTGAATTTTGTTGTATTTCTCCTCCAACTTTGCATAAAAATGGAAAGGTTCAAGATTGACATATACTGTTACTTCCTTTCCTTCATGGGGAAAGTTTAGGAATTGATGGAACATGGAAGGGATTGCTTGTAATGTGTGGATCCAAGGGTGTCCTAGGAGTAGGTTGTATGGTAACTTAAGATCCAATACTTGACAAGTAGTTTTTGTTACTGTTGGTCCTATCTGCATTGGAAACCTGATTGTTCCTTTAGAATTTCTCTCAAAGTTATCATAAGCCCTTATGGTGATACTCTTTCCTTTTTCAATCACATCATCAAAATACCCTAGTTGTTTTATGAATTTTAAGGTACAAATTTTTAAACCTACACCTTATCTATCAACACTCTTTTGACCATAGTTTTATGAAAACCAACCTCTATGTATAGAGCTTGATTGTGGAATGTTCTTTGTGGTAAATATTTCTCTAAAAATACTAAGTGATTACTTGCAGTGATTTTTCCAACCATGGCTTGGAACTGACTGGGATCAAGGTCATTAGGGACTGATATTTCCAAAGCTTTTTCTAATATCTCCCTATGTGCGGGTGATAGTTTTAACAATTCCAAGATTGAGATGAGGGCTGGTGTCTTTTTTAACTATTCCACAATGTTGTAGTCACTTGGTGACTTGATTGTGGGTTTGGGAGGTTCTCCTTGTATTTTAACTCTCTACGACGGGTAGTTACTTTGTAGTTTTTGTCTCCTCCTCGTATTGTCACTATGTTTTCCCTATTATCATAAAATTGTGAGAGGGTTCCCAAAACTACGTCACCATATGTGTAATTAGCATTATGGTATTCTTATCCATTTCATTTATCATTCCTCTAAGAATGGTTTGGAATTGGATTAAAGTATATTGTCCCAGGTCGATGATCAATGTCTATGTCCCGTTTTATCTATCAAGTCCTAAATGATATGTTTGAGGTGCATCCAATTGTTAGTCGTATGTCCTTTGATGATATGAAATCACATAAGTCCTTCTCATTGTGGCATGGTGTCTTAAAGCTAGGTTCCTGATAATTTAGGCAGTTGTTTGTTTTGATGAGGTTCTGTTGTACTAGTTTGTGCATTACGGTCTCAAGTGACTCACCTAATACAGTAAATTTCCTCCTAGGTTGATCATATTGTCTTTGTTGCCCTCCCTGATTCTTTTGTTGGTTTACAACTTGATTGTTCTTGGGATAGGTATTTTGTTTGCTTTGTGTGTTTTTGGGACCATAATATTTTTGTGCCACTTGTGTTTTATTCTAATTTGTGTTATGTGCATTTTATACTACTCTAGCATCTACCACTCCATCATTTGTAATGTTCTTTTTTTTAGCCTAAATTTTGGTTTTTTCATTTGAGCTAGAGGGATTATCTTTTGAGTTTTTTTTCTTTAAAGTTCCTATTGATATGTGAGCTCTCTCAATATGTAACCCCTTTTTGATTGTTTCTTCAAAGTCTATAGGACATAACATAGTGAGCCAGTAGTTTATTTTGGGTAGAACATTCATGATGAAAATATCCACCAACTCCTTGTATGGAATAGGCCATTTGCACCAACTTTCTTTGTGTCTCCAGCTTTACAGGTAGGAGGTGAAGGACTCTCCTAGGTTGTGTTTGATTTTGGATAGACTGGTTGTTCTATGTTAAACACAAAATGGGTTATGAATTTGTTAGACATTTCATCAAATTTTTTAATTTTGGGTTACAGTCGGGTGTACCACTCCATAGCATGATCTGTAAGCTTGTGAGGGAAGAGACTCATGAGATAGGAATCATTGTTTTGTACCTCCATAAATGATACTGAGAAGTCTTGTAGATGATCTATTGTATCTCCTACTCCTTTGTACTTTCTTTCAAATCCGAGTATCTCAAAGTTTTTTGGAAAGGGTAGTGTCGTGATGGAATGATCAAATGGGAATAGATAAATTTCCTACATGGTGTAGGTCTTCTTCTATTTTCCCATCTGCATATCTGCTATTTGTTGGGTGACAAAATATAGCCTTAGTTCCATCTCCATTTTAGGTATATGTGTTTACAAACCCTACATGTGATAACCTTTTCCTATCAGGTTTTGGTTATAGATCGGGTAATTTGAAGGTACAGGACCTTGATAACTATATAGGATGTAAGGAGGGTTAATTCCTTGTTGTGTATAAGGAGGGTTAACTCATTTTTGTTAGGGTGGAATATATGGAAGGCTTCCCTAATGATATGTTGGTGGGACTCCTTGTTGTTGGGATGACTGAATTAGGGTGCTATATAGAACACCCTCCTGGGTAGGAATAAAATGAAGGTTAACCTAGTGATGCGTTGGTGGGGAACCTTGTTGTTGGGATGACTAATTGAGGGTGCTCTATGGAACACCCTGCTGGGTAGGACTAAAATGAAGGTTACCCTGATGATGCATTGGTGAGACATATTTTTGTTGGGATGACTGATTGAGGGCGCTCAGTGGGACACCCTACTAGGTAGGACTAAAATGAAGGTTACCTTGATGATGCGTTGGTGAGACACCTTGTTGTTGGGATGAATAAATTAGGGCACTCTGTGGCACACCCTGTTGGGTCAGACTAAACTTAAGGTTACCCTAATGATGTGTTAATGGGATACCTTATTGATAGTATTGCTAGTTCAAAAGGGGACCTTGTGTTCCACCTTGTTGAGTATATTGATTGTTCTGAGGAGGATCTTGTGTTCCACCCTGTTGAAGATATTGGTTATTTTGAGGGGGACCCTGTGTTCCACCCTGTTGGTGGTATTGATTTTTCTGGGAAGGGTCATCGCTTAATGTGTTCTAAGGTATGTATTGAGATGCCCCCCTTGGTACATTTGTGCTACTTTTGTTGTTTCAACTTGAGCTGGTTTTCTGAACAAGGGGTTCTCTTTGGGTTGATCATTATTTTGTGAGAATGTGTGTGGCATATTTAACATCTCTAGAGGTTGGGTTATTTGTCTCAGAACTGAGTTGTCCCCTAAGGGAATAACATTGGGGTCTTTAAGAGCCTCCAAGTTGAAATCCATAGGTAATTTAGCACCACTTTGTGCCAACTTGAAGAAGTAGGACTTTGGTTCCTTTCTTAACAACCTGTCCATTAGTTTGAGAACCTTGGGGTTGTAAGAATGTTCAAATAGTTCTTCCTCATTTATCTCTTCTTCATTGTTTACCTCCTCTATAATTAATTGGTTTGCATCTTGGTTATCTTGTTCCATAACCTCCTTTTGTTTACTGCTTATTTCTTCCTCAATGAAATTGTCTTTGTATACTGGTCTCTTTTGGGGAGTTTCAAGGTCACTTGGCCTATATCCCCATGGGCTACTCTCATCATTCATGGCATTTTTTTGTGGGATACTAGTGGTATTCTTGTTGGATTCCATCTTTTTCCTATGTTGTGATCTTGTGTTTTTCATAAACAGCTTGGGTTTCCTACGGGAAAGTGGTGTACTCTCTATTTGACTGAAATTTTGAAGACCTGATGTTGTCCTAAATGTGGGTATGTAAATCTGGTTCTTTTCTCTAGAGAATTTCAATATCATGGAAAAGACTAGGATTTTGACCAATGAACATATATAACTCTAGATTTTCCTTTGAAGCATGTCTATAGAAGTTTTCCACCAATTTGTTTCCACTTTTATGTAACACTAAGAGGTGTTTCTGGAGAGCTTTTGGACTCAAATGTCTGAGTCTAAAATGACAACTTGTGGATTTTAACTTAGGGATCTTGACCTTACACAAGATCATGAAGGGGATAATTATTGCCATGCGGGTGGTGGTAATATGGGTCTCTTTGCTGTTATATCAATTTTCTCTTCCTGTTTGTCTAGGAAAAATGATGTGATGAGAAACTGGCGGGTTGTTTTGTTCTTCTGAAAAATGAAGTTTCTTAAGGTACTTATGATTTCAGTTTGTTCACCTTCGATATATGTGAGACTAGGCTGAAGGATCGGTGCCAAAAGATCTGGTTGCTGAATTGGGGTAGTTGTTTGCCAAATGGTCATAAATTTTGGTGCTGTTATGGGATGGTTGCTATTAAGCTCAAGACCCTAGGGTTTGAGTGCTATTTTGGAATGATACTACTTCTTTGGGAATCAAAATGTTGAAGAACTAAGGTCTATATTCCACTTCCTTGTTCAGAGGATATGTTGCAGGAAAGATTACTTGTACTAACTGCGAGTCCCAAGTAACTATTGATATCATGGACATCTGAGTGGAGGAATGAACTTAATGGTTTGTTTGATTTTGATTTCAAATAGGTAGGATGGAAATAATGGATGTGGGACTACATGACCTTCTGTCTTTCCAATTGTTTTGGATAGAACAATGATCTTGTAAACAACTCTCTCTCAACTTTTTCTCCATGTTTTGAAGTATGGCAAGTGATAAGACAACACTTGGATTGACTCGACAAGCATGGAATTATGTGACCTTCATGTCTATAACTTAGGTTGTGAAATCACAACACCCAAGCCATAGATCCCAAATGTTTACTTTGATTAATGTACCCTGAACTCAAAGACAAAATGTTCAGAAACCTTTAAGGAAGGATCCTTTCAAAGGGGTGCAAACATAAGGCTTCTTTCACAAGTGTGCATTAAATCAAAGGGTTTGTGGTTTTAACCATCTCATTCAGTGTTTGTTTTGAATGTGCTCATTTTCTTAAACCAATCATATAATTTGATGTCAAATTTTTTTGAATGTAATGGGCCAAGTTTAACATAAACTAGTAATTACAACCCTATGGGATAGACACCATTCTCTTAGGTAGGCCCACCTCATGCTCCGAAGAGATGATTTTACATGCAACTTATGCCGTGAGCCTATAATCGGACATGGCAAGTAACTTCTTGAAAGTAAATTATGATGCACCACTTTCAGAGAATGTTTTTGGATAATAGGATGGCTTGTAAAATAATTTGGTTCTTAGTGATAACTGTGAATGCAAAAATCTGACACTCACCCGTTGGCCACTTAAGGATCTTTAAATTTTATCGTTCCACTTAAGGTATGGGATTAGGTGCGGTATGTTTTCAGCATGGCTTGAAGCTACTTTCTTACGAGTTTGCAACCTTTTATATAGCCCGCCAATAAATGTGCTTTGAGACCTTGCAATGAGTTCTCCAGCACGAGATGTATCTCAAGGAAAGCCCCCTCTTTAAGGTAAACTTAAAAATAAAGTGCAATGATCAAAAAATGTTCTTTTGCTCACCCAAGATCACCAAAAGGTGAGAGGGGAGAAGATAAAACACTTTAGATTTTCCAATCAATGAATGCATAGTGAACAATCCATAGCAATTTGATTCATTTTAAACACCTTGAGTGATGTTATCCCAAAAAATTTAGAGTAAAGAAAAACAAATATCTTTTTAACTTGCACGAATACAAAATGTTTAAGACATCAAACAATTAAAATAGCAATGGTGAAGAAACATAAAGAAACATTTGTTCATTTTTTATAATCTTCAATAGAGGTGTCTCTAAGAAAGGTAGTCCTTGTCCTATCTTAGTCAACAAATGTAAAATGTGTGTGAATCAACAAAATGAAAAACATTTTTGCTCTTTTTATGCATAAAAATTTAAAGATTCCTACTTATGAAAACATGAAATGTGTTCATTTCTAGATCCAAAAACTGAAGTGTTTGTTGTTCTTTTTATGAGCACCAAACGAAGATTCCTAACTTAGAAAGCTTAAAATTGGTTCATTTTAACAACACCAAAGTCAAGTGTGAGTTTGTTGTTCATTTTTAGAGTACCAAATGAAAGTTCCTAAGTTAGAAAAGCTTAAAATTGGTTCAATTTTAATAATACAAAAATCAAGTGTGATTTTGTTGTTGTTCAATTTTAGAGCACCAAAATGAAAGTTTTCTAAGTTAATTAAAAGTAACTCAAAAACTAGGACCAATCATCTTCCATACAATAAACATGTTAAAGTTATCAGAATCTTGCATTAGATTTGTCAATTCCTACTTACACATAAAAAAAAAACAATAGTTAGTGAAAAAACCTATTACAAGAGTGCAAGATTTGTGCATTTGTCTATCAGAACAACTGCTCAGAACAAAAAATAAAAATGTGTAGGAAAAAGACAACTGCACAGTTTTAGAAACAAATGCTAAAAACCCTAGCAAAAAAATGCTAACTCTATGAAAATACAAATGTGTAGGTTTTAGAAAAAAGTGCCATTCCCATGACAAATGCACAGTTCTTCTGAAAAAAGCGTATTTCTTCTGACAACTATGCAATTTTCTTGATAGACAAGCACACAGACTTTTCAGACAAGTGCTTAGGTTTTTTGGACAAGCGCGTGAAAACTCTATCAAAAGCGTTTTCATGACCTACAAATTCAAAAGTGACTCAAATGAATGTTAGAGGAGGGGACAATTGTCCCACCCAACATGCCAGAATGTGTGAGGATGAGAAAGGATGTTAGATTCTGATTCAAGAAGGACATGAAAGCAATTTGACAAAGAAATCTAATCGACAGCCAAATGTATAAATCTAAAATCTAAAAACTCCTACACATACAAAATTAAACTATTCTATTGGAAACATGATGAGGAACCTACTGATTACCAAATTGAAAACAAAAGATAGCTTTTACCATCCTGTAGCAGAGTGTATTCGCTTGATGTTGGGTTTCTCTTATCACAACGAAGCCTCCTAAGTTCATGTGGAAAGTGTGGATGAATTCTTGTTGTGTTTGGTTGATCAAAGACAATGGTGAAGATTTTTAAATGGTGTCCTCGACAACACTTCATTGGTCAATGTATGTTGATTCTTCGATCCTTATTTGTGAGGAAAGGGGTTTGTTATATAGAAAATGAGATTTGAAATGGATGATCAAGATTGTTTTGAAGAATATCCAGATCAACGGTCAGAGTGTGTTGAGATGATTTAGACATGAGAGAATTATTCAAAGTTGATTTCATAATTTGTGTGATTGGGAAATAGATTGGCCAGTCAGGGATGTGATTGATCAGTTAACAGGATAGATTGATCAGTCAAGTTTGTGATGGCTTAGTTAGGAATGTGATGTTTTAGTTAACATAATAGATTGATTAGTTAACAAATTAGATTGCTAAGTCAACAATCGTAAGTTTCTCAGTTAGAAAGTGGGGGAGGAATATGAATTAACTGATTTAATTAATTAATTAATTCCTTTTTGGAGTTGAACGTGCAAATCAAGTTTAACTTTTGATAATTGATTTGTATATTTTGATTTAATTATTCAAATTTTGGAGGGAAAGTGTTGTAATTAAATTATTATTTAATAATTTAATCCACTTAGAGGAATAAGATGATTTAGCAACGTAATTAAATAATTGGTGTTTATTTAATCAATTAGGATGAAATCAATTGAGATTAAGACTTTATTAAATAAATGTGATTTATTTAATTAGTCGAAATGATGAAATGTGAATTAATCAAATAATGTTGTTTTATTTAATTAATAGTACAATTAAGGTTTTTCAGGAGTTTATTAAATAAATGAAATTTATTTAATTTGTTCGAAATGATGAAAAAGTGAATCAATTAAATAATGTTGTATTATTCAATTAATAGAGGAATTAGGGTTTTTGATGTCATTTTGATGTGATGTGATGTGCGAACGTTGTAGTATGATTTCAAGATGATTCGAGACATTACAAGATAATTCTAAGATGTTCTGGGGTGATTTTGAGATGTTCTGAGACATTACGGGATGATTCTGAGTTGTTCCAAGATGTTTCAAGATGATTCTAAGTGGTTTCAAGATGTTTTGGGATGATTTCAACTCATTTTGAAGTGTTATGGGATGATTCTGAGTCATTCTGAAGTGTTACAATATGATTCCAAGTCATTTTGAGATGTTACAAGATGATTTCGAGTCATTTTGAGATATTTCAAGATGATTCTGAGTCATTTCAAGATGTTACAAAATGATTACGAGTCATTCTAAAGTGTAATGAGATGATTATGATTTATTCCGAAGTGTTACGAGATGATTCCATGTCATTCTGAGGTGTTACAATATTATTTCGAGTCATTCGAAGATGTTATGAGATGATTCTACATCATTCTGATATGTTACAAGATGATTCTGAGTCATTCCAAGATGTTACGAGATGATTCTGAGTCATTCTGAAGTGTTACAAGATGATTCTGAGTCATTCTGAGGTGTTATGGGGTGATTCCAAAGCATTCTGAGGTGTTATGGGGTGATTGGAGATGATGTTCCATATCGTTTGATGTTGTTTTAGGTTGTTTGATGTTGTTTGATGCCGTTTGAGGTTGTGTGATAGGTTTCAAGTCAATTTTACATGTCTACAAATATAAGTTGGGATGTTTGTGAAGGATGAGATAGATGAAAGAAAGAGGCAAGACAAATGTGAGATAGATCTAAAATAGTGTATGTGATGCGAGCTTGAATAGATCAGAGCGAAATTCAAATGTTGAGTTATTGGAGGCAGTGAGCTGACGGTGTACTCTATCATTCAAGCATGTCTGCAAGTGTGAGAAAATTATGTTAGAAATCTCTGTTGCATTGAGATTGTTTTCTCTCTGTGACACTTCTCTTCTATCTTGTTTGTAATTTTTTGGGAGCCCTTCGGGCAGTAAGCCCTTACAGGATAGTAAGTCCTATTTTAGACAAGTAAGTCATCTCTTGGCAATGAGCCTTTTCGACAATGAGACCTTGTATTCAATTTTGGAATTACTTATATTGTAAGCTAATCCTTGCCATGGTTTTTCCATCATCGGGTTTTCCATGTAAATATGGTGTTATTATGTGCATGGTTTTATTTGTTTTAGTTTTTTCTTCTACACTTAATGATTAATCACATTAGCAGAGTAAAGGATTTGTGAATGGTTATTGATCTAACTTTTGGTGAAATTTTTACAGGTTAAAATTGCTACAACTGACTCACCCCCCTTTCATTTGTCTTGTTCAACATGTTTATTATTGAAAAATCAAACGATTATTGATTTATAGTTTAATTTTTATTTGGATGATTTCTATAGGACTTTGGGACACTAAAGCCCGAGCATGTGGATCTTCCGATTGAGGAGAGAGATAATTTGGAGGTGATAAGTGATTATTTTGTTAAATATATAATTTTTTATAATGTAATTTCTATATATTAATGTCTTTAATTTTATTGTAACAGTTGAAGCTTGATCGGGAACTAAATAGGAGGAGTAGCCCTTTATTTCAAAGTAAATGAGTGTCATAAACATCTCCATCCCTTGATTAACAAAGGCCACCCGTCTGTTTTCTTCACCTAGAGGGAAATGGATTTTTGATTGGGGTCCTTTGTTGCATGCCTATATGGAATTTTTGGACATATTTTATATTGCATATACTTTACATTGTATTCCTATATGGTATTCTTGTAAGCCTATATAGCTATTTTATATATATTTTATACTTATATCGACATATATTGATGTATGCCTACATGGCTATTTGGTTAATACAAATTTTTTATTTATGGTATCCATATTTGCATTATAACTCCATGCTTCAATAGATATGAATTATGTGTATTCAAGTGTATACTTTACAACTTATGTGTATACTTTAGACTTATGTGTATTCCAATGTATACTTTGCACCTTATGTGTTTTCATGCATATACTTTGTATTCATGTGTATACTTCATGGCCTACATGTATTTGAGTACTTGTGCTTCACTTATTCACATGTATTCTTTACTTATTCATGTGTATTCACATGTATTCTTCATGCTTCTAATGTATAATTCATGTGTTTATGTGTATGCTTCATGATTCAGGTGTATACATCATGTATTCACGTGTATGCTTCATGCTTCTTGTGTATAATTTATGTATAACATGTATTCATGTGTATGCTTCCTGCTTCCAATCTATAATTTATGTGTTCACATTTATTCTTCATGATTCATGTGTATACTTCATGTATTCATGTGTATGCTTCATGATTCTTGTGTATACTTCACATATTACATGTATTGACGTGTATGCTTCATGCTTCATACATATACTTCATGTGTTCACATGTATGCTTCTGATTTCTATTTATACTTCATGCATTACATGTATTCATGTGTAGGCTTCATGCTTACTATGTATACTCCATGTATCATGTGTATTCATGTGTATGCATCATGCTTCCTATGTATACTTCATGTGTTCAAGTGTATGCTTCAAGCTTCTGGTGCAATGTAGCTCAAACCACTTTGACATGTTTGGGTACAAAACAGGACCATGCCTAGCCTAAACATACCCACTCAGATGTGTTGGAATTGCTGAATTGGTCGCATGAGTTACAGAACAAAAGTTACACCCCTTTGCAACTTTACACTACTTGTATTTGACCCTTTTTCCATCAACTAAAAAGTCAACACCATGGGAAAACGCCTTAGAAATATCAAAAAATCAGAGAGGTTATTGTAAAGGGGCCCCATGTGATCTTGTAGCCTTAGACAAAATGTTTCTAAGTGACGTGGTGTCTGAGTAACTGCTCCTCAAAGATTGCTGCCTTTTTGCACTTTGTGCTCTTAAGGGATATCGCCAATGCAATGTAGCTCAGACCACTTCGGCATGTTTGATTACAAAACAAGACCATGCCTAGCCTAAACATACCCATTCAAAAATTTGAACTGTCTATTTGGTCACACGAGTTGCAAAATGAAAGTTATACCCCTTTGCATCTTTACACTGATTGCATTTGACACTTTTTCCATCAACTGAAAAGTCGACACCATAGGAAAACATCTCAGAGATATCAAAAACTAAGAGAGGTTATGTAGAGGTCCCACCCTTAATCCCATATCCTTAGATGGAATGTTTCTAAGTGACATGGTGTTTGAGTAACTACTCAAAGATTGCTGCCTTTTTGCACTTTGGACTCTTAAGGGATATCGTTGGTGCAATGTAGCTCAAACTGTTTCAGTGTGTTTGGGTGCAAAAGAAGACCATTACTAGCCTAAAAGTACCCATATAGATGTGTTGGAACTATCAATTTGGTTGTATGAGTTGCAGAACAGAAGTTACATCCCTTTGCAACTTTACACTGCTTGCATTTGACCGTTTTTCCATCAACTAAAAAGTGGACACCATGGGAAAACACCTCAGAGATATCAAAATCTGAGATAGGTTATTGCAGAGGGGCCCACCATGATCCCACAACCTTAGACAAAATGTTTCTAAGTGACATGTTGTCTGAGTAACTACTTTTCAAAGATTGTTTCCTTTTTGCACTTTGGACTCTTAAGGGATATCGCTGGTGCAATGTAGCTCATACTACTATGGCATGTTTGGGTGTGAAAGAGGACCATGTATAGCCTAAACGTACCCATTCAAACATTTTGGAACAATCATTTTTGTTGCATGAGTTGCAGAACAAAAGTTACACCCTTTGCAACTTTATATTGCTTGCATTTGACACTTTTTCCATCAATTGAAAAACTGGACACCATGGTAAAATGCCTTAAAGATATCAAAGACTGTGAGAATTTATTGTAGAGGGGCTCAATTTGATCCTATAGCCTCAAATAGAATGTTTCTAAGTGACATGGTCTCCGAGTAACTGCTCATCAAATATTGTTTCCCTTTTACACTTTGGACTCTTAAGGGATATCACTGGTGCAATGTAGCTTGAACTGTTTTGGTGTATTTCAGTGTGAAAGAGGACAATGCATAGCCTAAACATACCTATCCATATTTGTCAAAAATGTCAGTTTGGTTGCATGAGTTGTAGAATGAAAGTTACACCCCTTTGTAACTTTACATTCCTTGCATTTGACCCTTTTTCGATCAACTAAAAAGTAGACACCATGGGAAACGCCTCAAGGATACCAAAAATTGAGAGAGGTTATTGTAGAGGGGCCCAATGTGATCTTTTAGCCTTAGATGAAATTTTTCTTAGTGACTTGGTGTTCGAGTAATTTCTCATCAAAGATTGCTGCCTTTTTACACTTTGGACTCTTAAGGGATATCATCGGTGCAATGTAGCTTAGACTATTTTGGTGTGTTTGGGTGCAAAGAGGACTATTCCTAGCCTAAATTCATTGACTCAGATGTGTTGGATCTTTTGGTTTGGTCACACGAGCTGCAAAATGAAAGTTACACCCCTTTGCAACTTTACACTACTTGCATTTGACCCTTTTTCCATCAACTAAAAAGTGGACATCATGGGAAAACATCTCTGAGATATCAAAAAATAAGAGAGGTTATTGTAGAGGGGCCCAACATGATCTTGTAGCATCAGACAAAATTTTTCTAAGCAACACAATGTCTGAGAAATTGCTCATCAAAGATTGATTCCTTTTTGCACTTTAGACTCTTAAGGGATATCCCTGATGAAATGTAGCTCAAACTATTTCAGTGTGTTTGGGTGCAAAAGAGGACCATGCATAGCCTAAATGTACCCATCTAGACATGTTTGAACTATCGGTTTGGTCACATGAGTTGCAGAACAAAAGTTACACCCCTTTGTAACTTTCATGATGAGTCTTAGTTAACTTATGTATTAGGGTTAAATGGTGTAGATTGTATTTCCATTATACATCAAATTTTTATGCCATGTCTAATGCATTTTTTTATAAATCATAATTGAATGAAATTGACTCTTATATTTGATTGTTTGAATGGAGTATTATATATGTGTTAGGTTGAATGGCATACATGACAACATCAAACAACTTTTTGATTTTGTATTAAGCATACATCATAACTAGTGTTCGTTATGGTGTGCTTAGTGTGTTTATTCATGATTACAACTTTTTGAGTGAGCAACACACTACATTTATATTATAAGTGATCTTATAAGGGATGCTCGCATTGAAAACTCAATACTTATTGACAAAATAAAGCATGCACTCTATAAAGCCACTCCTCCATCCTAATCACCACTATTGACGTTTGTTCCAATTGGTGTTAGAGCATTCAACGTCAATGCATCCACACTCCATGTTGACCTTTTCATATCTTTAAAAGAGAAATCCTCTTAAGGGGCAAGCATTATCAACATAACGAAAGACCATGAATTTAATTTAGACCATTATCCTTTTGAAGCATTTACACATGTTTCCACCTATCAAAGATATTATTATGAATGCTAATGCTTCATATAAGACAACAATATGGGACATCTTTAGCATGATTGTTGTATTGAATGCTTTGTTCTATCAACAAGATGATGCACAATCTCAACTCCAATTGATCAAGATGATAAAGATCATGAATTAAAGTGGACATTATGCATGAAACTATGAACTATGAACATTATGCATTAAAACTATGAAAATTATGCATGAAACTATGAACTATGAATATTATGTATTGAAACTATGAATATTATGCATGAAACTATGAACTATGAACATTATGCATTGAAACTATGAAATATGAACATTATGCATTGAAAGTGTTAAAATTATGCATGAAACTATGAATATTATGCAATGAAACTATGAAAATTATGCATTATGCATTGAAAGGAAACAAGAGAATATTAACAATAATCGAAGACCAATTTAGATGCCAAACCCTAGTTGATTAACAATAATGCAATATTGTAAACCCTTGTACATTCAAGCTTATACTTAAAATAAATATCCAAACATCCATAAACCATTGTGCGTTCAAACCACATGAAATACATGCCTACCCACAATGATGATAGAATAAACATCCATAACCCCAACATGATTTAAATTTAGTGAGAAAATGTGAACTACCAACCTATTCTTTCCCACCATAAAGTCCTCAACTACATTGTGAAACATATCACAAATCCTTAACATTGGTCAAAGACTTTTAGCACTGATTTAAGCTTCACTAAATTATACATTTGTAACATCCACCATAAACAATCAATAAAAGAGGTGTGTGATTCCAACAATTTTTCATGTCACCTCAATTATTGAGCATTCTTATAAATGTATTAGATGCTTTTGGGTCCTTTTGTTGGAGTGAGCTCCTTTTATATAAATTGAAATAAGATGGAGTAATGGGAGAGAATAAAAAGCACTTACAATGAATGACATCAACTAAATGAACTAAATGTGATCATCACTAAAGTGGAAATTCCTATCTTACCTCTACTAAAGCAATCTATTGACTTTGACAAACTTGGCATGCTTGGCAAGCATATTCAACAATTAGTGCATCATAATGACTTTGTAAAGTGTATCAAATCACAATAAATGAGAAAAATAATGACCTATGCATATCTTTAAAACACAAATCCTATTAAGGGGAAAGCATTAACAACATAACACAAGACCATGATACATAAAGGGCAACAACTTCATGCACACACATATAACGAGATATTAAATATAAAACTTCTTAAGATTAATAAATTAAATAGTGTAGTGTATAAAATTGTACGCTCTTAGAGATGCTACAATTTCATACTTAATTTGGACCTATTTTAGTACACCCTTGCATTAAATACTCTTTAAAACCATCATTAATAGGCCCCTAAGACCCTTTATTTAAGATCTCAAGGATTATTTCAACTAAAATCTTGACAAAATCAGCAAAAGCATTAAATTTTCTAACCCATCATTGGCCAACCTTGAAAATATAGGGTGGGACTCATATGCCACCTTGGGCGTATGTGTCCCCCTAGGTGGGACCCATATTCCACAAGTGGCATATGAGTCTTGTGTGGTCCATTTTTAGGGTTTAACCAAGAAATTAAAGTTTTTAATTCAAAATTTTGGTTTATTTCGGCTTTTGAGTTCTAATAAATGGTAAATTAGGTGTAATCCCTATATAAACAAGCTTCTAAGTCTATGTTGAAGCTATGTCAGCCTATCATGGTTTAAAATTGGCAAGGGAAAATGGGGTTTCTAAGATTTGGTTGGAAGGGGAATCATTGAACATTATCAACTACCTTAGGAAGCTCTCTCTTCCTTCTTGGTTCATTGAAAGACTGATCATTGATTCTATGGCTTTGTTGAATAACATTGAAGAAGTTTATATTTCCAATGATTTTTTTGAGGCTAATGGTGTGGTAGACTTCTTGGCCAACTATGGTGTGTCTTCAACTAGGTCATGGGAGGTTAATGACAACCTCCCAATGGAGCTTACCTCTTTGCTTAACAATGATTGTCACTAATTATTTGGAGGTCAAATTTTCTACCAAATATAAGGGGTGGATGTTTAATGATTAAAAAATGATGTCGATTATACATTTGATGGATGTAGCCCTTATTGGAAATTGTGGGAGGATTTGGTCATTATTTTTAGTTATACCTCGAAAGTCAAGTTCACATGATTTCTGGGTGCAATTTTCTCCCTACTATTCTTGTTTATTTTCATTTGTGCTTTATTGGGTTTCATTCTAGTGAATTTCTCGACATTGTTGAATATGGGGGTGACAGATGCAGAATGGAGCCCTTATCATGTGCAGAGACTAAAGCCAATGGTGAAGTGTGGAAGATCTTGTACAAAGGTGGCTGATGAGTCTAGTTTATGGTCTAATTATTGATGGGGTTGTTGTTTATTTCCCACAATTGTCTTAAGAATTTGATACTTGGGAGTTGATCTTTTCATAATATTTCCTTGAAACTATAAACTTTGAACATGAGCTTATTTTCATAATTTTCTAATGATATTGACATGCTATATGAACAGACTGTGTTAGCTTTGCATGTGATTAATGAATTTCTCTTTAAGATGATTATAGATATGCAATAGTTGTGTGCACTAACATTTTCATGTAGATAATTTGAAGCCTGCAATTTAGGAAGATTCTGCCAGCTGGTCGGGTGCCATATCGGTCAATAAGGTGGTCATTTAATGGAAGGAAGACTCTTGACGACTAGAGATTCCTCATGCAGATCAAACTATAACTGCCTTATAATGGTCTTAAATGTTGTTGAGTGAGCACTGGCATTACTACTATTCCAGAGTCATGTTAAGGAAAGCATTTCTAATAGATTGTGTGCATGCATAGCTGCCCCTGCTCTTTTCCATGCTTTCCCTAATGTGGCATCCTTCATGTTTTGTTGGAGTTGATCACCTTGCTAGGTGGTTGGATAAATAAGGCTCTGATGTTCCTTCTGAGTGCTTAGATATAAATTAGAAGATTTTTTAATTTGATGTAATCGCTCTCTAGAGATTTTCAGTAATACAATCATGTCGTTCATTTGTACTCTTATTTTCCACTAAATGAAATAAAGACATAAGTTCATGCATCTGAGTCTATCTTAGTTTTAGGGAATACTTCTCCAAGGGGGCCCACTTGGTGATTATTCCATCCTTTAGCTTAGTTTAGTTTAGTTGTTATTTTCTGTTCAGTTATTAGTTAAGAATCTAACACTGACTATTCCTGCAGCCACTAGAATTCCATTTTGTGACTGTTCCTGCAACCAAAGCAAACATAGTAGTTTTATGTTTGTTCACTAAGATTTTCATTTCTGTAATGCATTTCAGTTTAGCCTAGTTTGGTTGATGTTCAACATTTATTTTATTTCCTTCCAAGCAATTTACTTTTAGTATTATGCCTTTCTTATCTATAGGATGAATATGGCTACTTTGGATTCCTAGTGCACATACAATGCTGGGCCATTTCAAGTTTTCATCCGTGGGTCGACAATTTAAATGCACCTTCATGAGGATTGAGATAACTATTTAGGTTAGATGTCTAATCTCTGAATCATAGCTATAAAGGCTTAGTTGTTAAAATATTATAGGAGGCCAACATTTTTGGTGCTATTGCTAGGGATGGTGTCAAACTAGGAAGTTCTTGGGAGCCATTGATAGTTTTCCTTATTGTAGTATTTCTGGAAGTTTGTTCTTAGTATACCCCTTGTTTAGAAGAGTTATGACCCCCTATTCTTTTGCCAATTCTTTGTGTGAGCTGGCTAATAGTGATTTGATACCGTATGCATAGAGAAATAAGAAGAGATTCCCATGGGAGATTTATTCCTAATAATCCTAATCTATTCTAGATATTTGATGCAGAGCAAATAGGATTCACAACTCAATATTCCATTCACTTGAAAACTTTCATGAAACTATTCATCTCAAATAATGATTAAGTGCATTCTAGATCATAGTGTAATCATTCTCACAACAACCCACAATTCAATGAGAAGGAGTTCATGAAGACCTTGAAGTAAAGTGGAGGAAGAGGATTCTTCCTGATTATGAAGCCAAAGAGTGAAGCAGATCTGCCCACAAAGAAGGAGAAATATGCACCTAGAGAGGTCCAAGAGTTGTTGGAAAGCTACAAGGACATAACAGTAAATGAACTACCTAGTTCCCTACCTCCCATTAGGGATATAAGCCACCATATTTATCTGATTCCAGAGGCTAAATTTCCCAATAAGGCTGCATATAAGATGACACCTACTCAGAATGAGGAGATTGCAAGACAAGTGCAAGATTTGTTGGATAAGGGGCTAGTGAGAAAGAGTTTGAGCCCATGTGCTGTTCCTACTATCCTAGCACCAAGGAAGGATGGGAATTAGAAGCTTTGCACTGATTCAAGAGCCATTGATAGGATTCACAACTCAATATTCCATTCACTTGAAAAATTTCATGAAACTATTCATCTCAAATAATGATTAAGTGCATTCTAGATCATAGTGTAATCATTCTCACAACAACCCACAATTCAATGCAACAAAAAGTCATTAATAACTTCCATAAAACAAATAATGAAGCCAATCCCTTCAGTGAGATTTAAGATAAAATAATTATAGACCTCCCTGCAAATTTTTATAAAGATCCAATGGTTGAAAATAAAGTTATTGTATTTTTACCAAAACTGCAAACCCTAGGCAGTGTTCAAATCTGCCCTCACCAAAATAATCATATCTTTCACAAAACTCATTACAATTCAATGAGACAAAAAGAATTAGAAACTAGAAATAGAGAACTTTCCATCCATATATGATACTCTAATATTTGAATCCATACCAGTCCGTACAAATCACAACTTCAACCTGAAAACAATGTAGAAAACATAAAATGTACACCAAACTTGAGGTTGCCATTCATCAAACTCCAAAATAATGTCTCCAACCCCTCCAATTCGAGTTTTGGAGGGTGTACTTATACATTTACAACCAAAACCAACTATTTTCAACCACCTTTTAGTTATTTTGTTAACAAAACACCTTGATGACACTTTTGACAAGTTGCTTGACAACTTTCTTGAGCAACTTTTACAATTTTTACAATATGAAACAACTTTAAACATTATTTGATAAATGACTTCAGATATGACTTCCTAAGACTCAAAAACCTATAAAATGGTTTTATAAACCTTATTCTAGGAACCAATACATAAAATAGATAACTTATTTACAAATGGCCTCATGGAGGCTTAAAATCAACTTGGTGCTCCTGCACCAATATTTGAGTATCAGAACCTACCAAGAAATGAAGAAGAAGAAAAGCCACACCTATTTGCTAATACATTTCCAGATCTGACCAATTCTCAAGTTTCCTCTGAAGATCAAAATATGTTTGAGAACCCTTTTGATTTGGAACTTCATCAGGTAGGCATGGGGGATGCAAATGGAAATGGACCTAACAGACCTAACCGACCAAGTTTTCCTTTCCCTATTGCTCATTAGAATGATAAAAAACATCCCTACTTCAGTCCTTCCTAAGTTCTATGGACTTGTCACATAAGATCTTGATACATTCTTGTTTGAGTTTGATATACTCTGCAAAAGTTATGACTATACCACTGATGCCCATAGGCTTAAGCTATTCCGTACCACCTTGAAAGAGGTTGCATTAAGATGGTTTGTGAGCCTAGGAAAAGATACTGTGGAAACTTGGGAAGACATGAAGACAAAGTTCCTTGAGAAATATAAAGAGTATTGCAGAGGAAGTGACATGAGAGGAGATGAAATTTTTGGAATGCAACAAAATGAGGATGAGAGCTTGGAGGATTACATTTCAAGGTTTTTGTTTTTCCTACAAAAATATCCACACCATACACTGAATGAAGAATACAAAAGTTTCTTTTCTTGAGAGGAATTAATGACAACTACACAAATTCCTTAGATCTGATAGGAGGAGGAGATATCACCCAAGTTCCTTGGGAGGATATCAAGAAGATATGTCAGAACTATTTTAGGGCAGCTCCAAAGAAGGGGAGAGCTTACCAATCTTCTATGGGTAAGTCATCCACCAATGGAGTTTCAAGGATGGAGATTACTCGTTGGCAGATTTCAAGAAAGACATCATAAACAATCTGGCTACTCAGCTAGATTCACTTTAGACAAAGAAGAAACAAGAGGAGGCAAAGGCAATGTTGGCAAAATATTTCCCTCATTGCAGACAAAAGAAGGACTGTAGATGCAAGATGATAGCTAATTTTGACAGCAAGTAGATGGCACCTGATTTCAGGAAAATCAAGGGTGTAAATGACCAAGTCTACTATATTACACAAAGGAGGCCTTGGGCTCCAAGACAGGGTATGCCACTTGATCAACTATCTTTTTTTGGGCCATATTTCAATTCTTATTCATCTAGTAATCAGTGGCAACCCCCATATCCATCCAATTATGGAGGATATCCACCACAACCTTAGATTAAACCTCCCATGCTTTTCCCAATCACCAAAACTCTCCACCCCAGTGGTAGAAACCTTGGGGGAGTTAACAACAGTTTCAAGGAAATTGGCAACCACCTCTAGGAAACTGGCATCAAACATCTCAATGGAGGGGAGGACAACAATGGCCAAACCAGTCAACCAATTACATGCAACTACCTTCTTAGCCCCAACAACCTGCTATAATGCCTCCTCTTACTAATCCAAGTTATAATGTACCTAAACCTACTCATCTACCAGCCTAGCCCACACATAACCCAAATAATAAACAACAGTAGTAGCCAATGTACTATGCTGATCCAAATCAATTCCCTGCATATACTATGAGTGTAAGTGACATCCGTTTGTGTTTAGGAACTAATTTTCCAACCCCTTCCACACCTATTTTCACTGAGCTTCCTATGGAAGAGGGGAAGCCTCTGAATGTCCCCATTCAGCCAGGTGCACCTAAAAATCCTGAACCAGTCCCAGTCAAGAAGGCTGAGCCAGAACCACCATTTCCTGATAGGTTGGAAACTGTGAAACAAAAGGAAGAAAATGAGGACACAAATTTTGACATCTTAGATCAGTTGAAGCATATGTGTGTCCAAATACCTCTATTTCAGGCCATAAAATATGTTCCCATATATGGAAAGGAAATCAAGGAAGCATGCCTTAAGAATCCAGACATGAAGAAGAAAGACCCCACTACAATTCATGTGGTGGGACAACTTGCTGAAACTATGCTCGGGAAAGTGACTGTTCCCAAGTATAATGACCCAAGGAGTCCCATGGTAGGAGTTGTTATAAATGGGATGCAGATAAAGAATGCTCTGATTGATTTGGGAGCAACAATAAATGTGATGACTAAGGACATCCTACAACAACTAAATATTGTAAGCATGAGACCTACTCCTACTGTCCTGTAGCTTGCTGACAATTCTTTTATTATGCCTGATGGTATAGTGAAAGATCTAGTAGTAACTCTAAACTCTTGGTAGTACCCAACAAATTTTATGATTCTTTCTCCTAAAGCCACACTAGGCGTGTACCCCATTATTCTTGGAAGACCATGGTTGGAAACAAAAGATGCTTATATTGGATTCCGAATAGGAGATATGACCATTTATGATGGAAACAACACCAAAAAGCTTGTCCTCTACCCTCCCGTGATAAGGATGATCCAGTATGGCCACATGTTGGTGAAGAGGTTGAGGCCTTGCATGAGTTTACGGAAGCTTGGCATGGTCGGGTGCTTAATTTTTTTGGCATTGAAATCACTGTTAATGAGGAATTTATTGTAGAAGTTATTGAGTTATTGACTCAGGAGAGGAAATTATTTAGAGAAAAATCCATTTCTAGGGTGGTGATAATGAATTTCTTGAGGGATAAAGAGAAAGCTAAACTGGTTAGACTCTAGTGTGGTGGCTTTGATCAGACCAAAATTAAGCCAATTTGGGGAGATGTGGCTATGGATCTTATGCATTATTTTACATTGGAATGGCAGTATACAACTCTTTATTGGAACCATTTTATGATGCTAAACCATTTCTGCCATGGTAATTTAATCTCTTTCCCATTTTATCTTCTTTCATCTTTGGAGAATGGGATATGGATTACAAAAAGAATCCCGACAATCCATTCTTACAGGAGGGATTGATGTTGTTAATTATTGAGCATATCAAAGCTAGATATGTTATTGCTTCCCATGTTCCTAGTAAGGTCTACAAACCTAGGAAGAAGGTGAAGCCGAAAGGGAAATGTCAGTCTGAGGAGGAGGAAGATGATGGTGAGACAGAGTCTAAAGATGAGTCTATGGCCTAGTTTGATGGTTACCAAATGGATTTGGATTATGTAAACCCTCTTGTTGGGGTTACGAGAAGCTCTCAGAAAAAGGAAAAGCCCTCATCTCATGTGCTAAGAACAAAATTTAGGTTGATAGCGAAGAGGTGGTTGTGGAGGGAAAATGAAGTGGAAAAAAAATTCCAAAATAGGCGTCGAAGAAAGTCGCAATTTCCCATGATGGTGTCAAGAATTTGCGAAAGGGTGCTAGGATCTCTAAAGATTGTGAGGTGGCAAAAAAATTTATTGATGAAAAAATTCTAGACTGTGGTGAGGATAAGAGGGTCCTAGCTGATGGGGAGGTGAATCTACAAAATTTTGTTGATTTGGATGTGCCCTTGCTGTGTCATTTTCTAAAGGAAAAGGTAAAGATAAGTTTGTGTTTCCTACTGGTTGAGGAGGATCCCATGATGAGCTCACATCAAGGGACGGATTTGTATTGGGGTGTGGTGGACTTTACTCAGGCATCAAGTTTGGTGAAGGAAGGGGCATATGTCTTCTTTAACCTACTCATGTGGCTTGTTAAGGAGGTCCAGGATCTTCATGGTAAGTATGATACGATTGCTTATTGTAACATCTCTATTCTAAGAAGCTTTAGGGAGCAGGATTCTATTTTTAGTATTCTTAGGTCATTGAACTCTAATCTTGGCCTAATGGTGGAAGAAATGGCTAATTTGAGAAGAGACCATGATCCAGGGTTGTCTACTTTCGAAAGGAATACCTTGTAAATTCGTAAAGATCTTAATGGCTTAATTAATCACAATAAGGATTCACTTGAGACCATGGATGAGGGATTGGTGTTGTTGAATTAGAAAGCAAAAGAATGGACTGGTAAGCCCTTGTTTGATGACCCTTTGAAGTAGGCGGTGGATGAGGACATTGGTATGGGTAAGCAAGCTACTAATTTGGGTACTAGTCTGAGTGTTTGGACTCGTAGAAAAATAAAGAAAAGTAATATGGTTCCCATGTAGGATATCAAAGAGATAATGGATATACATGATAAAGTGATTAACAAGGTTTCAAAAGTAGCAAGGATGTTAAAATACCTTTTGTAGTTGCTGCTTTGTTTATTTTATGTGCTTCTCTTTTTTGTGGTTTTCTCTATTTGTTGTTGATGGTTGGTTGATTGTAGCTTAATCAGCCTGGTGGTTTTGGGGTAGTTTTTAATGCTTTATCTTTGTGCCGCCTTTCCTTTTATACAAGGTTTCAGGGTCCCTTCAAAACCTATTTTATGCTAATAAAAAACAAGCTTCTAAGTCATTATTTTCATCTAGAAGAGAAATTTCAAGGTCTAAGCATTCACAAGCAGTCAAGCATTCTTTCACAAGAGAATTCAAGATCAAGTAGCAAGAAAAGTTGAAGTCTTGGAGTAGCATTATAGTGTTTTTTCAGGTCTTCAAGCTCACTTTCATTCAAGATCTAACATTTCCAAGTATTGATTATGGCTACCTATGGTGAATCATGATGGATTCTAGTTTGGGGAGATGCAACTAGCCATCAAGCCAAGCCTAATGGATTGTTTCCTAAGTGATCCCATCCACCATTATCACTCTACTTTCAGCCTAAGGAAGGTACATGCATCATTATGAATTATTATGGTGATTAGACATCTCCTAAAGTGATTCATTCATCTTCATGTTTTCATTTATGCATCTCATTCTAGAAAATTAAAATAGGGTTGTATTGCATTTCAAATTTCTTAATATTAGATAGACTTAAGTTTAGGGTTTATGTTCACATTTACATTCAAGATCCATTGTTTCTATCAAGGTTTAATTACCAAACTAGGGGTTTGACCAAGGTAAACCTCCGTAAGAAAATAAACACTATATTCTATTTTGCAAGCCCCCTTTTATAGGTTCAAATTTGAAAATTAGATTGGGAAGGAAGAGTAGAGATTAGAGAGCAGATATGGACTTTAATTTATTGAAAAAGTAGATTGGGATTGATATGCTAGAAGTGGCAGATGAGTCCCACTACAAGAAAATTTCTAGATTTTTGAAGATCCTTAATCAACATTGCTAGATTCCTGTTCCAGTCTAGAAACCCTAGACTAGGACTAATACACCCAACTTGGTGTATGAGTCCTAGTGTACCCTAAAATAAGTATTTTCAGCATTTCAGAGTTGGTTCCAAGATCTTATAGGTTTCCAAGGGCACTTCTATGTTTTCCCAGTTTGTTGTTCAGATTTATAATCTTCTATAGGTCATATAGTAAAGTTTATATATCATTAGGTTTTGATCATTAAGTCTTGCATGTTATGTGTCTTTCCAAGCACTAGCTTGGTGGTGAACCCCTCTTTATTCATTAATCATATCCTAAGACACTTTATTGCAATATCTCTTTTCCCTACTTCATCTTTGGATTGAGATCTCTAGGGTTTCCTTGAATGAGAAGTGAAGAAGATTTCTTTTCTATGTCCTAAACCATAGCCAACGATAATTTTTGACCTTCCATTTTGGTCAACCTACATTTCGAACATTTTATTCTCTGATTTGGAGTAAATCATAATCCAAGATCTAGCTTGCATTAACATTGCATTTTATTTTACATTAGTTAATTTGCATCTAGGGTTTCTAATTCTTGCATTAGTGAAAGTGCATATAGGTTGCATTTTTGCATCTTGCATCATTGAATATCATATGAAATCTACATTTGCACTTAGCATAGACATCATCCAAACCTGAAAGCACAAAAATCATTCAAAATTTTCTAAAATTTGTGCAAAAACCCTAGACTGGGACTCATACGCCCCTCTGGGCGATTTAGTCTCAATACAGGAGATTTTTCCTAATTTTTGGGTATCTTGTGGTGACTATTGTTCACTGTTTAAACACTCAATAAAACTTGTTTGGGACTCATACACCCATCTAGGAAATTTAGTCCCATTTCATATTTTAAACTACATTTTTTAGTATTGAATTCTTTGTTTCTATGTTTTTCTTTGCTACTTCTAGTAATCGGTTTCAGTTTGTAGAGTTTTTGTTACATTCATTTCATTAGATTTAGCTTAGTTTACATTCATTTGAATTGTGGATAGAATTATATTACTATACTTTTCATTTTCAGAATCGGTTGATAGTTCAATTAGATTAGATTATATTTGGCATTCGTTAGAAAATAAAACGAAAAACACCCATAAATCGATGAACCGCTTAGAAAAAGCATAGTTATTTGAGTATGTCAAATATATGTTCTAAGTTAACCTAACCCTAAAGCCTTTTAGTAGTGATGACTTTGATATGTTAGATGAAGCCCTTGAATATTTCATCTCACAAGGTTCATCCACTAAGGCTTGTTATGACAAACCAATACCAAGAGAAGTTACCATGATTCAACCTCAACTTATCATTTACCCACCTTCACAAAAAGCTCAAAATAAAAACCAACCTATTTTTACCCTTGAAGCACCCAAGAACAATGTTTCGTAGCAATTGAGTTATAATACCATTTCTCATACATATAACACTCGAAATAATCCTCAACCAAGACAACCAACTCCAACAACCTTACCTTTGCATAATCCCATCTTGCCTACTACTCCTCGTTTTCCTTCACATAATGGGAAGGAGTATGATCTTGTTGAAAAATTTAAGAACACTCATACAAATATGTCCCTATGGGACCTAATTCAAAATTCACCTAACTATCATACCATGCTTCAAATAGCCCTACAACAAGTTGTGATTCCCTTTAATACAAATGCAAGTGATGTAGCAACTTTAATTCAAGGAATGAATGCGATTAATGTAAAAATTATTTTTCACCAACATGAGCTACCTCCCTTGGAGATGAGAAAGAAAAATGAGGCCTTCATGACAATAGCTAGATTCAATAGGTTGGGAATAAAAAGGACCCTTATTGATAATGGATTTTCTCTGAATGTATGTAGTGTGCATCTTTTGGATAGACTTGGAGTAGATAAATCAAGAATTGAACTTGATTCCTTATCCATTCGAGGATTGGGAAATGTAGGAAAGCAACCAATTGGTGTGATTACTTTACCTATTATAGTTGGAAAGGCTACCTTACAAAATCCTATTCATGTCATGCCTCATGACCTTTCATATAATCTTCTTTTAGGAAGACCTTGGATTCATGAGATACATGTGGTGCTTTCAACTCTTCATTGTATCATGAAGTATTCCTATAACAATAAGGCATACCAGGTTGAGATAGACCCTGACCATAAAATTTGCTTACAAGTTGAAAAAGGAATGATAAATCCTTTGAATACATTAATTCCAACTTCAAACATAGAGCCTATGCAACAAGAGCAACAAGAGATGGAAAAAGTGTCGTAGTTATTGGAAGATGATTGGGGTTCCTTAGAGTTTACACCAACATTTATGGGCGAATACAAAACGACAACAAAATAAACCAAGAAACAACCAATGGTAATGTCAACATAGAACTTGGAAGAAAGCTTACAAGAATCTACCTCATCTACTTTAGAAGAAGACACAAGCTACACAAAAACTTGGATGAGATAGATTATCAACAACCACCAAACCTGAAAGAAATGGAAAGACTTTATGGGAGAGGTTATGAGCTTATGAAACAACTAGGTTATAGTGGAAAACAATTTGGAAAGAAAGAACAAGGCATCTATGTTCCTGTAGAGCCTAACACGCAAGAAAAAAAGCGGTTTGGTATATTTCCCTTCTAAGATAATAAAAGTAATGAAAATACCTTCACTAAACATCAACACCATTATGTGCAATCCTAAAACAACTCTCACCTTGAAACATCTATAATTTATTGATACAACTTGAGAAGCATCATTGGAGTTCTTCGAAGATGATGAAGCCTTGAAATACATGTTAGGATTTTATGACAAATCATTTACCCCTCTTAAAAAGAAATGCATCACATGTGTTGTGATTAGTGCTAAATAAGGAGACAAAGAAAAAGAAATTAATGAGATTGAAGAATACAACCCTAAATTCCCGAAACAAAATGCACTTCCTTTAGGAGATACCATGCACATATCCATGGATATTAATAATGAAGAAAAAAATTAAAATAGGAAAATGCCTTGATGATGAAGAAAAAGAGGACCATGGAACTTTACTTCATGAATTTCTTGAACTCTTTACTTGGACTTATTTGGCTAGGCTAGGAATTGACCCTAAGATAGTAACACACAACATAGTCCTCGTTGAAAATGGTAAACCTGTCAAAAAAAAGATATGAAAGATGAATCCTAAGATAGCCTTTCTAGTTAAGGTGGAGATTGAGAAGCTCATTGAAGCTGGATTTATACGTCCGATAGATTATTCTCCTTGGATCTCAAACATTGTCATAGTCACGAACCTAGATAATCATATTAGGATGTGTACAAACTTTCATGATTTGAATAAAGCATCTTTAAAAGATGATTTCCCCCTTCCTAATATTGGCATGATAGTGGACTTGACTGAGGGACATTCTTTGTTGTCATTCATGGATGGATATTATGGATATAATTAAATCTTTATCAACCCTCAACATCAATACAAAAAATGATTTACAATAGCTTGGAGAACATTTTGTTGGGTAATGATGCCTTTTGGATTAAAGAATGGGCACAACATATCAACGAGCTATGACATTGATATTTCATGATTACATACATAAGATTTTGGAAGATTATGTTGATGAAATTCTAGATAAATCTTTAACCCGACAAGACAATGTAAATATCCTCTAAAGGATCTTTGAGAAAATGCAAAAATATAACATGAGACTAAATCCAAAAAAGTGTCTTTGGTGTAGATAGTGGAATTTTTTTAGGTTTTATCATATCTCATAGAGGCACTGAGGTGGACATGAAAAAAATTAATGCTATAGTTAACATTCCACCTCCTAGAAATATTTCTCAATTGCATACTTTACAAGGGAGAATTCAAGATATCTATCATTTTGTCGCATCCTTAGCAGACCAAACGTTACCATTTACACACCTGCTTAAGAAAGATGTGCAATTTAATTGGAATAAGGATTGTAAATAGGCTTTTGAGAGTTTGAAATATTATCTTGCTACTCCACCTGTTTTACAACCCGCTATGCAAAATAAATCATTCATCCTTTATACAACAACATCGGCCCATGCTCCTGCAACATTGTTGGCTCAACAAGAAAAAAATGGTAAGGAACATCTTGTTTATTATATTAGTCAAACTTTGATTGATTATGAGACACAATACACAACGATAGAGAAACAATAATTGGCTCTTGTATTCACTACTAATAAATTGAGAAATTACTTATTGAATGTTGAAATACATGTGATGATGAAATTCAATCCTTTAAAAAAAAAATCTCTTCGTTAAAATAGATTTATCACGACGCTTAGCTAAATGGGCTATGTTGTTAATTGAGTTTAACCTTAAGTTTGTTTCACAAAAAGCAATTAAAGGACAAGCCTTGACCGACCACTTAGCTGATACACCCTCTCCCCTGGTATTACCTAATACAAAAACATTTCCTGATGAGAATGTGTTGACTATTCAAAAAGATGAAACATGGGAATTACACTTTAATGACTCTAAGTGTAGAATAGGATCCAACATCAGGGTTATAATAGTTTCACTTGTAGGTAAGCCTATTCCATTATCCTATCACTTAAACTTCCTATGCACAAACAACACAAGGGAATACAAAGCATTAATTACTAGCTTACGCATTTTTTTAATGTTGGGAGCTTGAGATATTAAGATATTTGGTGATTCACAATTAGTAATTAAGAAAATAAATGAAACATATCAAGCAAAGCATGATAAATTATCGAAATACAAGGATATCACAATGACTTTTTTAGAGAAGTTTGAGTTGTTTACCATTGATAACATCCCACGAAAGGATAATCATCATGCAAATGTAATGGCAAGTGCAACTTCTCCTATGTCCCCTCAAGATCCTTCAAAATATTTCACATTTATTGTCCACACAATTATGAACCCATCAATAGAATCTAAACCTGAAGAAGTATTATTAACAACTACGGAAAGCTCTAGTGACTGGTATACACTGATATTAAATTATTTAAAAGAAGATACCTTTCTTGAGTTGACAACTTACAAAACTTGAGATCGCCTTTGCAATCTCACATCTAAATATATAATCCTCGTCGACATGCTATACTGAAGGTCCTTTGACGATCATTTACTTAGATGCCTTAAACAATCCAAAATCCCCATAGAACTTGAACAAGCTCATGCAAGTGCCTATGGAGGTTATTTTGGAGGAAAATCATTAGTTAAAAAACTTATCCACATATGATATTATTGGAGACATATGGGAAAATATTGCTTTGAGTACGTTGAGAAATGTCACAAATTCTAGGAGCATAACAATTTGATTCCTGCTCCCGCTTTTGAGCTTCGTGCCTAAGTTCTTATTTAGCCATTCTCAGTATGGGGACTAGATCTGATTGGAAAAATTTCACCTTCTTCTTCCGTTGTACATACCTTTATAATTACCACAACAAATTATTTCAAAAAATGGGTAGAAGTTATTCCCCTTCATTCAATAATTGCTGATGTGATATTTTGTGTCATATTTGAAGACATTATTGCTCGCTTTCGACTTCCTTCCACATTGGTTTCAAACAATGGAACACCATTTAAGAATAATGACGTGTAGAAGTTCTTAGAAATGTTTAACATACAACATCGATTCTCAACACTTTAATACCTGCAATCTAATGGTCAAGATGAATCAACTAATAGAACCCTTCAAAAAATATTACAGAAAACAATAAACAAACATAATAAGGACTGGCACACATAGTTAACTTATGCATTATGGGCTTATCGTACTAGTATAAGAAAATCCAGTGTGAATACTCCTTATAACCTTGTCTATGTTATTGAGGAGATAATGACCTTGGAGTAAGAGATTCTTTCATTAAGAATTTCTCTTCAAGGACTTATTGATGACAATACTTATAAGGAACAATGATTGCATTAGCTTGAAATGCTTAATGAACAACACATTAACGCTCTTGAGGATCTCCAAGCTTATTCTAGAAAATTGCAACGTAGTTACAATGACCATGTCATCCCTCCAGTATTCACTAAAGGTGATTTGGTGCTATTAAAAAATCAAGGTAGCGTTAATGCCATGCTGATTGAAAAAGGAAAATTCAGCCCTAATTGGTTAGGACCTTATATAATTAATGAAAGTTATGGGTTCAAAGCATACATGTTAACAAAAATAGATGGTACGCTTCTTAAAGAACCTATTAATGCCGCACATTTTCACTGGTACTATGTCTAATCTTCTTGAATACTGTGAATGATAAATTTGTAGTGTTAGAGTTAGTAGATGACATCCTATATGCTCTCACATTGCTTCGTTCCTGACAAAAAAATATTTGTGTCTTGAATACTAAAGTAATTATTTAAATTAATTTTAAGTGTTAATTTAGGTTTCATACTATTCAAGATAATCTTGTATGTTGTGTTAGATTAGATCCTTATATGTATTTAATGTTCTACAATTATATCATAGGTGAATTTAATTTAGCATAACATACTCAATCACAATGTCACATCTAAAAGAAACTATAATAGTTTTAATTAGATAACATAAAGCATGTTAAAACATGGATAAATTTATTAAATAGTCTTCCAAAGATTATTTGATAAATCACATTTCCATTTAATATAAAACACATAATTATAAATAATCAAGCATAAAATGATCATATATATATATATATATCAAAGTTTTCAGTACATGTCATCAAATATACAATGCTAATGTGGCCTATGGCTACTAGATCCCTTAGTATCTGGTGATCACCTCTATCTAGAGATAGTCCATCAGGAGAGGGTAGTATGCGATCATGATCATGAATTGATAGGAGCATCCAAAGCATAATGTAGAACCTGTGCTCATCCAACGACCACAGTCTCCCATTCAATGGCCTCAAGGAACTCTCGCTCTATGTGATATATGTATTCTTGTAGCCTAGCTACCTCTATCTCTCAACCTCTAGTGGATCTCGAGATAACCGAATATCCTCATAGGCAGCCTCGGCTTGATCAACATGCTTCATAGAACCCTCATAGACTGCTCTTAATGTGACATAAGGCTCGAATAGTTATGGGTCTTGCTCCATGATGGTTGGGGGCACATAGTCTATATGAATAGCCTAGTTGAAGACTGGTAGAGGTGCTATATTTATAGCTACCTGTCAATAGAGATCCTGTAAATCTCTCATAGACCCTACAAGATAGAAATCATAAATATAATCAATACACATCATATATATATACATAAATTAAAAGCATAAGCATAGAAATAAATAAAACATTACCCAGATCTCTGGATGGTTGTGTAAAGATAGTCTCATCCTACGTAGGAGGCATGGAGGATGTGCTAGCCTCTCCATGATCATAAGTTCTAGCACGTGCTATGACTATCGATTGTGATTTGGTAACATGAGTAGGAGATGGATCTCCCCACTCGTGGGAAACTGGACCCTCATCCATCATATCACTACCCTCACTCATCAGCTCCTCCTCATCCTCCTCATCCTCCTCCTCTCCATCATAATCTGGGTCTACATCCTCATCGTAGTCCTCATTTATCTCATCTACGAATAGGTTTGCAGCCTCGAGCCCTATCTTTTCAGCTGTCTCCTCCTCCTCATCCCTCTGATTTGGAAGTGGTCCTACAAATCATATATGCTGATCCATTGGAAATATAGGAGCTCGTCATGTTATTTCCCACCACTCCTCCTATGCATCTATCACACTAATGTCATTAGTATCTAAGATCAGGAGCATATTATAATCATCATCATTTGAGACACTATAGATGACATTAGAAAAGGTGAATCATGTCATATCTCTGAGCTTCTGAGCACTCCACACTGATCGCCTATAGAAGGGTCATGCTACCGGTGGTACCTGTATCTGCGCAAACTTTCACATGATAAAATCATAGTAGAATGTTCTTACTACATAATCATGTTTTCCCAGTAGAAATATATCCATCTGCATCCTCCTTAGCTATCGGGTCTCATCCAACCATCATGGTATCAGCTGGTATGGTCTCCACAAGACCTCCTCTTGATCTAGTCAATTGAATCTAAGTCTCCAAAAGTGAAAATCCCCATACTTTCATAACTACCTCAGTGGATAGCTAAATGCATGTGGATATCCTAGGGCTGATATAGATGGAAACCGTATCGACCTAGTGCATGTGATATGCTCTAGGAACCAAACTTGTAGTAGGATACAATGTACCATGCTATCGACATTGTGATATTGAAACCACCCTAGATCATAATACAAATGTGCAAGGATGATGTGTACCTAGGCTTATAAGGTCCTTTGGTGCATCATCCATCGTATCATGTGGACTAGTCCTCCATCTAGATGTACTCCCCGACCACAAAGGATGAGTACTAGTGCCACTATGAAAATCATGATTTATTCAAAAGTGGTGATCATGAGTAGAGTAGCCATGATAACTCAATGCATGGCCCCATGATCTAATCCTGAATTAGGCCTCCAAGGTAGAAATGAATATTGTATTTCATCACACGAAATGATTGATCCCCTACGAAACATACTCTCTCAACTCGAATCAAAACTTGAAGAATGTGATGTATGTCCTCTAGAGTGATCATCATCTTGCTTATAGGAAGATGAAATGTATAGGTGTCCACATCCCATCTCTCTACCAGTTCTATCGACATAGAGTCATGGTACCTCATGTGGGGCATGAGGTATGCCCAGTATAATCTGGTTGTATGTAATATTTGAGTTTTCGCCTCTGATAATGTCGAGACTAGGTCTTGTAGGTGATAAAATTCTCTACTACTGAGACACTATTATGATCGAGGTGGAGTCTAATAAAAAAAAAAATATGTCCTATAAGTATTCTAAAATCTAAAATCTACACATCAATAGTCAAAAAAGTGCACTAAAGTTGCTCTAGTGTACTTTTCTAAGGGTCCTAGACACTTTAGTTCCCTTTTGGTACACTTTACGATGAAACAAGACACTTTGCAAAAAAGTGGGACATTTCATGACAAAAGGGGACACTTTGCAAAAAAAGGGGACACTTTGCAAAAGAAGGGGACACTTTTCAAAAAAAGGGGACACTTTGTGAAAAAATGGATGCTTTGTGAAATTTTATTCTAGGGTCCTAAATCAACCTAAAAATGTGTAAAAACATAAAATAAATGCATAATGACAAAGCTAAGGCACAAAAAAATAAACTCACTTGATGTTGTAGCTTGCATTGGGCTGCCTCCTCTTGCAAGCTCTCGAGTCTCAGAGGCACATACTCTCATTAGCTCGACATATTCAATCACTCTCCAACAAATTCAAACTACAAGAAGGTAAAAGAAAAAATGATTACACTCTTAACTTTTTACTCTTATATATTTTAAAATTAGGTTTTTACTACATTAGGGTTAAAAGTACCTTTTTCATTCAAACTAGCTTACCAAGGGCTCGCAAACTCCATTTTCACCACCGTTTGTTCCATTGCAATTGTGATTCCACTCTTGTTCTCATCAACTTTCTATCATTAACTGGTATGGTACTTGGAAATACCTTATGATATGAATTATCCAATTCGATGCGGTTAGACTATTACCTTGATTCCACCCCTATAAAGCAAGAAAAATCAAGGGGGGGCATACATCTACCCTTGAATTTTATTTTTGTGACAAGTTAGATAAGAGGATTTTTGAGTGACTAATGAATTTGTGTTGCGTGATGTGGTTCCTAACATTATGGTTTCGTAATAGCGATAGTGGGGGCTTCATTCTCCCATATTGAGAATGGATCTATATGAGTATCCTTTTTATGAAATTTACTATTTGGATTCCTTTAGCTTGCATATGCATGTAGAGCCATATGTGCACTAAAGTGGGGGCTAAATGTAGTGTAGACAATTGTATGCTCTTAGAGATGGTATAATTTCATACTTAATTTGGACCTATTTTAGTACACCCTTGCATTAAATACTCTTTAAAACCATCATTAATAGGCCCCTAAAACCATTTATTTTAGATCTCAAGTCTTATTTCAACTAAAATCCTAACAAAATCAACAAAAGCATCAAATTTTCTAACATCCCATCGTTGGCCCACCCCAAAATTCTAGGGTGGGACTCATATGCCACATTGGGTGTATGAGTCCCCCTAGGTGGGACCCATATGCCACAAGTGGTGTATGAGTCTCATGTGGCCCATTTTGAGGGTTTGAACAGGAAATTCAAGTTTTTAATTTCAGCTTTTGAGATCTAATAAAAGGTAAATTAGGTGTAATGCATATATAAACAAGCTTCTAAGTCATTATTTTCATCTAGAAGAAAAATTTCAAGGTCTAAGCATTCACAAGCACTCAAGCATTCTTTCAAAAGAGCATTCAAAAGTAAGTGGCAAGCAAAGTTGAAGTCTTGGAGAAACATTATAGTGTTTTGTAGGTTTTCAATCTCAATTTTATTCAAGATCTAGCATTGTCAAGGATTGATTATGGTTTCCTATGGAAAATCATGATGGATTCTAGGTTGAAGAGATGCAACTAGCCATCAATCTAAGCCTAATGACTTGTTTCCTAAGTGATTCCATCCTCAATTATCACTCTACTTTCAGCCTAAGGAAGGTACATGTATCATTATGACTTATTAGGTGATTAGACATCTCCCAAAGTGAGTCATTCATCTTCATGTTTTAATTCATGCATCTCATTCTAGCACATTAGAATAGGGTTGCATTGCATTTCAGATTTCCTAACCTTAGATAGACTTAAGGTTAGGGTTTATGTTCACATTTACATTTAAGATCCATTGTTTCTATCAAGGTTTAATTACCAAACCAGGGGTTTGACCAAGGAAAACCCCCCATAAGGAAATCAACATTATATTATTTTTTGCAAGCCCCCTTTTATAAGTTTAGATCCAGAAATCGGATTGGGAAGGAAGAGCCGAGATTGGAGAGTGGATCTGGACTTTGATTTTAAAAAAAAGCAGAACGAGACTAATACGCCATAAGTGGCATATGAGTCCCACTATAGGAAATTTTCTATATTTTTGAAGATCCTTAATCAACATTTCCAAATTCTTGTTGTAGTCAAGAAACCCTAGACTAGGACTGATATGCCCAACCTGGCATATGAGTCACAGTGTTCCCTATAATCAATATTTTCAGCATTTTAGAGTTGGTTTTGAGCTCCTACAGGTTTCTAGGTGTACTTCTATTTTTTCCCAGTTTTCTATTCAGATTTATACTCTTCTATAGGTCATATAGTGAATTTTATATATCATTAGCTTTTGGTCATTAATTCTTGCATGTTGCTTGTCTTTCCAAGCCCTAGCTTGGTGGTGAAACCCTCTTTAGTCATTAATCATACCCTAGGACTCCTTATCCTAAGATCTCTTTCCCCTACTTCATATTTGGATTGGGATATCTAAGGTTTATTTGAATGAGAAGTGAAGAAGATTGTTGTTCTATGTCATAAACCATAGCCAATGAAAATTTTGGTCCTTTCAAATAGATAACCCCCTTCTCTAGTTCACAAACCAATTAAGTTCTATTTTAGAATGAAAACATGTTACAACCTATTCAATAGGATATTAAATAGAAAATTTGACACATGGACATGTTGATGGTGTTCAAACCACTATGCTAATTGGTTACAAATGAAGTAGAAAATACTTAGATAATTGCTACATGGTTAAAATTTTATTTTCCTTTAACTTTGATGTGTTATTTTTAAATTTTTTTCTCTCAAATAAACTATGTCTAAGCATTCCTAAAAAAATTAAAATCAAACTATTTAAGCATGAAAAAACACCAATGTAAAGTAAAGCTTGTAAATGTGCCCAATGAGTCATTAATTGAGTTGCAAGAACAGATGGATTGCCATAATAGATAAAAGAAAGGTAAAAAGTCATGAAGTTGACAGTAGGCAGCTCTATGGATCAAATAAAGGGGTAGTTTTCAATGTATGAAAATTCAAGGTGAGAGGAAAATGCCAATAGCAGATGAAAGGGGGCAACTAGAAGACACTTTGGAGGTTGCAATGATACAAAGGTAGAGTTTCAAGGCTTAATATAAACAATGGATAGCCTTTATAATCACAAATAAATCATTGATGCCATTAGTGTTTCAAGGAGACCTATGAAAATATGCATTGAAGGGCAGTATGTGGAGAAGAAAACATGGTGGAGTTTGCAAATGTCTTGAAGAGGTAAGAGAAATCCCATAAGGCAGTATGTTGTTTTCAAAGGCATAGAAGATAGTCATAAGAAGAATAACTAAACCCTTATACATCACAACAAATCAATCAATGAAACTATGAACATTATGCATAATGCATTGAAAGGCAACAAGAGAAGATTAATAATAATCGAAGACCAATGTAGATATCAAACCCTAGTTGATTAACAATAATTCAATATTGCAAACCCTTATACAATCAAACCTACATTTCTAAATAGAAAATTCGAACCCTCATAATGCTAGTATACATCCTCAATTGCTACATAAACAATAAATCTGAATTGTATCAAATATATCAAATATGATAGTTAACTCATGATCAATTTTTTATAAATATACTATCATTCACCAATGTTTATATGAAACCCTTATACACCTAAATTAACCAAATATGAAAGAAAATAGTGATCAATAACATGACTTTAAAAATTCAATGTGCATACTTACAAATCAATCCAATGAACCATTCGAGCTTGCTCTACTCTTTATTGTGTAAAGTATTGCCTCTTGTTCAGACTCACACACCTTCCACAATTTATTATTCATAGGTCTACCCCCATATTTGATCAAATGAACGTTGGTTGCAATGACAAGGTTGGAGTGGTGAAAAATATTTTGATGCATGTCAAATTTCTCAAACAACCAAACTGGAGCATTCTTGATTAGGTACCTATTAAGCCATATTCCAGTAATAACCACTGAACCTTTAAGGATATTCTATGTTTTCTCCATCTATAACTAGGGCCTCCAATTTATTTTTTGCCTTGATACAATGACATAGGCAATAATATGTTCCCTCTTCATTATCTTCACATGAAATCACTGCATAAAGATTCCTTGCATTGATATGTTCATCTAGTTAAAGATGTATTTAATGAACATCACAATAAAACAATAAAGTAAGATAAAAGTAGGAATTTTGTATTAACTATGCAAGAAGATATATTACCTGGTTCTAGATCTGATACATGGTCAAATTCAACAAATGATTGCATCTCCATGATTTGTAGAGCTGTCGAGAGTTGATACGTGTCAAGTGGGGTTATAATTCTTACATATTGGTGGCACTATCAAATTTTGCAAATTTTAAGTGCCCATGTTGAAAAAATTTCCTTTGCACACAGAAGTGCACTTGAAAAATCTGCCCAAGTGACATACTTGGAGGGTCATAATTTGGAGCTAGTTGAATTTCATTCCAAACCCCTTTTTGAGAATATTCAGTTGACATATGTGAACATGCATGTTATTTTTCAGCTTCCCATGATATGTTTTGACGGGGTTTCAAAAAGAAAAGTTGAAGGGTTCTGGGATTGTTTTGTTGATTGCAAATTCTCTACCCTATGAAGTGGTCTCCAGTTCGAGCTCATATTTCATAGCTGGGTAATTTTCATGATGAAAGGATCGATGCCTTGAATTCCCCCCACATTTATATACTCCCTGGTCCGGTTTCATATCTTCAAGATCAAAAGAAAATGGAGTTTATTTTGCTTTTACATCTGCATTTTTAACATGTTTCAAGTTGGTCAAATTTGACCCCTAATATCTCATGAAGAATGATGATTGAAAGGAATCCCTCTTGCAAAATTTCTCACTAGATCTAAATGATCTTGTGTTTCTAGTGGTAGCTTCTTGGGAGATGATTTTGTATTTTTTCAAGAAGGTGATTTGGTGAGCCTTAATTGGTTTTGAACAGGTGCAATTGCAAAAAAGTCTAATTAAGCAACTTTGACATTGAATATCTTGCACCTCGAGATCTCTTTCTCCAAACCATTTGTTTCACTATGTTCTTAGGTCAAATGTTTGCATTCTTGTGCATTTTTATAACTCCTGGAGGTTGTTTGACCAATTTTCAAGGGCGATTCTAGAACCCACTGGACCAGTTTTGACCACTATGTAGATTTGCTAGAAATAAGATTTTAATGACAACCTAGTTCATTTTTTCACCTCAGATGCATTCATAAGTAGGCTCAAGGTCAATTGAAGATGAAACGTGTTTCAAAATGATTTTTTTTTGTCAAGCCCACAAGGGGACCCGACATGTGTCACACAACTTGAGGAAAGTCATACATTCAAGGTTTGATCACATTAATCATGCTGATAGAAGTGCATAATATGGTGAAAATATGCAATAGAAACTCTTGAGGAGAGTGTTCAACCATTTGAGTGTAATGATGAGATGGGTTCTCTAATATTTGGAATTGTAGCTACTCTGAAGGCATCAATTTTGGAGCAGACAATTTTTAATCATTCAAATGTAAAGCCTGGAAACATGTTAGACAAACTTTTGGTGCTAGATGTTGTGAAGTAGAGTCCAATAATCTCAGCCAAATACTCACTCATTGAATTTTCAAGACTCCTTCCTTTGAATATTGTTCAAATTCATCCTCAATCAGTGTTCCAAGGGTATATTTGCAATATCATATAGAATGGTGTCTTTGTTCACTTTCTTGGTCGTTTGATTATTTTTGCACTAAAGCATCAAGTTTTGGATTATTTTAGTGTGGATCTTATTAAAAAAAATTGTATTGGGCATAATCTGCATTACTATTAAGATGGCTGGCTCACAATGAATGAAACCATTGAAGGTTGTGCAAGGCTAAACGATGTAAGGAATTCTTATGTCGAATTTCACTTGGGATTGTCTCGCACTTTCGCGCAGCAAGGGATCAACCCACAAAATAGTGGCAATAGGTCTTGAGAAGGCTCGTGGGGCCCTGTAAAGTGGTTAGGTTACATGAACATCCATCAAAGCACTGAGGCTAAGGGAATTCAGAGGCATAGAAAATAGAGGATTTTTGTTAGAATTCTCTTCTGTGTGAAATAAGAGGAGAGATGCAAAAAAAATGTGGCAACCAACTTGAAATGACATATGAACTGGTTTGTTAAAAGTCTTCAAATAAATGTGGTTTCATGGAATGCCATAACTACAACGTATACACAAAATCGATTTTTTGAAAAGGATTAAAAAATTTACAGGAAAATGAAAGAGGAGGAGTCTAAGATATAGGGAAATTTATCTTGAGAAGGCCAGTGATTGGTTCAAAGTAGGGGAGACCACCGAGGTTGCACTTCACTCAGGAATTCAAATGATTTTGAATTATTTCAAAATAAGAAAATGGATCTTCAGAGATCGATGGAAGAGGCTAGGAAAGGGTTTATGTTTATATTGCATGTGGTGTCTGTCATCCTAGTTGTAAGTGGTTAGCCTCCCATGAAATTGCTAAGAATGTCTCAAGGATTTCACTTCCTTGAACAAGTGATATCCACTTTGCCTTGGAAAGTTTGCGCCCTCCGTGAAAGTGTATCAAGGAAGTATTCAGGGTGTTGCTGTTATGGAAGATTATGCCTCTATTGATCTTCTAGATCTAGAGGTGGAGGAACACAAAGCACAATAGTGATGCATCTTGATAGGGGCATAGAAAGTTCACTTCCAAATGTTTGTGTTATAAATACGGTGCTACCATTCGTGCTAGTTGAAGTAGTATGCCAGGGTTTTCAATAAGAGGAAGATTGGAAGGAGATCAATGTTGCTTATAGACTGCCATGAACATTTGTGCTTCCATGTCTATGGGAAAGCAAAAGAGTAGTGAACCAACAATGCGAGGACTTGAGGACAATATTGTAAAATGAAAGTGTCTCTGCTGCAAATTGTGAGGCACCATCGTACTGGCTGAAGATGGTCTTGAGCAATTTACAAAAATGTGAAGAACAAGAGAGAGATTAGGGAAAAATGAAATCAATGGCCAAGGGAAAACAAGGGACATGGACTAATCTAAGCCACACCCTGCAAGCCCTAGATGATTAAAATATTAGGCTACGGGGTGTGCAGGGTGGTGTGTGGGGAAGCTAAGATGGGCCCATGACATTAAAAGAAAATATTTTAAAAGGCCTTCTTTTCTTTTAAAAGGAAAAACATATTTTGAATATGAGATCAAGGGTGAAAAATGGAGGCACTGGTAAAATATTCTCTTTCCTGATGATAGAATTTTTTTTAAAAGGGGGACCTCATTTCTATTAAAAAGAAAACTTTATTAAATATAAAATGTGAAGTGAGTGGTAAGATTTTTTTAATGTTGCTAGGAAGATGTATAAAGGGTGCGGGTAAATTTTTCTCGAGGCAAATGTGAAATGATTTTAATGTTAAAAGGAAAGTATTTTAAAAGCTTCCAAATATTGCTGAGTAAAGAAATTATATGGTGCATGGGGAATAAATTTATTTTGCCTAGTAAGTGAATGAAATATTCACAATAGAAAATAATATTTTTGCTGGGAAGTAAAAATATGAAGTGCAGCAAAAAAAAGGAGAATAAAAAGGGCTTTCATGAGAAGGAAAACAATAAATTTTCAACTTCAGGGCAAAACAAGATGAGTGAAGTTTTTCATGAAGAGGGATATTTTTCACTGCAAGGTAAATTGGAAGTGCAGGTTGTTCACGAAGGGGTTTTTGTTGTTGTTGATTTGTTCTCTAGAAAAAAGGGTCAGATAAAAGGAGAGAAAAAAATGAAGATTCTAGATTCCCGATTGAAGAAGGAAGCTGCCAAGTGTCATCATCAGATTAATTTTTGGGCTCTTTTGCCTTCTATATCTTTTCATTCTTTCTCATTTGTAGAGGTTTGAGTTTTGAGTCTCATCATGGTCTAGGTAGAGGCTAAGCTCAGAAAGGAGTATACTATAGAAAATATTAATGAATTGAACAGTAAATTGTCTTGGTTATTGGTCATATATGTAAGAATCTTAAATTGGTTTTATAGAAGCCACATATATGAAAGAAAATGCTAGTTCGTGAACATATACTCTCATGTATTATTCTCTTGTAGATTACAAATACAAATTATCAATGATCTTTTTTTCATCTTCAATTGCTTTAATTGAATGTGTGGGTTTGTCTTTGCTTCAAATCAAATAATTGACTAAATTACTTAAATGAAGTCACAGGTCTGTGAGTGAAGAGTATAGGATTTGGTAAGAAGTAATGTTTTAGATGGAGTGAGTTGAATACTACAAGGTAGTATGAAAATAGTCCATCAATTTCTGTATTAAATTGCTTTTATATTACTGGTTGTTGCATATTTGAGTCCATCATCCCAATTGATGAAGCATTGGTCAATTCATTAGGCAATCCCAAAGATAAGTGAGCTAGTAATATAACTGAATAGGGATTTAAGATGAGAATGTCAATTATTAAAAAATTTCAATCACAAGGAATGGATCTGAAGTACCACCTAATTCCTAGCAATAGATGATAAATAGTTTAAAGATCAACCAAACCTTTAATGGATTGTGTCTATTTGTACTCAGTAGGAAATGATCTGTGTATGGAAGTGTTCTCAAATAATTAGTATCACATGAACACAATAAGGAATACCCTCCTAGGTCTCATAGAACTGGAAGAGTAGGAGTGAAGGTCTTAGAATCCTTTACTCGTTTGTTGGCCACTAGATTTGAAAATTCTTGAGCATAAGGGTTGGCTACCCTATAGGAAGTTTTGAGGTTCTACTGGAAAAAACACAAACAGATTGGCGACTTTGCTAGGGAGAACTTTGAATATCTTGTTGTAGACTGATATTTCCCAAAGTCATATTATTTTCTAATCTGAATATTTGGTTCAAATATTTAAGGAATGCATACCTGGAGAAAGAAATTGTTGCAGTAAACCTAAAAGTTTCACGATCTGTGGTTCTCTACTAGTGAAAGGAACTCAGAAGGAGATATATCTTTGAAAGAACTTCATATTGCTTGAAGTTTAGTACTCATTGAAGAGAGGTGGCGACTCTGTCAAAAAAACCTTATGAAGATGTGAATAAAGTTTTAGATCTACAAATATGTCCAGTCAGGAAGAAGAATTTGCAGCAAATGCAACATGTCTAGGTATTCTTCACTTTTGGTTTTCAAGAAATTTGTGTGTGAAAACCATATTTGAAAGTCTTGAAGATATTTGGTTTCCTATTGAGTGAATTAGCACTAACAAAGGGAAAGGATAGTGATATTGAATTTCGATACTTCTGTCATGAAATTCCAATTAGAATTATGTATAAGTATGCTCCTTTTATTTAGAGCTACTCAAGGTGAATAGACCTTAAGCATAATTGAAACCATATGTCATACTTTGTAATTAAGGTCACATGTTGTATAAGGAAGTTAGGAACTATGTGGATAATAGTTGCATTATTGTGAAAGTTTTTGAAAAGGCATGTCAAAATGCATCAATATATGCATCCTTGTATGGTTCCTAGTGCAACCATGGTTTGTGGTCAGCCCTCACCAGGTTGTCAAAGAAATTTCAACACTGAAAGGTACAAATCCATCAATTTCAGTGGCATTAATGGCTACCCAAATGTCATTCCAGCTAAAGTTAGAGATAAATTACCAAAATTCATTGGTGATAAGTCTGAGTCAGCAAATAAACATCTACAAGAATTCAATAATTTAATGGATGACTATGAGGTAGATCATGGGGATGTGATCATGAGGCTATTTGTTTAGTCTCTAAGAGGAGATGCAAGAGATTGGTTATCTTATTTACCAACATCCTCTATATGTTCTTAGGAGGAGTTCAACGCAAAATTCATGGAACAATTTTGTGAAAGGGTTAATCCCATTTAAATGAGAAAAAATTATGAGCATTGGGAAAGAAGAGGATGAGCTATTCCTAGCTTTCAATCTCATCTTTTCAAATGCAATAAGGGATACTCTAGAAATTCTAAGACTAAATGATGCAGTATGCTTCATGGTGTACTTGGGTGCATTTGAGGAAGAAATGAGTTATCTGCAAAGAGATAAAGGGCCCGCAACATTACATCAAGGATATAAAATTTCCTTGAATATTGAGAACAATCTGAAAATTTCAATGATGAAGGGATGTAAGTTTGTGAGTGTTGGTTATCCTAGCACACCTCATGCAAATAGAATTCAAGGATCAAACAATATAAATGCTTGTAAAGGCCATAATTCTTCTACTATTTTGATCTCTCCATCATCACAATATGCAGATCAAAGTGAGCTCTAAGTTGAATGTCAATGAAATTTAAGTAATGTTGATCAAACATCTATTGTTCAAGGATTGTCTAAAATGAAAAGACACAAAGGAGAATCGCCATATGATTTTTTCTCAAGGTTTTTGGATGCCTTGTTCGAAGTCCCCAAAAAATTTAGACTTGAGGATTCATTGTGCATCAATTTATTTTGAGAAATCTATGAGTCTGGGCTAAGTACTTTGCCAAAGGAGTTGAAGCCTCACAGTTTGGATCAAGTATTTGATTGGATAAAGATTGTTGAGGGAGCCCAATGCAATTATGTACAGTGTGATATCTCAAAATGAAGATAGTGGTTGTCTTTTTGAGAAAAATCAAAAAATAATGCAAATAGGTGAAAAGAGCGTATCAGAATATGAACATCCATCTTATTGTATGAATGAATGTAATGATTGTAATAAGCTCATAATCAACACACATGTAGGTCAATACAATAATGATGAAGACAAAAATACATGGTATGATGACAAAAGAGATATGCATGAAATATTTTCTTGTAATGCCTTGGGTGATGAGGAAATCAAAGAAATGTAAGATGCCATCCCATGTCAAGTTTTGATCAGTGAAAGTAATCCAAGTATTGTTGAATTCTCATCAAAAATTAGTGATCAAGATATTGAAGATAAAATTTCAAGCACTCACTCTAAAAATTTTGAGCATGGTTCATGTGGTGATGGGTTCTCTTGTGATGAGGATCATAATGACAACCAAACTGATTATTTCTTTGAGGATTGTGAATGCTCTTATGAAGATGATCTAGAAGTATTTTCTTCACCTAAAGAATGCAATGATATGAATATTGATGAAGTCACTTGTCTCCAACTGAATGAGCCAATCCCATTTCATGCATACCTTGAATGTAATCCGGATCTTCCATCAACAAAGCATTTTAATTGTGTGAATGATGAAGAATTTGAAGATAAGCATATGTGTGTTTAGTATGTTGATCCTGAACACAATCCTAGAAATGATGAATATGTTGATGAAAGTGCTAATGTCCCTGTTGCTCATGATTGTTTGTCTGAAGTAGAGGTGGAAATTTCAGCTATACATGAAGATGATGATGATGTAAGTTCATCTTTGAATGATCACGTTATGCATTATGATAAACACATGGATCATAGATCAACATTATTACCCATTGATGATGTGATTTATTTTGATGAATTTTCAAATTGTGTTGACATTGCAAAACTTTCTGATCTATGTATAGAGTAGCCAAATGATGCAAATGATAGTGGGTGTGATGCTAGTCAATATTAAATTGAATATGGGTGCTTCTTTGCTGATCTTTCTTGTCTTCACAATATGAAAATGGATATCTTTGTTTTAAATGAGGAATGCATTGATGTGAAGGACAATAAAGGTTCTAGCTCTATTGTTAATGAACAAATTTCAGATAATAGTGAGTCTTTGGTACATAGGTCAATATGCCTATCAAATGATAGTGCACATGAAGTTACTAGAACACATGAAAGTTTTTTATTGACCTCATTAATTCTAAAAGTGATAGCATTCAAAGTGATCCAGGTATTCATGTTGACATTGTGGAGATTAATATTGGACATGTTATGAAAAATCAATGTGAATTTTTTGGCTTAGGGTTAGGTTATAAATTATTTGAGCCTTTATTTGAAATATTCCATATGGAATTGCATAGTGGTCTGAAGAATGAATTTGACATCATGTGTGAACCTAAGATGGAAAGCATCATTTATGAATTGAAGGTTAATGTTTTTTCAGAATAATTTGATCTGAATGTGGACAAGGATACTATAGATTTTGATAAATCCTATTTCCAAAGAAATGGAGCATGTGACAGTATAAGTGACTTGCAGTGCTCAAGTGAGCATGAGGATCAGTTTGAGAATATGACTATGTATGGAATTTTTTTGTTCATCACACATAATGAATGCATGCTAGATATGGGACAAGTATCAGAGGATGACTCCAAGCTCTTATATGAGTCTTTTATTCAATTTGATTTTTCAAAATTTGAGCTAATACTTAATTCAAATGAATCAGAGCATGTGATTCTAGATGGGACTATTGAACACAATATTTATGACGGTTTTTCAATTTGATGTGCGAACTAATTTTGTGGTCAAATTTTATGATGTCAATGGTCAAATGGACCATGAATGCTTCAATTTCTCACTTTAGTTAGATGAGAATTTAGTGGAACATGACAATGAGTTGGCCAAGGTAAAATTTCACAATGATTATGGACTTCCATTAGTTTTAGATTGCAGATTGACAGAATTAGTGTTGACATTGGAAAATACAGTGATATGGTAAGGCATGTAAATGACAAAGCTAGTTTGTGGGTAGTTCATGGTACTGTTTTCAGACTTGGTTTATTGTAGACAACATAGAACAAAGTGTTTGATAGAGGTAAGGATTAATATTTCATTTTTGGGGGCCCGGGGCCACCAAATGAAGTTTGAAAAATGAGTTCCAATGTTGAATAAAGTAGAATTTTTAGAGCACCCAATGGTTCTGACATTCAGTCTTCTTATCCAAAGGATCTGAATTCTTGCTATGCCCATAGGGGGAATACATCCACAGTTGAAGCCATTGGTGGCACTATCAAGTTTTGTAAATTTGAAGTGCCCATGTTGAAAATTTTGCCTTTGCACACTCAGAAGTGCACTTGAAAAATCTGCCCAAGTGACCTACTTTGGTGGGTAATAATTTAGAGCCAATTGAATTTCATGCCAAACCCCTTAGTGAGCATATTCAGTTGACATATGTGAACATGCATGTCATTTTTCAGATTCCCATGATGATTTTTGGCGGGGTTTCAAAAATAAAAGTTGGAGGGTTCTGGGAATGTTTTGTTGTTTGCAAACTCTTTGTCCTATGAAGTGGCCTCCTGTTCGATCTCATATTTCACAACTGGGTGATCCTCATGATGAAATGATTGGTGCCCTACATTCCCCCCCAAATTCATATACTCCATGGTTTAATTTTAGAACCTCATGATTAGATTTGATATTTTTTCGAGATCAAAAGAACATGGAGTCTGTTTTGCTTTTACATCTACATTTTCAACATGTTTCAAGGTCGTCAACTTTGACCCCTAATATCTCGTGAAGAATTATGATTGAAGGAAATGCCTCTTGCAAAATTTCTCATTGGACCTAAATGATCTTGTGTTTCCAATGGCAGCTTCCCAGGTGATGATTTGGTATTTTTTTAAGAAGGTGACTTGGTGAGCCATAATTGGTTTTGAATAGGTACAGTTGTAGAAAAGTCTAATTGAGCAACTTTGACATTGAATATCTTGCACCTTGAGATCTCATTTGCTAAACCATTTGTTGCACTATGTTTTCAGGTCAAATTTATGTTTTGTTGTGCATTTTTATAGCTCCTAGAGGTTGTTTGACCATTTTTCAAGGGTGATTCCAGATCCCACTGGACCCATTTTGACCACTATGCAAATTTGCTAGAAAGAATATTTTAAAGACAACCCATTTCATTTTTTCACCTCAGATGCATTCATAAGTAGGCTCAAGGTCAATTGAAGATGAAACTTGTTTCAAAATGATTTTTTTTAGTCGAGCGCATAAGGGGACCTGACATGTGTCACACAACTTGAGGAAAGTCGTACATTCAAGGGTTGATTACATTGATCATGCTGATAGAAGTGAATAATATGGTGACAATATGTTGTAGAAACTCTTGAGGAGAGTGTTCAACCATTTGAGTATAATGATGAGAGGGGTTCTCTAACATTTGGAGTTGCAACTACTCTAAAGGCATCAGTTCTGGAGTAGGCAGTTTTTAATCATTCAAATGTAAAGCCTGGAAACATGTTTGATAGACTTCTAGTGCTAGATGTTGTGAAGCAAAGTCCAATACTCTCAGCCAAATACTCACTCATTTAATTTGCAAGACTCCTTCCTTTGAATATTGTTTAAATTCATCCTCAATTAGTGTTGCAAGGGTATATTTGCAATATCATACAGAATGGTGTCTTTGTTCATTTTCTTGGTCGTTTGACTATTTTTGCACTAAAGCATCAAGTTTTGGATTGTTTCACTAAGGCTCTTATTAAATAGTTTTGTTTTGGGCATAATTTGCATTAGTATTAAGATGAATTGCTCACAATGAATGAGACCATTGAAGGTTGTGCAAGTAAAATCGATGTAAGGAATTATTATGTCAAATTTCACTTAAGATTGTCTTGCACAACAAGGGATCGACCCACAAAATAGTGGCAATAGGTCTTGAGAAGCCTCGTGGGGCCTTATAAAGTGGTTGGGTTACATGAACCACCATCAAAGCATATAGGATAAAGGATTTATGCTAGAAATCTCTACTGTGTCAAATAAGAGGAGAGATGCCAAAAAACTATGGCAACCAGCTTAAAAGGACATATGAACTGGTTTGTTAAAAGTCCCCAAATAAATGTAGTTTCATGGAATGACATAAGTATAGCGTATACACAAAATGGATTTGTTGAAAGGGCTTCAGAAATTTCTAGGAAAATGCAAGAGGTGTCCAAGATACAGGGAAACATATCTTGAGAAGGCCAATCATTGGTTCAAAGCAAGGGAGACCATCGAGGTTACACTTCACTCGAGAATTCAAATGATTTTTGTATTATTTCGAAATAAGAAAATGGATCTTCAAAGATCGATGGAAAAGGCCAGGAAAGGGTTTATGTGTGTATTGCACATGGTGATTGTTGTCATAGCTATAAGTGGTCAACCTCCCATGAAATTTCTAAGGATGTTTGAAGGGTTTCGTTTCCTTGCACAAGTGATATCCAGTTTTCCCTGGATAGTTTGCACCCTCCATGAAATTTTATCAAGGGTGTACTGGGGGCGTTTCCATTATGGAAGATTCTTCCTCCGTTGATGTTCTTCTAGATCCAAAGGTGGAGGAACCTAGAGAAAAATAGTGATGCATCTTGATAGGGGAACAAAAACTTCATTGTCAAGTATTTGTGTTAAAAACATGGCGCTACCATTTGTGCTAGTTGAAGTAGTATACTAGGGTTTTCAATAAGAGGAAGATTGGAAGGAGATCGATGTTGCTTATAGAATTCCATGAACATTTGTGCTGCCATGTTTGTGGGAAAGCATTAGAGTAGTGAACCAAAAATAATAGGAATTGAGGACAATATTATACAAAATGAAAGTATCTTTGCTACAAATTGTGAGGTGCCATTGTACCAACTGAAGATGGTCTCAAACAATTTGCACAAACATGAAGAACAAGAGAGAGATTAAGGAAAAATTAAATCAATGGCTAAGGGAAAACAAGGGACGTGGAATAATCTAAGACACACCTCGCAAGCCCCACATGAATAAAATATTAGGTTAAGGGGTGCGCGGGGTGGTGTACAGGGAAGCTAAGATGGGTTTGTGACATTATAAGAAAATATTTTAAAAGGTCTTCTTTTCTTTTAAAAGGAAAAATAGATTTTGAATATGAGATCAAGGGTGAGAAAGGGGGGCATAGGTAAACTCTTCTCTTTCCTGATGATATAATTTGTTTTAAAAGGGGGCCCTCATTTCTATTAAAAAGAAAACTTTATTAAATATAAAATGTGAAGTGAGTGGTAAGAGATTTTTAATGTTGTTGGGAAGATGTATAAAAGGTGCCGGTAAATTTTTCCCGAGGAAAATGTGAAATGATTTTAATGTTAAAACGAAAGTATTTTAAAAGCTTCCAAATATTACTAGTAATACAATTATATGGTGCACAGGAAATAATTTTATTTTTCCTGGTAAGTGAATGAAATATTCACTGTAGAAAATAATATTTTTTTCTGGGAATTGAAAATATGAAGTGCAGCAAAACAAAGGAGAATAAAAAGGGCTTTCACGAGGGGTGAAACAGTAAATTTTCAGCTTCAAGGCAAAACAAGATGAGTGAATTTTTTCATGAAGAGGGATATTTTTCACTACAAGGTAAATTAGAGGTGCAGGTTGTTCACAAAGGGGTTTTTTTGTTGCTGATTTGTTCTCCAGAACAAAGGGTCAGATGAAAGGAGAGCAAACAAATGAAGATTCCAGATTCTTGATTGAAGAAGGAAGCTGCTAAGTGTCATCATTAGATTAATTTTTGGGCTCTTTTTCCTTCTATATCTTTTCATTCTTTCTCATTTGTAGAGGTTTGACTTTTGATTCTCATCATAGTATAGGTAGAGGCTAAGCTCATAAAGGAGTATACTGTAGAAAATATTAATGAATTAAATAGTAAATTGTCTTGGTTATGGGTCATGTACGTAAGAATCTTGAATTGGTTTTATAGAAGCCATGAATATGAAAGAAAATACTAGTTCTTGAACATATACTCTTCTTATTATTCTCTTACAGATTATAAATGAAAATGATCAATGATATTTTTGTTCATCTTCAATTGTTTTAATTGAATGTGTGGGTTTTTCTTTGCTTCAATTCAAAGAATTGACTAAATTGCTTAAATGAAGCCACAAGTCTATGAGTGAAGAGTATAGGTTTTGGTAAGAACTAATGTTTTAGATGCAGTGAGTTGAATACTACAAGGTAGTATGATAATAGACCATCAATTTCTAAATTAAATGGCTTATATATTACTAGTTGTTGCATATTTGACTCCATCATCCCAATTGATAGGGATTTAAGATGAGAATGACAATTATTAAAAACTTTCAATCACAAGGAATGGATCTGAAGTACCACCTAATTCCTAGAAATAGATGATAATTTGTTTAAAGATCGACCAAAAATTTAATAAATCATGTCTATTTGCACTCAGTAGGAAATGATCTTTGTATGGAAGTGTTCTCAAATAATTAGTATCACATGAACACAATAATGAATACCCTCCTAGGTCTCATAGAACCTAAAGAGTAGGAGTGAAGGTCTCAAAATCATTTACTCGTTTGTTGGACACTAGCTTTAAAGATTCTTTAGCATAAGGGTTGGCTACCCTTTAGAGAATTTCAAGGTTCTACTTGAAAAAACACCAACACATACCATTTATCAACCCACTCTTTAGAATCACAATCATTCCATGCTTGAAGTGTATATGCAAAACAAAATTATGCCATCTTCCACATATGCATAGTTCATGTACATATATTGGAGCTTCTAAAAGAGTGTAGCTCACTCGATCCTATCAGTGTACAATAATCCTCATATTTTATAATGTTAGTATCATCTACCAACCAAAAAAATCTATGAACTAAAGAATTACCTTCATTACCTAGACCCATTTCATGATTGCACCACTGGACAATTGATTTTGCATATGTTAACTTTGGACTATCTTTGTACTTTAACTCTTCTCATGCTAAGGCTCTTATGATACATGCACTTGCACCATCATGCCCCCCTTTCGATTCCTGACCTTTGAGAAATTCCACATATGTTGAACACCATTGATCCTATGCATCCTACTCAACTAGTAAAAATTCTAGAGTTCTTGAATTGTTATGTACAGTTATCTAAGCATATGGTATTTTGACTAAATGATATGCCCTTGCTAACCAAATCATCATCGAACATCTAAAAGTAACCTTACACAAACTCTATAGAATGTGTGTGATCATCACTGATCTAAAAGTGACACTCCTTCAAAACCTTCTTGTTATCCTCTATACTATCATTTGTATGAATGAATGGTATATGCACAAATATATAAACCTGTGTGGAGTTTTAGTATTGTGATAACACCTCATTCTATGGCCGTAATGTGTAGTTCTTTATGAATTTGACAACTAAAATGATGCTATGAGGTGAAAATGTTTCCTTGCATAACTTGAACTATGAGTCCAACCATTGAGTTCTATATGCATGCCTTGCATACTCATAGACCACGTGATCACAAAAAAAGTTCATAAATTGATACACTGGAATGTTATCATTGACCAATTCACGCTTCTTTTCTTCTTTCCCATATTTTAGACTATAGGCCACTATCTTGTATTTGATAAATTCTATGATTTCATTTCCAACTGCATGTGTACTAGCCATGTGTTGGAAAATTGGAAAATGTTGCATGCCACCATAATGATTACATGTGTCATCCAAACATGATTTCTTGTAAAAAATTGACCATCCACTCTTTTGCATACAATTTTAAATAAGAAATCCCTTAAAGATTTAGGTGGAGGCCTTATGTTGCATTCCTACAAAACATTGTTAATATGCATATCTACACATATACATTGATAAACATCATAATGGTTAGAAAACTCAATATGTACTCTACAACAAAAGTAGTGCGTGTGATTTATTTTGACATAAAAAGGCTTTAGAATTTCAAAACACCTTTGAAATATTTTAACTTGAGGAAACCTCTCTACAGAATTAGCAAAAAATTGGGTTTAAGTGGTATCCAAAAAATGCTTTGGATGTGGCTCACGGATTTGACTACCAATTGTCCTTCTTACAACATCTCTTTGATTGGGAGAGACCCTTGTGTTATCCTTCCAAAAAGATTGTATTGGACATCTAAAGGCTTGAGAAATTTCTTTATCCTTTTGTGGTAGTCTACCTGAGAATTCCCATAACTCATTTCTATTTGGATCCTCCACTCACACCTTCTTTTGGCTCTCATTAGAGATGATCTACTTATTTTCAAAGATTTACTCATTTTTGTAAGGTTCATCTTATTCCCGGTTTGACTGCTTAACAATATTGTTGTCATCACATGTCATGTGGTATAACTATCTTTTGTACATGAGATAGAACCCACGCTCTCATATTCACTAATTAGATTCATTACAATGAATTTCTCACTTGATTCTTCTAATGTTCTTAGTCCAAGAATATTCATGGTGGGCCTAAAATTGAGTTGCCTCGTCATTTCAAGAAATAGTTGACATCTTCCATCCTCACATAGCTTCTCAAAAAATAAACTCCATATCCTCTTCGCATATCTTTGACACGTACCTTTTGGAATCTTATCAGCCATTTGTTTCAAAACATTGGTATCAATATCAATCAAATATTTAGTTTTTCTATGTAAAAATCTAGGAGGAGTTCTCAAAGGTAAAGTTGTGTCAACAACATCAAAGGATAGGTGACATACCTTCAATCGGAGGTGAAATCAATGACGTACCTTGAGATTGACATGTAAACGATGTTGTACCTCCAACTTTAGATGTGGTATGTGGAGTGTCTTCAAGTAGATATGTGTTTGTTGATGTAATTTCAAAACCACATGTTGTTGATGGTGTGTCTTCAACTAGAGATGTGATTGTTGATGTACTTTGAACATGAGATATTGTAGATGGTGTGCATTGATATTCACTTACAGTTGATGATGTGCCCCCAACTTCTGGATTTATGTCTCTCCTTGCATGATTTTTTTGTATTTGTTCCCTTTGTGTTTCCAATTTGACATCTCTCTTAGATGTATGGGAATTTCTTCCTCTATGGGATATAATTTCTCTTCTTCATGAAATTTCCTTTTTTCTTCTCTTATCCTTGCATTTTTAGCTTCACATTCATTTGATGTTAAAGGATTTTCTCATTTCCTCGACATGAAATTGAATGATACATGTTCACAAACACTCAAAGAACAAAAGTAAGTAATGCATTCTATGAAACAAATTCATATTGTTGATTACATTGCATTTTATGAGATACACAAAGAATTTAACTATACATATTCATCTCACTAATTACATTGCATTGCATATATTTCAAACTCAAAGGATTACTTCATGTTGCATAACTAATAACTAGATGTTGATATATCTATGACAAAATTTCAATTGAAATCAAATCACTTCCTTGTCTATGCTACAAAATTTTGCATTTGCTTCTCATGCATCAACATGAGATCACATTTTATGAGGCATTTTATGAAACAAGGCAGTGAGATGTTTGAAAAAATTCCTCAAAGAAATGTGGTCTCATGGTGATGGACATCACCATGAGACCACATTTCTTTGAGGAAATTTTTCAAACATCTCACTACCTTTTCTATGCTACCACATTTTCCATACATGTCTACCAAATCATTTTATGAAACATGTCTATGCTACCACATTTTTCATACATGTCTACTAAAGCAATTTTCATAAATGTCTACCAAAACATTTTATGAAGCAAGGTAGTGAGCTGTTTGAAAAAATGCCTCAAATAAATGTTGTCTCATGGTGATGGAAATCACCATGAGACCACATTTCTTTGAGGATTTTTTTCAAAAAAATCACTACCTTTTCTATGCTACCACATTTTCCATACATGTATACCAAAGCATTTTATGAAACATGTCTATGCTACCACATTACATGTCTACCAAATCATTTTCCATACATGTATACCAAAGCATTTTATGAAACAAGGCAGTGAGTTGTTTAAAAAAATGCCTCAAATAAATGTGGTCTCATGGTGATAGACATCACCATGAGACCACATTTCTTTGCGGCATTTTTTCAAATAGCTCACCGCCTTTTCTATGCTACCACATTTTTCATACATGTCTACCAAAGCATTTTATAAAACATGTCTATGCTACTATATTTTTCATACATGTCTACCTTGAAGAATTTTATGAAACAAGGCAGTGAGTTGTTTGAAAAAATGCCTCAAATAAATGTGGGCTCATGGTGATGAACATCACCATGAGAGCATATTTCTTTGAGCCATTTTTTAAAATAGCTCACTAACATTTCTATGCTACCACATTTTCCATACATTTCTACCAAAGCATTTAATCAAACATTTCACTTCCTTGCTGCTATGGCTGAAATCGTAAAATGGGTGCTTCCGAACAAACTATGGATGCTTGGAAAAAATCTATCAAAGCATAATAGTTTAAGAAATAGCATAGACAAGGCAGTATGTTATTTCAAAAAATGCCTCAAAGAAATGTGGTCTCATAGTCTTCATTTCAATATACAACAATGCCACAAAGGAAGGATAGCTAGTCAAATCAAATACAAAATAGCAATCAACTCTAAAGGGAAGTCTTTGACAACAAAGTGTTAAGAGAAATGCAAAATCATTATGGCTATAGTAGGGAAGAGTTTGGAGTTTGAAAAATTTGACAATCATGATTATAAGGACAATATTCTTGGTTTTAGTTGTGAAAACATAAGAAGGTATAAAGGATAGTGACTTCAAGCTATTTAAAAGGATAGTGATTACGTTGCATTGCACATATTTAAAACTCAAAGCATTACTTGACACTGCATAACTAATGTAACTAGATGTTTATAGAAGACAAAATTTTAATTATAATATAATGTTTTTGAAAGTCAACCTATGTGCAAATCTTATGCAATTGCTTCACATTGCATAACTAATAACTAGGAGCATCTACCAATTGCATTTTCTTTTCATTGCATTCCATGATACCACATTGCTTTGAGGCATTTTTCAAATCCTCTATATAAGTTTACATTAATTCATCTATTATGTCATGTTTTTCATTTTTTTATCTTCAAACTCCTAAAAATTAAACTTTTATATGCAACTTCCATCTAATTCAATGTTGAATTCTATGTATAACAATGAAGATTAATAAAATAATCAAATGAATGGTCTATATTGTCAAAACAAAACAAAAAAGCTCAATATAAAAATCTAGCTAAAATGAAAAAGAGTGAATTCCACTAGCCATGATAGAAATGGACTACTATAAGCAATGAAAATAGAATTCATAAGCAAGTTTGTGTTTAGTTGATATCCTCTATATAATTTTACATGAATTCATCTAAATTATGTCATGTTTTAATTTTTTTTCCTTCAAAATCTGAAAAACTAAACTCTTTTATGCAACTTCAATCTAATTTAATGTTGAATTATATGTAAAACTATTATGATTAATAAAATCATGAAAGTAATGGTTTATATTGTCAAAACTAAATATAAATATTTCATTTGTACCAAAATGAATATATTACCTGAGCTAATGAAAAATGATATAGAAAATTCAAATTGTCTTGTTCTATGTTGTCTAGGATGAAATTGGTGCTAAAAAGGTGATGGATCAAGCATAATTTGGTATAACAAGTCAACTACATAAAAAAGGCATTTCTGACTCGGATAAAGCACAAAGCCAGACAAATACTGGGAATTGTGGGTCTGAATCATGGGGTCAACTCCTTTTTTACCATTTTTGGAAAATGAACATTTGGTGTTCACCAAATTTGGCGAGCACCAAATGTGATGCAAAATGTGATACATTGTTAGGACTTTAGTATCTAGAACAAGAAAAATAAGAACACGCCATTTAACTACACTTGGGTATAAGTAAAGGTGATAGATTGTTAGGACTTGAATATTTAGAAGGATTACAATTACAAATATCTCAACCCTCAACCCTCTACCCTATCAATTAAACTCTCAACCCTAGTTTATCAACCTTAATCCCTGAATCCTCAAAATTTGAACCTAATTCGTCATCCCTATACCTTAAACCCTAGACCCTCTACCCTCTACCCTCTACCCTACACATTAAACCCTCAACCCTAATCCCTCAACACTATCCCTTAAACCATAAAACCTAAACCCTAAACCCTAAACCTAAAACCCTTGATCCTATTTCGTCAGCCCTATACCTTAAATCCTAAAATCTCAACCCTCTACCCTCTACCCTACACATTAAAACCCCAACCGTAATCCCTCAACACTATCCCTTAAACCTTAATCCATCAACCCTCAATCCTCAACCCTCAACCCTCTACCCTCTACACTATACATTAAACCCTCATCCATAAGTGGGAGAGACCTAATAGAGAGAGATGAGAGGGAGAGAGAAAGACAAAGACCTGAGAGAGAAATAACTGAGAGGGAGAGAGAGAGGGAGTGTGAGAAAGAGTAGTCTAGGTAGGGTGGGAGGGAGTGAGAGATGGGAGAGAGACTTGAGAGGGGTAGAGAGATTTATCTAGTTGGGGTGTGGGGGAGATACTTGAGAGAGGGAGATGGGTTGGGAGGGATATTTTGAGGGAGATACTTGAGAGAGAGGGAGTGTGAGAGAGGGGGTTGGAGTGAGAGAGAATTGTCTAGGTAGGGTGGGAGGGAGACTTGAGGAGGGGAAAGAGATTTATGTAGTTAGGGTGGGGGGAGAGACATTAGAGAGGGAGAGGGGTTGGGAGGGATATTTTTAGGGAGAGGCCTGAGAGAGAGGGAGTGGGAGACACTTGGGAGAGAGATGCCTAAGAGAGAGATAATAGGGAGAGAGAAAAAGATAAATACCTAAGGGAGGGAGTTGGAGTGAGAGAGAGAGAGAGAGAATGATATAAGAGGGAGAGATAAAGGGAGTGTGAGAGATGGGGTTGGAGTGAGACCTGAGAGAGACTACTACATCAGAGAAAGAGGGTTATCTAGTTAGGATTGGAGGGAGAGGCTTGAGAGAGGGAGAGGGGGTGGGAGGGATATTTTGAGGGAGGGGATTGGAGTGAGAGAGAGTAGTCTAGGTAGGGTGGGAGGGAGTGAGACCTGATAGAGAGAGAGACTTGAGAGGGAGAGAAAATTATCTAGTTAGCATGGGGCGAGAGACTTTAGAGAGGGAGTGGGGTTAGGAGGGATATTTTGAGGGAGAGACCTAAGAGAGAGGGAGTGGGAGACACCTAAGAGAGATGAGGAGAGAGAAAGATAAAGACCTAAGAGAGAGAGTTGGAGTGAGAGAGAGAAAGGGAGTGTGAGAGAGGGGGTTGGATTGAGATAGATTAGTCTAGGTAGGGTGGGAGGAAGTGAGACCTAAGAGAGAGACTTGAGAGGGAGGGAGAGAGATATCTTGTTAGGGTGGTGGGGAAAGACCTTTGAGAGGGAGAGTGGTTGGGAGAAATATTTTAGGGAGAGACTTGAGAGAGAGAGAGACAAGAGGGAGAGAGAAAGATAAATACCTGAGAGAGGGAGATGGAGTAATAGAGAGAGAGGGGGAGTGTGAGAGAGGGGGTTGGAGTGAGATAGAGTATTTTAGGTAGGGTGGGAGGGAGTGAGACCTGAGAGAGAGAGACATGAGAGGGATAAAGAGATTTATCTAGTTAGTATGGGGGGAGATACTAGAGAGAGGGAGAGGGGTTGGGAGGGATATTTTTAGGGAGAAACCTGAGAGAGAGGGTGTGGGAGACACCTAAGAGAGACCTGAGAGAGAGATACCTAAGAGAGAGAAATATAAAGACCTGAGAGAGGGAGTTGGAGTGAGTGTGAGAGAGAAAGTGTGTGAGAGAGTGTTGGAGTGAGAGAGAGTTGTCCAGATAGTGTGGGAGGGAGTGAGACTTGAGAGGGAGAGCAAGAGTTGTCTAGTTAGGGTGGGGGGATAGACCTAAGAGAGGGAGAGGGGTTGGGAGGGATATTTTGAGGGAGACACCTGAGAGAGAGAAAGATAAATACGAGAGAGAGAGAGGGGTGATCCCACAATAGTGGTTTACACTTTTTGGGACATCCTGATTTTTGTTGAAATCACATATTTTTAGAAAACATGATGATTTAAGCCATGAAAAGTTCAATTTAAAGGATTCCAATTGAAGACAATTTGATCAAACCACCTTAGATCAAACCCCCTTGGATATAACCTTGCTAGTTTTAAACGATACCTATAACGGAGTCTCCTTTACACCTATTAAAATGCTGATAAAAAAACACTTTTGATTTACCTTTTGGGGGATCAACTAAATTCATTTAAATTATTTTTTTTGTAAGGATGTAGTCCTTATTATAAGCTTCCCAAAAAGTATAATTTTAAATATGTTTAATTTGATTATTATATTTATTTTTAATTTCTTGTGAATGTAGGTTTTCACCAAAAATCAAACTCTATGTTCTACACATGAGTAGAATAGTATATTACCAAAATAAATTCTGAAAAATATGTCTATGATAGGTATTGGTGTCCTTGATCCAACGAAAAAAATTAAATTGAATTTTGATACATACAAAAAAAAAAGGTTATGTTGTATACGGTCTGCCTATGTCTAAATTGTAATTAGTTTGACTTCAAAACTTAATTAAAAATATATATCCTATAAAACACTATGAAGCCAAATAAAAGTGCTAGATATCATAGTTACAAATCTAAATTTAAAAAAATTAGAATTTTATCCTTCATAGAAAAAAATTATGTTGTATATGGTGAACACCACTCTTTAAAAATGGTGTTTATAGTTAAAATCTATTTTTCGAAGGAGATGGAAAAAGAAATGCAATCTAATTCCAAAATAAATTAAAAATATATATTTAAAATCTATAGAAAAAATGTCACAAATCACTAGTTTGCATCATCTTCAAATTCCTCATGGTTTAGCAACTATAGGTGCCTAAAAGTGAAGATTTTGTTAAAACAATTCAGTTCAATGTCCAGTTTGGTCAAAAATTGTAAACCAATATTTTGGGATTACCCAGAGAGAGAGAGGGGGGGTGGGGGTTGGAGTGAGAGAGATTTATCTAGGTAGGGTGGGAGGGAGTGAGACCTAAGAGAGAGAGAGACTACTGTCAGAGAAAGAGAGTTATCTAGTTAGGATGGGAGGGAGAGGGGATGGGAGGGATATTTTGAGGGAGAGACTTGAGAGAGAGGGAGTGTGGGAGAGAGGGTTGGAGTGAGAGAGAGAGAGAGTACTCTAGGGTGGGAGGGTGGGAGGGAGTGAGACCTGAGAGAGACTTGAGAGGGAGGGAGAGAGTTATCTAGTTAGGTGGGGGGAGAGAACTAAGAGAGGGAGAGGGGTTGAGAGGGATATTTTAAAGGGAGAGACCTAAGAGAGAGGGTGTTGGAGTGAGAGAGAGTTGTCTAAGTAGGGTGGGAGGGAGTGATACCTAGGAGAGAGAGTTATCTAGTTAGGGTGGGGCGGAGAGACCTGAGAGAGGGAGATGGGGTGGGAGGAATATTTTTAGGTAGAGACCTAAGATAGAGGGAGAGAGATAGGGAGTGGGAGACACTTGAGAGAGAGAGAGAGACTTGAGAGAGAGAGACCTAATAGAGAGAAACCCGAGAGAGACTTGAGAGGGAGAGAGAGGGAGTGGGAGAGACCCGAGAGAGAAACTTGTGAGGGAGAGAGAGTTGTCTAGTTAGGGTGGGAGGGAGAGGGGGTGGTAGAGATCCAAGAGATAGAGGGTGGAAGGGATAGAGTGGGGGAGATAAATTTGTATAGTTAGGATAGGAGGGAGAGACTTTAGAGAGGTAGAGGGGGTGTGAGAGTATTTAGGGTGGGAGAGAGAGACTTGAGAGAGGGAAAGGGGTTGTGAGATATCGAAGAGACAAAGGGTGGAAGGGATAGAGGGAGAGAGGCTTGAGAGAGAGGGGGTGGGAGGGATAGATGGAGGGAGATACTTGAGAGAGAGGGGGTGGGAGGGATAGAGGGAGGAAGAGACATGAGAGGGGGAGTTATCTTATAAATTAAACCCACAACCCTATACCTTAAACCCTAAGGATGGAAGACAAGGTAGAGAGTGTATGATAGACCTAGAGAGGGTTGAGAGATCTAATGCGTACATATTGGTTAAGAGGGAAGGAGGTAGAGAGGGAGTGAAAGGTAAAAATTTAACTATCAATCAATTATCATAAACCATGAACTCTAAGAGTTATCAAAGTGGTGGAGAGAGACACACAGAGAAATAAAAGTTAGTTTTTTGTCAAAGTAGCTCATTTGGTGAGCACCAAATTTGGCAAGTGCCAAATGGGATGTACCATTTTGAGAGTGTCAAATTTGGTGCTCACCAAATGAGATACTTATGGATGTGATTTTCTTAGGAGGGTACCAAATTATCCATATTTTTGGTCATGCTAACCATCACGTTTGCATGTCTTTCAATGCAAGTTTATAAAAAGTTGTGATGACGTTAGGCTCTCTCTCATCTATCTAAATATATATATTTTTTATGTTTTGATTATGTTAAGGTTTTCATCCATAAATTCTCTTGTTATTGCCTCCAATTTTTGTCAAAAACCAACATGTGTTAGTTTTAGGATAGATTTTTACTCATTCATTGAATCTTGAAAAAAATGACATTTTTTAAATTAGACTCCATTCTACATATGATGAAAAAGAAAGAATTTATTTTCGATTAGTTTTCAAAATAATTAGGGGGAGCACACTCAAATTTTAGCTTTTCAAGATGTGTCCACTTCAAAAATTCATAAAATATTATATATTCATTAAAAAATTAGTTGAAAGAATGGGGATAAACTACATGGTGTTAGCTAATTTCTCACCATTTGGATTTTTGAAATTCTAAAAAGAAGTTAATGAAAAAGGGGGGGCCCTCAGACGCTATGCTAGTTTTTTTTTTTTTAAAAATAGGACCTATTTTGCCCCCCATTTTTGAAACTTTTAATCTTCATTATTTTTGAAAAAAAAAGTAGCTTAGAAACTAGACTCAGAGAACTTAAACTCTTGTTCTTGCTACGTATTCAAATTTTGAGTGTAACTATCTTCATTTTCTTGTGCACATAAGACTTTGCTGATTTCAGAAAAAAGTGGCATCTTAAGAGCCATTTTTGTGTCATAGCTTGGCGCACTTACCCACAATAGATGCATCAAAGATCACCTATCATGCATCCTCTCTAGATCCCAAGGAAAGAACAAACTTCACAACCTTCATACAAGAACGAAATATCAATTTTGCCTGGACCTATGCGGATATGCCTAGTTTAGATCTAGCTTTAGTAGTTCACCATATTATAGTTTTCCTTGGAACTAAACTGGTGAAACAGAAGCTTCACAAGATGCACCCTTGGATATCACTTCTATTCAAAGTGGAACTGCAAAAATTGCTTGATGTCGAATGCATTAGACCTATTGATTACCTTGAGTGGGTATCAAACCTAGTACTAGTTTCAAAACCCACTAGGGGCATAAGGATCTACAATAATTTTAGAGACCTCAATAAAGCATCCCCGAAGGATGATTTTCCACTCCCAAACATTAACATGATAGTGGATTTGAGAGCTACTCATGAAATTATTTAACTTATGGATGGATTCTCCGGATATAACCAAATCAAGATAGCACCTAAGGACCAACATAAGACAACATTTACTTGTCCTTGGGGAACTTTTTGCTAGAATGTCATGCCATTTTCCCTAAAGAATGCAGGAGCCACCTACCAAAGGGTGATGAATACTATATTTCATGATATATTTCATATAACCATGGAAGAATATGTAGATGATCTTTTAGCAAAATCTATCACAAGACAAGGAAATCTATGTAATCTGGTTAAAATACTTGACACATTAAAAGAATACAATATACGCCTAAATCCAAAGAAGTTTGTTTCTGGCATGACATTAGAAAAACTATTAGGTTACATTGTATCCCAAAGAGGCATCAAGGTAGATCTCTCAAAATTCAAAGGTATCATGGAAATTCCTCCCTTGAAGACATTGAAATAGCTGTGTAGCTTATAAGGAAAATTGTAATCAATTCAAAAATTCATAGCATAATTAGTGGATAAATACCATCCTTTTACACACTTTCTCCATAAGGATATAAACTTCAAATGGGATAGAAGATGTGAATAATATTTTTACTAGGTAAAAGACTATTTGGTAACTCTTGTTTTGATGCCTCCTATACAAGAAAAATATATGATCTTGTACATATCAATGACATCAAAAACTTTAGGATCTTTGGTAGAACAACTTTATTGGAATAACATAGAAATAGCAATGTACTACATCATCCATACCCTAGCTAGTTATGAACTAAACTATACACCTATTGAACGAGCTTGTTTAGTAGTTGTCTTCACATCCCAAAAGCTTAGACATTACATTGAATTGACATATCAAGATAATATCCAAATTTGATCCCTTGAAATATCTGTTGGCTAAAGAAAATCTCACTAGAAGAATGGTGAAGTGGGTCATGATACTTAGTGAATTTGACATAGAATATGTGGAAAAAAAGCAATTAAAGGACAAGTAATAGTAGACCAATTATCATAAGCACCTATAGAAGATCATCAACCATTGATATCATAACTTCTCGATGAGGGAATCCTTGTGACAACTTAAAAACATTGTTGGACACTATACTTTGACAGATCTCATACTCAACATGGATCAGGGGCCGACATCCTTTTTCTCACACCTCAAGGAGATAGTATACCTAAATCATATAGAATTTCCTTTCCTTGCACAAATAATAGAGACGAATATGAATCACTAATCACTAGGCTAAAAATGGTCATTGAATGTAAAATCAAAGAGCTACAAGTTTATGGTGATTCATAATTGGTCATTAGACAAGTGAATGATGAATACCAAACTAAGGATGATAAGTTGATGCCATATAAGAGAATGGTGGATAGTTTTAAGTAGTACTTTGTATTCATCCTCTTCAAATAGGTTATGAGAGTCAGCATCAAAGTTGTTGATGCCATGACAACCATTGGTTCACTTCTTGATATACCACAAAACATTCCTAGGTACGAATTTCTCATAGAACAATTTCTTATACTAGCTTTCGATATCCCAAATCTAAACTTGTGTATGTTATACTTGGTCCCAATTCAATGTGGTATCAAGAATGTGCCTACATAAAATACAAAACCATACCACCTCACCTTAAAAGCAACCAAAAGAAAAAAATTATCCACTAAACCATATGCTTTATTATCCTCGAAGATACTTTATATTGACAAAGCCTTGATGGAACATTACTATGATGTCTCAATACAAAAGAAGCTCAAACTAAATTACAAGAAGTACATGAAGGTGTTTGTGGGTCTCATTCTATTGGGCTGAATCTAGTCAAGAATTTTCTAAGAACTAGATACTACTGTTCATTAATATAATAAGAAGCTATACACTATTCAAAGAAATTCCTTCAATTTTAGCAACATGGTGATCTTGTTCATGCACCCGTACAAGAGCTACATCCAATAACAACACCTTGTCCCTTCTCACAGTGCAAAATCGATCTTATAGGAAAGATATCCCCTATTTCATCCAACGAACATAAATTTATCATAACTACCATGAAGTATTTCACAAAGTGGATAGAAGCTATACCCCTCACCTATGTCACTAGAAAACAAATAGCGAATTTTATCCTTAAATATTTGATTTATCATTATGGTATCTCTCAAACTATCATTATTGATAATGGAACTCTGTTCAAAAACCTATATGTCCATGAGCTTTTCACTAGATTCTCCATCCAACATCACTTCTCAACTTCGTACTACCCCTAGGAAAATGGTCAAGCGGAAGAATATAACAAAATGATTCTCAAAATTCTTAAGAAGACTATTAATGATGTCGGTCATGATTGGAACCTTTAGTTGAAACCTGATTTATGGGCTTACAAAACTACCATCCACACACCCACGAGTGTGAAACCCTTTCCCCTTGTATAAAGATTTAAATCCATCTTGCCTATAGAGGTCGAGATTCCATCCCTAAGTGTATCCTTGAAATATCTTGTTAGCAATGAAGAATACCAAGTATCCAGACTCCATGAACTTGAACTATGAGATGAAAAATGCTTGAGTACTCTAAACCATCTCCAAGCTTATCAAAACTGTCTCAAATGAAGTTATAACAATAGAATCAAGAGCAAGACATTTTAGGTTGGTGACTTAGTCTTGAGAGAAAATCAAAAGATTCAGAATAACCAAGATGGGAAAGGTAAATTTGAGCCAAATTGGTTAGGTCCTTTTGTCATCACAATAAGTTATGACTTTGGCACTTATCATTTGGCTACTCTAGAAGGTGAACCCCTAGTAGAACCACTCAATAGTAGCCATCTCAAAAATTTCTACATCTAACACATCAGAATATCCTAAGCAAAAAAGGAAAAAAAATAAAAATCAATAAAACAATAAAGAGAAATAAATCATCCTTTAAGTGAAAACCATATTGTGGTGCTTCTTGGATAGGTACCATAGTGAAAACTTGGTAAACATGCACTATGTGTGAATAAGTCCTGCATTATCATCTATCCACCTTATTTTATCCTTTTATCACATCTGTTATATTATGTCTATTCTATTATCTCATCCATTTCATTCCATCCATCACATAATAAACATACACCCAACCATGGCTCGATAATTGGTTGTGTTGAACCTTGTTACACTATCTACCATCCACGCTATCTTTATACACTATCCGCCTTATCTATCTATCCATAATAAATGAAATCTAATCCCAAACTAGGGGCGACCTCTTGAAATTGGTCGACAGATTGGATTCTTACTTATCCCATCATTTACATAAATAATTAAAATCCAAAAACAACCAAAAAACCATCAAAATCCAAAAACATCCAAAAAACCATCAAAAGAAAAAATTATAAAACATCAAAATCCTAAAATATCATTGGCCATCTTCGTACGAGCTACTTTGAGTTCAATAAAGAAAACTACAATGTCTCTGCATGTATAACGTAGGAAAATCCATCAATAAATGATCCCCTAAGGCACCAGGCCAGTCCCCTTAGGTCCCCCTCTTGGTCTCTAAATCCTCAAAAACATCAAAAAAATATAAAAATAGACTTAAATAATCTCAAAAGTACAAAAACATTCAAAAAAACCTCAAAAATATGATGTCCATTATCACCTATTCATAATAAAAAATCCTTCCATAATAAAAAAATAGTCACTCTCAGCCTTTGATAAAGCAATCAAAAAGAAAAGAAAACATTGAAATCACAAAACATCCAAGAAAAAATTGTAAAGACTTGATTATTATCAGACTAAAAAAATGCCTAAGTGTTAACTACCCACCTATCAAAATCATCATCAACACCTTGGCATGTCTTAATGGATAAATCATTCCTACAATAGACATCATCAATGGATAATATCATAAAGCATCAAAAAATTCATGGCAAGTGATACTGCAACATTGTTTATTTATTTTATTGTCTCATTCCTACGATCTCTCAAGGATATCCATAAGGATTTAGAGAGGAAGGAATGGGGCATTGATTATCGATTTCATATGCCATGCTTGTTGGATATTTTTGTAACATGACCATGGTGAATACTTTCCTTGTGTGTGTGGAAGTCATTTCAAGCAACTAAAGTGGCCTTTATGTTTTGTTCCTCACACCTCTCTATGCAATGGTCCAAAATTCTTTGAAATTCTAACCCATACACTCTAACAAGGTTTATGTATGTCTGGTATGAGCAAGAATACTCCTTGTTTGTAGAGTCAAATTCCATGCAATAGATACAAAGTCCCCTTGGTCATTAATACCTTGGTGCATCGTATCTATTTTCTACATTAATAATGATTGCTATGATGAAAATTACTTGGTCTTTTCCATGAATCAAAAGCATACCCATCATGTTTTACACATCATAAATTATTATCAATCATTCATCCACATCTACAATCATTAATCTATGGATTTTTGAAAATTATATCAACATCATCCAATTTATTTTATCATCTATCCTACTAATATTTCTTTCGTCTAACGTCTACATCTTGCATCACAACATTGTTAGTACCGCCTATATCCTACATGCACAAACTCATCAAAAAATAATATTAGTTATATCATATAACATCATCCATTACATACATGCATCATCATATATCATGCACATTATGCATATCATGTCAAAGCATCATAAAATACAAAAAATGAGCATATCATAACATCAATGCATACATCATCATCACATATCATGCATGAATCCATCTATATCATAAACATAATAATAATCATAAAACATCTCATAACACATCACATGCAACATCAAAATTGGAAATGTCAGTGGATCATCATCATCATCATGTACATGTGTGATATATAAAAAATATAGAAAATATACATGAGGCACAAAAGGCCGATGAATGTATATACAAAATTAATGTCTATATCAATTACATATAAAAGCAATTAGATAACATTAATTTGCATCAACTTTGATGCTCCCTGATGACCATCATTGGTAGGAGATCCCCGATCATGGTCATCATTCCCTGATGACCTATGTGTTTGTAGGAGGGGACCTAAAAGTTGTACCAATGGCCTACTAATTGAACCCCTACCTAATTTGCTCAACTTTTCTTCTATAGTGATGCTCCTCGCACCAAACCTAAGTCATCTCTAAGCCATAGGAACTTGATGCTCATAGAGGGTCTATTAATAGGTCCTCTCCTCCATGATCAGGTCTCTCTCCTACTGGTATTGTGTTGTAGGGATGGAGGAGGCATAAGTTGTCTCTACCTAAAATCTTTGGGTCCACTCCATATCTCTTTGTTGTACTGACTCTCCCTAGGAACTTGAGCGTAATCCCTCTCCCTATGGGCCTGATTGTGCTTAGCTATAAGGATGAATATTTGTGCATTGGAGGCTTGTCTTCATGCTATCTCTACATCTTTGTCACCCACCCAAGTATCTCTATCTTGAATGGCCTAATCATGCTCTGCATGAACCTAATCTCTCTCAATGGTGACCTGTGCGAGCAAAGCTGCTAAATATCCATCTAGTGGGGGTACTTGAGTATTCTATACATGCTGATGACCGAGATCCTATCCATCCCTCTTCCCATCTCTCTGATCTTGGGGCACATTCTTTTCATGCTTATCGTCATCTTGCTCTTCCTATTGTACCCTTTGATGTTACTCATGAGTGATAAACTATCATTATCTAGCCTATCTTCTACCTACAACATAAATTCTCCTCACCTTCCCTATAACCAAACCCCCTACACCTACTCCTCTTATGAGAATGGTGAATTTGACTGGTCATTTCCTAGCCTACCATGTGTCAAAATCATGAGTCATCCCTAGATCTCTAGGTCCAACTGCCCAACCCAGTCCAAAAGGTGCTAGTCCTCCAAACTCTAATATCAATCTCCTAGAATCCGCTTGAGGTCCCCATGCATTGACCTCTCTCATGGTCCATGCATATCTAGCATGATAATCCTCGACGGGTGTGACTTTCCTCTCCTCGAACTATCGAAGGACTCTATCAAGAAGATACCTCTCTAAAATGGTATCCACTTTGCTAATGAGGTACCATGTCTATCTACAATAAACTAAATGCTCATGATCATCAACCCACACCTCATAACCTAGGTATGGGCTCCACACAAACTCTATCATGTCATCAAAAATAGATCTCCAGTACTGTAATCTCCTAGGTTATCGGTAATGCAACCAATCATGATATCTATATGAATATGGATTGATGATATCTCTTTGATGAATAACCACCCACCAATTGACTGCAATGTACTCCCATGCACAAACATGGAGTAGGCTAACACCCATGAAATTTTTTCTACCCTCGTGGTAAACCTCCTTGTGCATGTCATGATATAAGTGCGCTAGTACATAGGGTCCCCACGCGTATCAGCTCCCGTCCTCCATAATATGCTTGATAACAACTCCCCAACTGATTCAAAATCTATGGGATCTCCTATTTGGCATCAAATGACCAATGGTCAAACTAGATAAGACAATAACCATATCATCTATATCATCTAAGAAAGGAGTAAGATCGATCTGAGAGTCCACCACTGCAAGATGTCAGATGCCCAAAAATCTTTGCATAGCCTGTGTACCTATCTTAACATCATATGTAGCCAAATCACTATGAATAGGAATACACATAATCCTCCAAACATCCTCAATGGTAACAATAGATTCACCTATGGGAAGATGGAAGGTAGTTGTCTTTGATTGCCAATGCTCTACTAGCACTATCATCTTAGCTCGATGTGCCCAAATCTTAAGAATATATATGGTATACTCTAATCCAATGGTCTGTAGAAAATCTCTCTCCAACTCCTAAGACTACACTATCCTATCAAGGATTTGTGGTATGTGCTCTCTAGCATATAGGGGATGTAGTGTGGCCTACAAACATTTAACCCACAACATCAATTTTGCTAAAAATCTAGTCGATAAACCTAAATCTGCACCTAAATCAAGCAAACCAGTGCCTTTCTACAAAAGCGAGCATCCTTTTAAGAAATTGTGTTACTATTTTTCAATAGTGAGCCTATTAGTTTACAAGAGTGGTCAAGTTTTTCCAAGTTGGATCTATTTGGCATGCAAGAGTGCCACTCTTGTGCAATAGTGACAATATCCTAATTATGTAGCATGTGTTGTCATTTTTCACAACCACGAACTTTCAAGTGCATCACTTTTGAGAAATAGTGCTAACCTTAAACAATGGCACCACCCTTTCACAAGAGCATGCATCTTAAAACTACAAGCATGGTCAAAATGACACAAAATTGGAAATCTTAAAAACCTACCACTATTGTTTATCCTAACTTCACCTATTAATTACAAAAATGAAAAAATGTGAAAGCAAAAGTTAGAATCTTGCATATCACAACCCCTATGCCAACTGGTTCCTAGTACTGTCGAACTGCATTAGAACGGTGTAGAAATCTTAGAATCCTCTCCATCATGAAAGCATGTTTGTAGCAGATCATGAGAGAGAGAAAACCTCCTAAAATTGAGTGTACAAATGAGGAGCAAATGAACCCTAATTTTCTATTTAACCCCCCAAAACCCTAGGCTTTTACCTATGATCACCCTCCTAGGTTAAATTTTGAGCACCCTAGATCATCCTAAGCTTAATTTGTGACCCCTAGGGCTTAATTTTTCATCATCTACGCATTTGAACTAGTCCTAACCTTGTTGCGAGCCTAACCTGAAAAAATATTTTTTCTAGCTACCCTCTCAAGGGGTTTTCCCAATGTCTTATCATTCTTTCCTTGACCATCGGGGCATAATGGGGCATCTTAAAAATTTTCCCATCTTGATCTAAGCATTGAATTCTTTGAAACAACAAAACAAGTACATTGTGTCAAAGAGGGGCAAAATTTAGACATGTAAAAATTCCTAACACATATCACACATCCTAAAATTGCACTTTTCCATCATTGGCATCATTTTCATTACCATTATTGCATTTAGCATCATTTCACATAATTTGCATCATTAATCCCCTTTTAACATCATTTCCATCATTTAACCCTATTTCCCTCTATTAATTAAATAATCTTGTATTGTTTAATTAATTCACTATTTTCATCACTAATTTTCCCCTTTCATCATTCTAGTTGAATAATTTTAATTATTTAATTAGACTCATCTAATATTTCTTCTAATCCCATATAATTAAATAATTAGATCCTTTCATCTTCCTAGTTGAATAATTTTAATTATTTAATTAGGCCATCTAATATTTATTCTAATCCCATATAATTAAATATTTAAAAAATATTTAATTATATGGGATTAGAATAAATATTAGATGGCCTAATTAAATAATTAAAATTATTCAACTAGGAAGATGAAAGGGGAAAATTAGTGATGAAAACATTGAATTAATTAAACAATCCAAGATTATTTTAACAAGGGAAATAGGGTTAAATGATGGAAATGATGTTAAAAGGGGACTAATGATGCAAATTATGTAAAATGATGCTAATGCAATAATGGTAATGAAAATTATGCCAATGATGGAAAAATGCAATTTCAAGATGTGTGATATGTGTTGGGAATTTTTACATGTCTACAGAAAGAGATTAAAAAGAAACTATTACAAGGAGGTTCACCACCTTAGAATAACGAGATAATCCACCACAACCATCTGCAACCTTCTTCTCACTTCCTCCAACAACTTCAGGCACATTGAAATACAAAAACCTTTTGCTCACTATTTTTGGTAGTCTTAGGCATAATTTCATACACATAATTTCACATCACACATCACACCACATACTTCTCTAATAGATGGCCCTGTATATATCCTACACAACCTCAAACAATCTTCTCCAAGTCAACCTCAATGAAACCTATGCACCTCAAACATGCAACCACCAAATAGGTCATCACCAAACACCTTTGTGGTAGAAAGAAGTGAAGGAAATCCACACCAAGGGTTAACCAAGACCAAAATATACACCGAAATGCTACACCAAAATTTCACAATCCATGAAGCACATCCACAAATAGCACCAACACACCAGGTCAACCAACTTGGCATTAACGCTAGAAATTAACCACATTAACACTTCACCAAGTCTAAAAACATATTGTGGACCATGTAGCAACATCACACAACATCTTGGAATATTCCAACACCAACATAATACTCAAACTCAATGGTGCAGGCATATGCAACTGAGAACATTATCATCATGTGCAACCAATCAAACTACCATTGAGACACAACACATGAACCAAGCTTGTAGAATAGCTAAACACCAAACCATCTAAGGGAAGATAGATACAAGAATCATTAGCACATTCCCAAATATGCAAGATAAGAAAATTTAGCACAAAGAAATGTGGAGCAATTTCATTTCTCCTAGACAACCTTCTTAACAAGCCAAACATTGTCAAACACATCTACTACTGCACAATCCAAAACCTAAAACTCTAGATATAATACCTTTGAACACTTCTGGACATCACATCCAAACTACACAAGCACATCTTCAAGCATGAATAAATATGAAGCACAATACAGAACACACCTCTATCACTTTGTACACTCTTTAAACAAATTTTCTCAAAAGCACTTGGAAACTAAGTGACCCTGCTGCATCTGCAACACCTACTTAACACAACACACACCTTCTTATCATGACTACACTAGAGGTTGACATCAATAACAATGCTAATGACATCATAGTGCAAAAATCTCCCCCTTTGTCATTGATGACAACACTTGTTGAAAAACCATCAACAACATAAGTAACTTTGTATCTCCAAAACTCAAGCAAATCTTCCCCTTCACTTGGAAATTTCTTAAATTTCAAACTTCTTTCTCTCTCTCTCCATTTCTCTTATGTTTTTTAGGATTCTTTCTCTCCACTTATGTTTTCCTATGTTATTCAAACCTATCTCTCCCCCTTTGACATCAATGACAAAGGGAAACACTTGCACACTTCACTTCTCTCTTTCTCCCTTTTAAGCACAAAAAATGGCCCCCTTGACTGCACCAACAAAATACACCACTACCTACTCCCCCCTGAGAGGTAGCCTTCATCAATAAAGACAAGGAATACTTCTTGAATTGCACCCTGGACAAATGCACCATATTATGCATCTAGTTGAATTAATGAGGGTCAATAATCCCTAGTTTGTTTTTGAGATACTCAAATGTATTTTTTGGAAGATCCTTTGTGAAAATGTATGCTATTTGATCCTTTTTAGGAACATACTCCAAATTTACTTCATTCTCAACAACTTTCTCTCTTAGAAAGTGATACCGGATAGAGATATGCTTTGTTCTTGAATGCATTACCAATTGTTTTGAAATGTTTATAGCAGTTGTATTAACACACAAGACAAAGATAGTTTCATCATATGATACTCTGATATCTTTGAATTCCCACTCCATCCACAACACCTATGTGCAACAATATATTGTAGCAATATATTCTTCCTCTACAACAGATAATGATATTGAATCCTACTTCTTACCCAACCAAGAAACGATTCCATTTCCAAGAAAGAAAGCATCTCTACTTGTACTTCTTATGTCATCCACACAACTTGCCCAATCTCCATCTATATAAGCACTCAAAGAAAATTCATTATCCTTATAATACCATAAACCATAGTCTAGAGTGTTGTTCAAGTATCTAAATATCCTTTTAACTAATGCCACATATAATTATGTAGGACTTCTTGAAATATTTCCACAAGAAATACTACATGTGTGTTATCCAATCTATTTGTAATTAGATATTGTAATCCACCAATCATTGATCTATACTTGTTTTGATCTTCTTAGGAGATACATCATTTTCGCTCAATTTACAACCAGTAACGATGGGAGTACATACTAGTTTAGAGTCCTTTATTCCAAACTTATTCAATATTTCCTTGACATATTTTGATTGTTTAATGAATATAATTTTTTCCAATTGACTGATTTGTAGCCCAAGGAAGAAATTAATCTCCCCAAACATTGACATTTCAAACTCATTTTTCATCTCCTTTGCAATTTTTTTACACATTTTCTTATTTCCTCCAAATATTTTGTCATCAACATACAAAACCACAATTAGGATTATCTTTCTCAACTTTCAAGTAAAGTTTTCTATTTGCAGTACCCTTTTTGAATCCCTACTACAATAACTACCTATCTAATCTTGCATACCATTCTCTAAGAGCCTATTTGAACCCATATAATTCCCTTTTCAACCTGGAAACCATATCTGGATTTTTTGATAATTGAAAACCTTTTGGTTGTTCAATGTATACCTCTTCTTCTAACTCACCATTCAAGAATGCAAAATTTACATCTGTTTGGTATACCTTGAAGTCTTTAAGTGTTGTAAAAGCCAAAAACATCCTAATAGCCTCCATCCTTGCTACAAGAGAAAAAATATCTTCAAAATATATTCCTTCCACTTGTGAGTAGCCTTTACACACAAGCCTAGCCTTATTTTTTGTATAATATCCAAGGAAGATTCCTTCATTTGATCTTGCATCAAACTTTCCTAAGTTCTCTTCATCTCTCCTGTATAAAATTTACTTTCAAACACTCTAAAATATTTCACAATAGTATTTTTCCACATCATAGCTCATAGGGGGTCTTTGAACTATTCACTCTTTCTTGTCCTCTATTAAGAATGCATAATGTAGTATGAATAGTTTATCTCCAATAGACATCCATTATATTTTCCTCCTTCAACATGGTTCTTGCAGCCTCCTAAATTTTCCTATTCTTCCTTTGCATAATCTCATTCAGCTATGGAGTCTTAGGAGATGATAAATGCCTTTTTATCCCCCGATCTTCACAAAACTATTAAACTCATTAGAGGTGAACTCACCACCTTTGTTAAACCTTAAACACTTGATTTTCAAATCCATTTCATTTTCAACCACATAATTAAATGTTTCAAACTTATCTAGAGATTTTTATTTTTCTTTGAGAAAGGTTACCTAGGTCATTCTTGAATAATCATCTACCAACAACATGAAATACCTATCACCTTGAAAGATTCTTGTTCTGGTATGTCCACATAGGTTTGTATGCACCAACTCTAAAGGCCTTGTAGTAGAGTACTCTTTAGTTTGGAACCTCTTCTTTGTCAGTTTTCCAACTTGAAACTCTTTGCAAACTGCATTGATAGGCTTTGTAATTCTTGGCATGTCTCTCTTAGCATGATTAGATTCGATCTATACTAGGCTATCAAAATTGATATGTCAAATTCTTGTATACCATAACTAACTTGCATTGATTTGTGATATAAAGGACTTACTACCAACACCTTTGAGCTGATAAACACTCCCTTATGTCATTATTCCTATAGTAACCAAAGTTTCAGAGCTTCCTTTTTTTGATTTCACAACCATTATCCAGGAACACTAGATTGTATCCTCTGCTACACATTTTTCCTACATTGAGAAGATTATTTCGAAGACGCTTGATATAAAGAACATCATTTGTCTTATGATTTCCATCAAAACTAATTGAACCATTTCCACAAATCTTAGTAGATGTGTCATCACCAAACTTAACAAAACCACCATCATATTTCTCAAGTTTAAAAAACTTACTCTTATCACTTGTCATATGATTTGAGAATTTGATGTCAATAATCCAATAGTTTCTCTCCTCTCTTGCATGAAAGGTAGTCAACATAGTTCCTTCAATACCATGAACTATTTCTAGAGTAATTTCCTTCACATCTTTTAGTGTTAGTATAATTAGTTCCAACATTCAAAACCATGAACAAGAATTCACCACTCTCATCATCTATTTAGTTTGATTCCTCATCATCAGATGTACCATTGTCTTCTTTAACATAATAACTATTCTTGAATGATTTTCCTTTATGATATTTGTGTTTGTCATTTGAAACATTTCCTAGACATTTTGAAGCATAATGACCTATCTTATCACAATTGAAACACTTGAAGGGTGAGTTACCTATGTATTTTCTAGTGCCTTTTTTCAACCTTCTTACAAAAATTCCTTCTACTTCATCAAGATCATCTAGATCATATTCATCATTCCTCTCTTTCTTGCCAACTTTAAAAATAGTTTCTTTCCTCGAAGCATCTTGTTCAAACTCTCTTAATTAAAAAGTAGTTAATGCACCCAAAAATTGATCTCTAGAATATTGATCCAAATTTTGATCTTCCTTAATAGAATAAACTTTAGTACTATAAGATTTAGGAAGGGTTCTCAATACCTTTTTCACAACTTCACTTTCCTCTAGTTTTCCACCAAGACTATTGATGGCATTGACAATTTCATCCACCCTGAGCATGTAGCCTACAATATCTTCATCCTTTGACATCCTTAGGGTTTCAAATTTAGCTTTGAAATTTTGCATATTTTCTTGCTTGACCTTAGAATCACCTTCATAAATGCTCTTTAACTTCTCCCAGACCTCTTTAGTAGTTTTGTAGCTTATCACCTTCACAAGTGTTGAATCAAAAATCTCACTCAAGATAGAATTCCTTTCTTTTCCATTATTCTCATAGTCCTTAATATCGTCTTCACTTGTCAAAGTAGTAGCCGTTATTGTATATCCATCTTCAACTAACTTCCATACACCAAACCCTAATGAAATAAGAAAGGCTTCCATATTTACTTTCCAAAAAGAATAATGTGTTCCATTGAACATAGGGACTTTGACACCATTCATGTGTGTCATTTGGATCTACCTCAAGTGGTTAAGCTTCTTATATGGAACCTCTACTCTGATACCAATTGTTAGACACATAGGACAACTAAGAGGGGGGTGAATCAGTTGTGCATTAAAACCTTCAAACCCTATTAGGCATTAGCATGAATGTAAATAAATGAAACATCAACACAAAAAACATACACAATAGATTACCAAATCTTACGTGGAAAATATAATAAGGGAAAAATAATGGTGAGGATTAACTCACATATATATGAATATTAACACCAATTACAAAAGGCTCACTGTCGGAAGTGCTCACTACCTAAAGGACTTACTATCCAAAAGAAAGAAAGGTTCACTACCAAGGGCTCACTTCCAAGGAAGATCACTTCTTCCAGAGATAGAAAGGTATTACAAATAATTTTTTATAAGGAGGTTCACTACCTCAAAGTAGCATGAGAATCCACCACAACCATCTGCAATCTTCAACTCATTTCCTCCAACAACTTTAGACAAATTGAAATGTAGACACCTTCTGCTCACTACTTTTGGTAGTCTTAGACATTCATGTTGGCACTCGAATCTCAACACTTGATCACATACACACCATTTCACATCACACATCACACCACACAATTTTCCAATAAATGACCTTGTATATATATCCTTTGCAACCTCAAAAAATCTTCTCCAAGTCAGCTTCAATGAGATGTATGCACCTCAAACATGCAACCACCAAATAGGTTGGCACCAAACACCTTTCTGGTGCAAATAAGTGAAGGTGAACCACCCCAAGGGTTAACTACACCAACATTCCACAATCCACAAAGCACATATGCAAATGGCACTAACATGCCAAGTCAACCAAATTGATGTTAACACTAGCAATCAACCACATTCACACTTCACTAGGTCTAGAAACATCTTGTGGACCATGTAGAAACATCACACAGTATCCTAAAATATTCCAACACCGACAAAATACTCAAAATCACTAGCACGAACATATATAACTGAGAACATTATCATCTTATGTAGCCAATCAAATTTCCACTAAGACACAACACATGAACCAAGATTACAGAACAACTGAACACCAAACCATCCAAGAAAATATAGATACAAGCATCATTAGCACATTTACAAATCTGCAAGACAAGAAACTTTAGCACAAAGAAATGTGGAGTAATTCCATTTCTCCTTGACAACCTTCTTCACAAGATAGACACTGTCAAATACATTTATTATTGCACAATCCAAAACCTAAAAATCTAGATATAACACCTCTGAATGCTTCTAAACATTACATTCAAACCACACAAGCACATCTTCAAGCATGAAGAAATCAGAGCACAATATAGAACATACCTTTGCCACTTTTTACACTATGTAAATTTTATCAAAAGCACTTGGAAACCAAGTGACCCTACCGCATTTGCAACACCTATTTAACACCAAAAACACCTTACCATGACCACACTAGAGGTTGACATCAATGCCAACACTAATGACAACATAGTGCAACATAATCAACTAATTTCATCACCTAAGCCTATGTCCCATCACCTAGTCCTAATTAACCTAGGAAATACCCCTTTCACTTTAAGTCCATTGCTTAAATTAAATAATCTTATTATTTAATTTATCACGTTTTCCATTTCCACACAATTATTATTATTTAATGAAGCCTATATTCCCTGACCACTTTCCAAGAATAATGGGTCCACCTAGGAACAATTTTCCTTATGCTCCCATTATTCTCTCAGCATATTGCATAATATTGAGCACCTAAGAACATTCATCTTTATGGTCCCCTTATTATCTCAGCATATCCCAAATTTATAGCTTTCTTAGGTAGACATTCCCCTAATTTCCCTCATGCTCACAACTACAAATTAAATTTTATAAGTTAATCTTAGCCATTCACATTATAACTACCTTCATCTTGACCCTCCATCTTCTTCTAGATCATAGGGAATTCCTCTCAACCATTCTCCACCCTTGATTTTACAATCCATTTTCAGGCATACATTCCCCATTCCCAAAATTTATAAATTTAGGCATCATCTCATCCAAATCAAAAATTATCACTCATGTTAAGTATGTGTTGTCATATTTTTTTATCTTCAAGCAAAGAGAGCATCCACATCCCAATAATTAAGGATAACATTAAACCACAATGGATTCATGGGTAACATTTTGAGTTATTTTGATGTTATTGCATCGTTTTGAATTCCATTCTAAGCTCTATGTAGAAGTTTTTCATGTTTTGAATAGGGAGTTTACATACTAGTTTTATCTCATTTCAATTTCAAAATCAAGACATTAAATATATATTTACACATGCCCTTATATATTTAGCCTTAGTGTATCCATTTACACATACTCCTATACATTTTTTTAATATGATTGTTATTTTTATCAAGATAAGTTCATAGTCACAAAGGAGTTGTAGAGGTAACTTTACAACCACAAACTTGTCCCTTTCCAATTTAAAAATTTAAAATTCAAACTTTATCATCTAGGTCCCTTCACCCTTCTACCTTGGGCTGACTAAACACACTTTTGATGCAATTTGATGTTATGTATTAGTAAATAAAGGTGTTCAATGCAATCATTCTAACCATCAAAGAATCATTATCCATAATTAAGTATAATCAAGTGTTCCATAATTCTAGAGAGTAATCAATAACAACACATTTTGATTTTATGTAGTAAAAAGAGTTAAAAAAATTATACCTTAGGTGTTTGCTATTAGTTTTGACATTGTTTAATTTCAAGGATGGATTGAGGCACAATGCCTTCTGTCAGGTCTCAAAAATGTAGGTTTTAACCAGAAGAGTTTTCCAAGCTCTTACAACACTTTTAGCCAACGTACAAGGCCAATTGATACAATTATACCTTCTACTCTTCAGGCTCTGCTAGACCTAGGTGGGTGAACCTAATGAATGATGCAGATTTGAAATGAATTTCCTGATGCAACAATCTACCCACAATGGAAAAGGTGGTGGATAGACAAATATACTACAACTACTCCTACTCCTACTGCACAAATGAAAGATTTTGAAAATATTAATTGTATGAAATCTTATCTCTGGGTTGAGGCAGATCAGTGCCTTCTATCCGCATGGGCAACGGAGTCAGATTATCAAGAATTGTGTATTTTCCCTCTCTGTCTTAATTCAAGCTGCTAGGCACTCTTAGAAATGAAATCTAATGACTGGCATATGACTTGATTAATTTATGGCTTGCATAAATAGTGTTGGAATATTTTCTTATCAGGTTGTACTTCAACAATCCAAAAGAAATACTAAATCACTGTGACTTGTTTAAAATAATTTTAACTCTAACTTGCAGACACCAATCAACCAAATCACACGGAGTGAAATTTTCACTTTGATAAATCAAACATATGCTTGATACATTGATTTAAATGATTTAAGACTTCAAGTTGGAGACAACCCTTACAAGAAATATAAATTATTATATCACAACTCAAAACAGAAAGAGTTTCACAAATTTGAAATGATCCATCCATTGATCTGCTCCAAAAAAGGCTCTGTCATTGTTTACATTCCAGTCCCTTCTCGGGAAAAAATCTAACTCCTACCATCTAACTACCCCCTCCTTCGGATTTTTTAAAACATTGATACATCAAATTTGAAGAGTCACAACCCTTCACTATTCTGGTAAAACCATTTGAAATTCTACAACAGAGATTTAAAATATTTAATTATGTTGCCTCTCGGAAAATTAAATATTTCATACAATAGTTATGCCTTTTATTTCTTCCTTTTTTACATTTCCCGCTCCGTACATTTTATTTTATATTATCGCTTGTTATACTTTATGTCTCCGTGGTTTTCTTTATTTCTTTTACCGCTTTATCACGGGCTTGAATTTTCCACCCACGGTTATGCTGTGCCTAGCCTTGATGGTTAACCTCGATGTTTATCATGTTACCATAGTCTGTGAGATGACCCCCTGAGGTACTGGGGTGGGCCTCCTTCATTGCTTACAAACAGTCTACCACAATCACCGCAGTCTCCACACTCACCGTGTGAGATATAGCGGTAACTGTGTACTACCCTGTCACTAGCTGCCCTTCTATCCACCGCGCTACCACGGTCACTGGCTTGACTACCAACAGTACCATGGTAGCCGCTTTGCAAACCGCTAGCTACTCCCATCGACTGCTTCCTACTGTCTTCCATTGACTGCCTTCATCGACCGTTACCTGCCCACCGCGGCCACCGTTGTCTATAGTTTGACCATGTGTGGTACCACGGTATACTCATTGCTGACCGCTAGCCACTTACCACTATCACCGTGGTCATTATTTTAGTGGCTATGGTATTGCGGTAACCGCTCCCTGTTCGCCACTTCGCTATCTTTGCTAACTGGCAGCCTTTGTTCATCGCTTGATCACTGACTGTTAACTCACCATTTACCACACTACCACGGTCTATGTCTTGACCATGCACAGTACTGCGATGAACCTTCAAACTTCTTTCCCTCCTCTATCTCACCGCTTACTAACCCTTCGGTTGACCGTTACTGCTCATTGCCCGTCCACCGCAATCACCGCGGTCTATGGTTTAACCGCATGTGGTGGTGCGGTAAACACTTTATGCCACCTACTACCGCTACCGCCATACTACAGGCCTCTTTGTGGGAGGCTGCGGTAAAGTGGTAAGTAATATAGAAATGAATATAAAGGTAGCGGTAAAAGTTACAAGCATATTTTAAAAGGTAGTGAATGATTTTTTATGAAAAGATATAAAAATGATGGATTAAAATGGAGAAAAGCTTAGGATTTTTTATGGAATTTTTGGGTTCTAGCAGTGGCTCCTATTAGGGATGAGTGATTATTCAATCAGTGCAAGAATCCAGAGTATCTTTGGTAGAGCAGATTGAGTAAATGAAAGATGGAGCAAATGGAGAGGTGGAAAACCCTAAACTACTATGCATGGAAGATAATTTTTTAAAGAGGCATTGCTAAGAATTGTCCATGCACTGGCAATCCTTAATCCTCTATACCTGCTATGGTTCAAAAATCAAACCACAAGGATGGCCCCAGGCCACCCAAAAAGAAAAACCTTCCCTTTCCTCTGTCATAGAGTTTGTTCTGATTAGATCTCATCAGGTTTCTTTTGAAACTATCCATTCCACCTACCCTACAACATATACTGCCATTAAAAACCTTCAAGAAATCATTGCATTCAACCTAATTCATATTCATTTTACCATTTTGCATTTCATCATTCTCATTATCATATAAAAAATACTTATCAATTTATGCATGCAAAGTGTACCCAGACCCAACAAAACATTCATAGGCATGCTCACTGTCATATGTTGCTGAATGTGCCTGCAACTACACTGGGACCTGAAAATATGAATACTCCTTATGGCAACCAAATTTTTTTGTCTCATCAACATCTTTTGAAACAATCAAATCAGAAATACTTTCCAATTCTTTTCCATCATCAATTGTCATTGACACATACTCTTGATCTAGAAAGTCAGCCTCACACATGCTTGAATCAACAAATGTTGAACACTCATCATCAATAACATGCAAACCAACATCCTTTTCTTGCAAGCATAAATCATTCAATTCACATACCTCTTCCTAGACACAAACAAATTCATGATCATCTTCCATATTTTCATCACTGTGAGAGATGGACATGGAACCATTTGAATCACTACACACAGTATCTTCACTGTCAAAGCATATACAGGCTAGGACCAAAGTCTTGGAACCATCTTCATGTGCATACTTCTGGTATTCCAGAGTTAACAAATCTGAAACTTGGTCACTATTGAGTGAACAAGTCTCTGCTTCCATATCTTCTACCATGTATCCAACCTCTTCTTGACCTTCATAATAACTGCAACAATCATCCTATTGAAGATCAACATCCACTATTTCATCTTCACAATTTGACTCACAATCTATTATGCCAGAGGTACTCTCCATATCTTCATTGTTGGATAGCATGACATGTTCTTTTGTTTCAGTTTCTGAAGCACAGTTGGTAGTATCCACATACTTTTTCCCAAGCATGGAATCAATAAATTTATTTGCTACATCAAAGGCTTGTTGTTTTAATGACTCTGACCAATAAATTGATTCAGGCTCTGATGCTCTCAAAAATTGTGCAACAAATATGGGTCTTGTGGGCCTAAAATGAGGAGGTAATTGCATATAGACATCTACCATCCTGATGTATTAAAAACTCATAGATTATCCCTTATATCTCCTTATATCAAAAAAAACATCCACAAGATTTTTTTCTCTCTTCAATTTGAATATACTCATCAAAATTACTTTGTTGTGAATAGAGTACATTACCTTTATTTCCAGAGTTCTCCTCAATTGCATCATAGGGCACTCGTGGTGTCCAAGATCTCTTGGCACTTATGACTTCATTCTCACTGTATGATGGCCTATTTGGTGATGTATTTTGAGCACCTTTGACTCCTGATTGCAGCAATTGTTGGTTCACTTGTAGCCTCTGTTGTATCAATTCCTTCCATTCTCTTATTGACTGGTGTCTTCTCTCTTCTTCTGACATCTTGAAAAAATGTGACAGTTCTACAATATCCATGCATTATTTATCAAATCTAAAATAGAGTCGCCACCTACTTTTCCAAAAGTAGGAAAATGAAATGGATTATGATATTGCTTTGTTTTTCCCCCAGCGGAATCTCCAAACAAAATGTGAAATTTTTGTTGACTCTATAAATGGAAAGGCTGAAAATTTTCTTGAGTAATTCCTCAACAGAGTTGCCAAACTGTTGGGTCTCAAAAATGCAGGTTTTAACTAGAAGAGTTTTCCAAGCTCTTACAACACTTTTGGCCAACGTACAAGGCCAATTGATGCAATTGTACCTTCTACTCTTCAAGCTCTGCTAGACCTAGGTGGGTGAACCTAATGAATGATGCAGATTTGAAATGAATTTCCTGATGCAACAATCTACCCACAATGGAAAAGGTGGTGGATAGACAAATATACTACAACTACTCCTACTCCTACTACACAAATGAAACATTTTGAAAATATTAATTGTATGAAATCTTATCTCTGGGTTGAGGCAGATCAGTGCCATCTATCTACATGGGCAATGGAGTCAGATTATCAAGAATTGCGTATTTTCCCTCTTTGTCTTAAGTCAAGATGCTAGGCACTCTTAGAAATGAAATCTAATGACTGGTATATGACTTCATTAATTTATGGCTTGCATAAATAGTGCTGGAATATTTTCTTATCAAGTTCTACTTCAACAATCCAAAAGAAATACTAAATCATTGTGACTTGTTTAAAAGAATTTTAACTCTGACTTGCAGACACCAATCAACCAAATCACACGAAGTGATATTTTCACTTTGATAAATCAAAAATATGATTGATACATTGATTTAAATGATTATAGACTTCAAGTTGGAGACAACCCTCTCAAGAAATATAAATTATTATATAACAACAACTCAAAATAGAAAGAGTTTCACAAATTCGAAATGATCTATCCATTCATTTGCTTCAAAAAAGGCTCTGTCATTGTTTACATTCCAGTCCCTTCTCGGGAAAAAATGTAACTCCTACCGTCTAACTACCCCCTCTTTCAGATTTTCTAAAACATTTATACCTCAAATTTGAAGAGTCACAACCCTTCACTGTTCTGGTAAAACCGTTTGAAATTCTACAATAGATATTTAAAATATTTAATTATGTTGCCTCTCGGAAAATTAAATATTTCATACAAAAGTTATGCCTTTGATTTCTTCCTTTTTTAGATTTCCCGCTCCGTACATTTTATTTTATATTATTGCTTGTTATACTTTATGTCTCCGTGGCTTTCTTTATTTCTTTTACCGCTTTACCGCGGGCTTGAATTTTCCACCTGTGGTTATGCGGTGCCTAGCCTTGATGGTTAACCTCGATGTTTACCGCGTTACCACGGTCTGTGAGATGACCCCCTACGGTACTGCGGTGGGCCTCCTTCATCGCTTACAAATAGTCTACCGCAATCACCGCAGTCTCCACACTCACGATGTGCGATATAGTGGTAACCATGTATCACCCTGTCATTGGTTGCCCTTCTATCCACCACGCTGCTGCGGTCACTGGCTTGACTTCCAGTGGTACTGCAGTAGCCGCTTTGCAAACCGCTAGCTGCCCCCGTCGACTGCTTCCTACTGTCTTCCATTGACTACCTTCACCGACCGCTACTTGCCCACCGTGGCCACCGCGGTCTATGGTTAGACTGTGCGCGGTACCACGGTATGCTCGTTGCTGACTGCTAGCCACTTACCACTATCACTGCGGTCATTATTTTAGCGGCTACGGTATCGTGGTAACTGCTACCCGTTCGCCACTTCGCTATCTCTGCTAACCATCAATCTTTGTTCATTGCTTGATCACTGACTGTTAACTCATGATTTATCATGCCACCATGGTCTATGTCTTGACCATGCGTGGTACTGTAGTGAACCTTCAAACTGCTTTCCCTTGTCTGTCTCGCTACTTACTAACCCTTTGGTTGACCTTTACTGCTCATTGCCCATCCACCGCAATCACCATGGTTTGTGGTTTAACCGCGCGCAGTGGCACGGTAAACACTTTATGCCACCCACTACTGCTATCGCCATATCATAGGTCCCTTTGTGGGAGGCTGCAGTAAAGTGGTGAGTAATATAGAAATGAATATAAAGGCAACGGTAAAAGTTACAAGCATATTCTAAAAGGTAGTGAATGATTCTTTATGAAAAGATATGAAAATGATGGATTAAAATGGCAAAAAGCTTAGGATTTTTTATGGAATTTTTGGGTTCTAACACCTTCATGGATTAATTGTATGACAACCCAACAAGGTTTTCAAAATATTGTTAGTCCCTAAATTCTCAAAAAATAAAGAGTCAAATATTTTGTATCAAGAAAATTTGCAAGACATAACCCTACATGTTACTATGATGAATCTAGAGAATAGTTATAAATCCACAATCACAAATTTACCCTAGACATACAAACTTATCTCATGACAATAACAACCAATCTCACTACCAAAGAAGCATTATTCCCAAATTTGATAGAAATTATATTTAAAATCATATTGATTGGCATCATTCAAGTCAATTATTGTTCTAAGTATCAACCTCCATCTTATTCATGAAATAAAGTATTCTAGTAACATGACTAATATAAGAAGATAAAAACTAAGCTAATACCAAATAAAAGAAACTAATCTAATGAAAGAAAAATAAAAAGATTTTGTATTAACTAAATGATAGAATCAATACAAATAATTCCATATTTATAGAAAATACATGACATAAGATATATTATGGGAAACCATTTTAAGAAAAACATAGCCTCTAAAGCATTCTCAATATATTATTGAACACAATAAATTTGTAATACATTCATATAATACCAATGCTCTATTAAGAAAAAGAGGATATCATTCAACCAATGGATACATGGAGTCAATCTACCTACAACCTATGTTTCTAATAAATTTTCAATCCTATGAACAAACCAAGAATATATCAATGATACGACAATCTCAACAACCATGAAAAAAAATCATTTATAGTGTAAATTTGGCAGCATAATATTCCAACTACATGTTCCCCTTACCTATACAACTAACACGTGCATCCAATACATAGGAAAGTCCAAAGTTCTAGAAACCAAGAATAGTTTCCAATACCATGTGTTAAAACCATGGGAAAAAATAACCACACGAAAATCAACATAATATCTCATGTATTAGCCAAATAGCTTATTTAATTTGTTAGTCCATAGTTAATTCCATACATTCATGATATTTGCACTAAGTAACCATTTTCACAACTTATAAGTCTCAAATTCACATTTATGATTTCTTATACAAAATGTTACTTACAAATTGTTAAGTAAAAATTACTTCTTTACATGTGACGAATAATGCCACATAAAGTGGAGAACCTACTCCCATATGGGCACATAATACTACAAATTGAAATAAGTATGAACAATTAGAATGCAAGATATATGAAACCTAATATCACATTCTCTTACTTTTTGTATACCTTGCAAGAGCAAAAGGGACACCAACAAAGGCAAACTAACCACCAAAGGGTACAACCATGTTGCATTTCCACCATTTTCAAGCTTCATCAAAAAACCCATTGGTTTTAAAAATCATTGTTCAAACTTCTAGGGTCATCAATCCACTTAAAGGCTAGGGATATTTCATTCCTAGGGGTGGATATGTTAGAATTTGGTGTTGTACATCATTCTATAAATTGCTATATTATAATGTAATTAAATAATTATTTAGTTGTGGTGCACCTAGGACCTGTGTTTAAACACACTAGGTAATTATTTGGGGCAACTTGTAAGTTTTATTATAACATTAGGTTATTATTTTGTGTAGAAGATTTATAGGATAATGATTTAATAATTGGAGAATTATTTAATAATGTGAAAAATTAGTACCCAATATTAAAAGAGATGTCAATAGTTTTGTGGCACGTGGTTTTATCTTACCATTTGGTTAGATTTATGTGAGATTTTTCCTATAAAATAAAACACATGATTAGTGGTAAGTTTGGTTGGGTGAGTAGGTTGTCATTATTGAGTCTTTCTAAGAGTGCTTATATGAAACATGACATGGAATGCATGGATTTAGGCTTGGACACATAGAGGTTGCATTGGAGAGGCTTGGTGTTTCATAAGTATTCTTTATAGCTCTGTGAGTGCATGTATCATTTAATTGTTGAATAATAGAGGGAGTATGGATGCTTTTGGAGGTCAGGATTTTCCCTCTTGAGGGTTTTCCCAAGGTATATATTGTGTTATATTATGGCTTATCTATGTTGATCTATGCACTATGGTTGTTATGTAAGCTTGTATACCTACTTTTCTCTAAAGGGATTATGTAGGAAATGGATTAAATAAACTAGGTATTAATGAATTATTTCTTAAAAAGTGATATCTGAGCTTTAATGGTTGTGGGAAGTGTGAGCTCCGAGGTTTTATAACCCTTGTTTAAGTAGATCTGGTGAAAATTCGAATCCATGGAAATACAAGATAGAGTTGAGGCATTACAAAGTATGGACCGCATGTGTAGGTGTTATTTTGTAGATTTGGGATTTTGGGGTTTACATATTTGTTAGGTTTATTGAAGAGCTGGGGTTTGAGAAAGTTGGGTCAAAAAGATTTCTTTGATTATGCTTTCATATGATGGTTTTATAGGGTAAATTTCATAGATGACCTCTTGAGACAAAACATACCTCACCACTGGATCCAAGATGATTGAGAAATGAAGATTCATATAAAATTTGTGCTATTTTGTCATTATAAAAAATACAAGGTATGTGCAGGATCATCATGGAAAAAACAGGCCCTTAAGTGGTGATGAAAATTCAGAAAAATCAGAGTTAGGCAACTTGACGTAAAAATTTGAATAAGTTATCTATATTATTTCAAAAATATGTAAAAATAGAATTTGTAAAAAATTGAATGTAGTTTCTAAACTACTAGGTTTATTTTATTTTTTAAAATCTATTTGGTGAAAATTTGAAATTTCAATGCAATAGTACTTAAATTTCAGGGAAAAATAAGAAGTAGGTGTCTGTCTGACCACCCTAACCACAATAAAATGATAAATTTTTTATAAGATTTTAAATATAAGTAGACAACTCATGTCTTGATGTGATGCATAGTTTTTTGTAATTTTTTTCCAAGTAAATAATTAATTATGAATTTTTTATTACAACTTTTAAAAAATAAAAAATAAAATTGTCTGACCACCTTAACTTGGTCAAAACTTCATGAAATTCAATTTTTTTTAATCCTATAATATGCAAAGCATAGGATGTTACACATGTTTCGTATTCAAAAAATGTGATACCATTTGAAAGCTATAGATGTTTTTCAATCAGTCTATCAATTAGGACTTTAGTCATAATTCAAATAGAAAATGAATAATAGTTTTTATCAAATTCAAAGTAAAAATAATTTATATTGATGGAAACTTGAGAATCTACTTTAAAAATCCTTTTTGTTTCATCAATTTAGGCTAAAAAAAAGTTGTCAACCACATGGGCAAAGTCTAGAAAAGCAAGGTAAGTTGTTAAACACATTTTTTGTGTTGACTTCTCAAGATTGGCATGTCCTAGCCAAATTCTGAAGCAAACTCGAGGCTAATCTCTAGGTAGTAGGGTTTGTGTTAGACACATCCGATATCCGATTCAAATTAGATATCTGATTTATTTTACATATAATTTTTAAAAATGTAATATAGTTTTTAATAAATAATTTAAAAAATACAATATATAATTTATTGTTTATTTTAATATATAATATATAATTTACGATAATCTCTTACGAAATTATGTATAATATATAATATATTATATTATTATGTATAATATTTAAATATTATTTATATATTTAAGTTAATGTATAAATATTTATATATATATTAAGTTAATATATAAAATATTATATAACTAATTAATATTAGTAATATATAAAATATTTAAATATTATATCTTTTCCTCTCCCTCTCCCTCTGTCTCTCTCCCTCCCTCGCTCTCCCCCCTTCTCTCTCTCTCTCTCTCTCTCTCTCTCTCTCTCTCTCTCTCTCTCTCTCTCTCTCTCTCTCTTCATGTCTTCCCCTCTCCCTTCCCCTCCTAATTCTCTCTCCCTCTCTCTCCCCTTCTTCCTCTCCTCCCTCTCTCTTCCCCCTCCTAATTCTTTCTCTCTCCCTCTCTCTCTCTCGCCGTCCCTCTTTCTCTCCTTCCCCTCTCCCTTCCCCCTCCTAATTCTCTCTCTCTCTACCCTCTCCCTTCCCCCTCCTAATTCTCTCTCCTTTTCTCCTCTCCCTTCTCCCTCCTAACTCTCTCTCTCTC